>OX443562.1:48253449-48853449 GCA_949372485.1 Cheilosia soror | reverse complement strand
GTTTCCTTTATGTGCCGGCAACCTTTTGAGTGTAATCGATTATTTGATCTATGCGAAACTGAACAGAATTTGTGTATTTTAGAGTTTTAGACAATCGATCGTAAAACGACGTAATTGGCCATTGTCTTCTGATATAGACTCAATTACGATATTCTTTTCATTTTATTTTATTTTCTTATTTACAGGAAGATATTAAAAAGGCTCTCTACCAAGCATGTGATAAAGTGCGCAAAATTAAAGACAAATGCCACAAAATAATCGATAAATATGGAGACAAAATATCGAATCTGATTCTGCTCGAAATGTCACCTAAACAAATTTGCCGAGAACTTGGATACTGTCTATCGAGTGAAGACGAGTGTATGTAACGGTTTAATATAATTTATGTAATTTTAATTTAACATTTGTTTTTGGGTTAGTGACTTCCGATGAACTCATGGATCAGATAAGCATGGAAAGTACAACATTTGAGATAACTAACCTTCCTGATGGCATCAGCAGTGGTGACACTAAAGATCCCCCACCCTGTGTCCTCTGTGAATTTATTATAACAAAATTGGAAGTCGAATTGAAAGACAAAAAAACACAGGCAAGCATTAATTAATATTTTAAGCTAATATTTAAGTTAATAATTTAACTTAAGCTAAATACTTTTGAGGGAACAAATCTTAGGTACAAAACAGATAAAGCCGTATCTAAAACGCTCTAATACCCGATTTCACACTGCGAGCTTAATGCCCTAATGCCCCTATTATGTAGGACAACTACAACTACAGTTAAGTTGTCTCTTGATTTTATGTCATTCAAAATTATGTTATACTACACAACCTTGATAGAAAAGTTGTCTGTTAAAACACAACAAGTATGGCGATGGTTGTTCTTAAGTTGTTAGTTAGTTTGGGTTGTTTGAAAGTTGAGTTGAATTGAAAACAACTCAACTCAACGATTCAGAGAATACATTATTGCCATTAGTGCAATAGGATAATATTTATCCCAAAATACGGCGCACAGAGGACATCCCAAACCGCAGATCTGCAAACCATGCCTGACATGAGACATTGTCAGTAATGAAGACGCCACAAGCGTGGCTATCAGATTAAGGGAAGGGAAACACTGGAGAGGGCAACCGTCTGAGCATGCGAGCATTCTTATACAGGTGATCCCCCTGCTCACTACTACCTATTATCTGCCTACGAAAATCAACTTCGAAAAAGTCTCCACCCGTGACACCCTCCGGACAGAAACCAATGGGATTCACAAAAGGTCCTACACAAATCACTGCCAATAATCACAGATGGCTCTAAGACACTGGAGGGAGTGGGCGCCGGAGTCTTTTCAGAAGAATTGAATCTGGGCCTCTCTTTGTGTCTTTCAAAACACTGTATGTAGTGTCTTCCAAGCCGAAATTACAGCTATCCTTTAAGCTACAGCGTGGCTGTCTATTAATTCGGTATCCAAAGGGATATCGTCATATACAGTGATAGCCAAGCTGCAATCAAATCCCTAATATCCAGCGAAATAAGATCTAAGGCTGTGGAAGATTGCCGCGTATCTCTTAACGAGATATCTGGACAGTACAACCTCACCCTCTGCTGGGTTCCAGGTCCCTGTGACATCCCAGCGAACTGTGCAGCAGACGAACTGGAAAGGCGAGGCTGCTCTGGCCTCTTTCCTACGCTAAGCAAATAATTCACGCGGACGCAGCGAGCAGAGTAGGGTTCAGATGAAAACATCTAGGATACTGCGATACTGCTAGGCTCACCTGGCCTGCTCTGGACACAAAGGGATCCAAGGAGCTTCTTGGACTTAAAAGATCCAGCATCTCGAAAGTCGTTAATGTCATCTCCGGGCACTGCATATTAGGCTGACACGCGCAAACGCTCGGTCTGCCATACAATGACTTCTGCAGAAGCTGTAGAGATGAAGAGGAAGACAAGTCCGTCACTCACTTTCTTTGCAGTTGCCCTGCCCTGGACAATCTAAGAAAGGCTCACCTATGAAACTATTTTCTCAGTGATCTAGGTAATACCAGCACCGCTAACATTCTTAGCTTCATAACCGGTAGCAAATGGTTTACATGAGTAGCCAGCAGCAGTTGAATAACGACCGAAGTGTTTCTCTCATCGAGAGCCACTTTTAACCTAACCTATCCCAAAATACTCTGAGAAAATCTAATTAAGCAACAATATATGTATTATGTTTGTCAATTTTGTTCAGGCGAAATGTTAAATAATCCCTTGGTGTACTCTTAAATATAGAACATGCAATAAAGTCAGCATACTTCGCTTCCACGCACACTCGTAGTCTTAGATGGCACATACATTCGCATACAGAATGGTTCACACTGACATTCAATTGCTGGCTTAATTAAATCAAGCTTAAATATCGACTGTGAAAACGAAAACTACTTGGGTTAAGCTTAAGTATACTACACTTAGTTAAGCCGAAACTTAAGCTGCCACTGTGAAATTAGGTATAAGTGTTTGACCCCTCTAATCCCTAGATGCACTCTCTGTTGACGTCAGAGACACATATATATGTGGCGTGCTACATACCGTGTACTAGCACCTTAACTCATTAACCATTTGATTTAAAAATAGCGTAGTAGACTACGCCAAGAAACCGTATACATATTGATCTAAAGCTTAAGACTCTAAATATCGTGCTTAATCAACCCTATTCTCTATCTAGGACGAAATCAAACGTGAAGTTGAAAACATTTGCAAAAAAATGCCGAAAACAATCTCAGCTAGCTGCGATCAATTCGTTACAAAGTATGGAGATCTAGTTATAAGCCTATTGCAAACTGTTCCACCAAAGGTCATTTGTCAAAAACTGCAACTCTGTCATGCTCTTGATTTTAAAGTTACTGGTAAGTAGTTTTCTCTGAAACAGATAATTTTAAATTGATTGTGGTTCTGAAACAGATCAAGTTGTTGAATGCGGAGTATGTCATGGAGCAACGAGCAGCCTTATTCCATACATTTCTGAACAAGAAGAAAAAGTCGTCGATACACAGGGTATGATTGAAGTAGCATGCGATAACCTGCCAGCTAAATATTACAAAAAAGTAAGCAATTCGACCAAAAAAATTCGTGACATTACATAACACTCTTGATTTTTCAGTGCGCTGAGCTCTTGAAATATTACGGTGAAAGCATTATCAATATGATCAAATCCAATACAAAACAGTCAGAAATCTGTGCAAAGATTGGCAAATGTTTCGAAGAAGAAAGTTCGAGCTCTGCATATGTTCGAATTGAAGGTATTGATGAGGGTGTTACGTTTTTGATTCCATTTTCTTTATATATATATATACTTACTTAGGGGACTCAAATAGAGTGAGGCGTAATGATGTGATACTTGGGGCGAATAAGTGCACTTATGGGCCAGCACATTGGTGCGCTAGTAAGGAGAATGCCAAATCGTGTGGCGTAAGTACAAATTTGTGATATTAGTTTTGTATGTAAATTTCTTATATTATTTAATTATTTGTTTCTCTTCCAGTCGACTGAATTTTGTGAGAAAAAAATTTGGAAGAACGCGCCTTCTCATTGAGAATGTAATACTTGAGATATTACAAGTTTATAACATATTTTTCCATGTTAAATAGCTACTGTACTTTGTAATTTTTTTTTCTCTCTTTTGTTAACCCTTCGGCATAGCAAAACCCGCTTAATAAAAGTGTCTATGCACTATTTTTTTTAACAGATAGACTTATCAGTTTTCTTAAATATCTAACTCTAACCTATACAGGAGGACATACCAAATTGTATTGTTACATTTATAAAAGAGTTTGCCCTGACTGACTAATTTATTGGTAAATGGTTATCCACGCCCAGGCAAGACGGTAAGAGCTAGAGGAAGCTGACATTTTGAAACTACATAATCGCCTTTCATGGCGTAAGTGAACTAGCACTAAGAAGCAATTTGGAGGAATTCGAATATGTAAAAAACAAATATTTGGCGCGACAGGTCTATTAGGCAACCTAGGCCTAGATTATCACAACCATTCATTTGTGTGAGTTTTTATTTTTGAGACGAATGGTCAGACGTTCGCGAGATCTGGCGCAGTGGAAAGAACCTTAAGATGTAATTTGTGTTTAACCGGGGATCAGACATGGGCCCCTCGTACAAGTCTAGTACACTAACCACTCAGCCACTGCGACCAGCTTGTTTGTGAAAATTCTTATTCATCCGATCGACTCGATTTTGTGATAAAAAATAACATAGAAAGAAAGAAAATCCATTGTGTGTACATTAACATTTTTACTAAAACATGGCATTAATAGAATGCTTAAGGATATACGAGAAAATTACTTGTTAATTGGAGGCATTAATGTCCTTTTAGCTAGAAATTTTCGTCAAACGCTTCAAGTAGTCCCTACAAGAACAAGATCAGATTAAAGTCATGTTTGAAATCCTCATTTCTGTGCTCTCAATTTAAAGAAACTTGCACTAATAAAAAGTATTAGACAAAGTTCAAAGCAGGACATGCAGTAAATCCTAGAGTTAAAGGTTTAAATAGATATCCCATCCTATGTCGGTACTATGCTGACATTATTCGAAGTGATAACTTCAAAGATTTTTCCAGATATTTCAAATATCTCAGCGAAGTCACTAGATTAGTTATCTGAACGAGTATTTTTGACTTAAAAAAATTAAAGAGTCATTCACCCTTATTCCCGTTGGCGTTTGTCGTATACGACTCATATGTCGTGTCGTTGTACAAATGGTTTTCGGAATTTTTTCCAAATTTGGTTAACGATTTTTTTCTTTTTCTACTAGATCACTGCTATTTCAAATCGTTTGTCTTAAAAAAGTGGCAAACATCGGCTTAAAAAGGAAATGAAATATTAGTCGTTTACGACAAACGCCAACGGGAATAGGGGTGATTATCCTTATTCCCATTGGTGTTGTTTGTCGTATACGATTTATTACCCTGCCGTTATCGTCTTTCGAAAACGACTGGCGACATTTGTGTCGAGGCACTTGAAATTTCGTATTGCGTAATTGAAACGACACGACTCTGAACTATGTATTACATTTCACGAACATGACACTAATTTATATTTTGTCATTAAAAATTAAATACACATACATTTCTTTAACACTTGATCTCACAGTCGTTCTCAAATTTATCGACGTCAAAAATGTATATTTCCACGACAAACAGCGTTATAAAACGACTCGTCACCACGTGTCTTTTTCGCACTAGAAGAAGTTTCATTTTGATGGCCCTGATGGGTTTAATTATTATTTCCACTATTAGGGGAAATATGAACGTTTTTTAGCGCTGCATCATAGTCGAGAAGGTGGTGTTATGGTAGGGTATAGGGAGGTATAGTTAGCTATTACGGCACTGTTGAGCTTGAGTTCTAAACCTCAAAATGACTGCAGTAAGTTATAAAGGAATCCTGGAAAGACATTTTCCTAAATTTTCGGACATTTTTGGAACCCAAAATTTTTGAGTTTTAAGCAGAACAACGCCCCCATCCAAACGGCGCGCGTAGTCAAAAATTGGATAGAGGAGCAAAATGTGGAATTGCTTCAATGGCCGCCGCACTTTGCTGACCCGAACCTTATCGAAAATGTTTGGGGATGGTCAGAACGAAAAGTTTATGAGCCTGGCCGTCAGTTTAATGTGAGAGAATCCCATTAAATTAGCCTGGAGGTAAATTTTGCTGGACTACCGTACGATTCTATGCTCGATCGAATTTATGAAGTCATAACCAATAAAGGCGGCAGCAGTACCCACTACTAAAACTACCGAATTAAAAACTGTTTTACGAAAAACTTGTTTCATTTCATTCAATTAACTTTTATTTCTAATTTCAATATTTGTGTCTATTCAGTTGACGCAAAAACGATCTGCATTTTTTTCATATGAAACGCATTGATAGAGCGCCAGAGAAAAAATGGTGCACTTTTAGAATTATTCTTTCTGATTATTTTGCACAATCTATTTTTTTGATCCAAAGTAAATGGGTTCATTCGACCAATTTTTTGTTGAGCCAATAAAACCTGGTACAAAAATTATAATCACCCTTATTCCCGTTGACGTTTGTCATATACGACTCTTTTGTCGTGACGTTATAAAAACGATATTCAGATTTTTTTTCAAACTTTTGTTAACGATTTTGCTTCTTTTTCTATGTGTTCACTGTATTTTCAAATTGCTTGTCTCAAAAAAGTTACAAACACTGACTTAAAACCGAAATGAAGTATTAGGCGTTTACGACAAACGCCAACGGGAATAGGGGTGAATGTACACTTTTGCGGGACAAATGGGTTTGTTTGACCCAATATTTTTTTGGGTCTAAAATATTGGGTCCAATCAAGGGTAAACGCAATAGTATCCGGACAGTGTTAGTGTCCGGACACTCTGCCTTTCTTTTTAGATTAATAGGAACATCACTCATAAATATTCTCAAATAATAAAACAATCCCCTTGTATCCTACACATACATGCAAAGTTTCAGGAAAATCAAGAGCATATTTTAAGAGTTATGCGTCGGTTCAGTATCTGAGCCTGAGGTCTAATGTCGTTTTCCATTGGGACCATCAGATTTTTATTTCAGATCTCAGATTTTTCGTGGCGAATGGAACTCGATAGGCAGATTGATCTGCTTTTGTAAATGTATTAGTGCATTTTTAGACAGTACATCAGCTGTGCACATTTTTTTCGTTTGTCGATGAAAACATACGAATTTAATGTGGGAAATCATATCGACGAAGAATCGAAATCCACAGACCACAGATGACGAGGAAGAAAACGAAGACGATTGTAATTGCTCTAAAATTAAGTCCATGCCCATTATTTACGTTTTTGTTCTGAATAATTGCTTTTCACGAGGCTTTTCGTAACTTTGTTTTGAACACAAATTCCGAATGACGTAAAACAGCTGTGCAAGGTATATTGGTATTAGTGAGAGTGTGTGCAAATCTCGAAAATTATCGAGATCTGCAAAAAGTGATCCGAATCAAAAAAAAGATTGATTTTTTGTCCCAATTGAACACGAAAAGTGATCCGGATCAAAAAAAAGATTGATCTTATATCCCAATGGAAAACCACATAAGAGTGCGGCTGTGTTTTCGCTTTGGGTAAAAAAACAGTGCTTAAATGACGGTCAGACTCGACGATTTTATCGACATTTTCGACAATTGGCCTTCCAGAGCGCGATGCATCTTTGACATGGAAATTCTTCGAACGAAATCGAGGACCATTAAAAACACTATTCACATTTTTAGCCGCCTAACTTGCGTTGTTGCCTTCATCGAAGAAAAACTTTTAAATATGACGTATTTTCTCTTTGCTAGTACCTATCCATGTTTAATGCGCGCTCAAAGGGTCAACGAAAAAGAAAACTATCAGAGAATTTTTTTTAAGAAATCTAATCTTTCCAAAGCCAATTTGTTTACGTCCGATATCACGTATGAAATGCGAGATACAGATTACTAATGCCATATTTTGGAAAAATTACGAACTTTTTTTTACTGAAAAAATTAGCAAAATTCGACGCTGCTCCGCTGCTCGGCCTACCGGCTCCCGCCCTCACATCTTTCTGCCACTTCTGCTTTGGCCCGGAAGAGCGGCATTGCTGCTTCGCTAGATAGCATAATTTCTCGAATCGAAAGAAAAATAGAAACCATCGATCGGATTCCTGCCGCGCTTAAACTACATTTACACACCCCAGAGACGCGAATACATAGTTTACTTTTGTTTTTGACTCCGCTAATCTCAGGAAATATTTTTATTAAAAAAGTCTACGGTCCGTCATTCAAAAATAATTGCGAACTTTTAAGACGCAAATATATTGAGAACGGAAATTTTTAAAGAATATCTTACACCAATTCAAAGGGTTTAAAAATTATGGACAAGAAACGAGTTTTAGTTTGATTTCGATGAGTTCAAAATTTTGATTTAATTATAATAGTTATAAAATGTATGTATTATCTACTACCTGCCATTATTACCCCCGCATAATAGCTGTTTTACCCCCGCGGGGGTAATTACTAGAGTTGGGCAATTTAGTTAATTTGAGTGATCGATCAATTTAGTTCAAATCACGCTACTGAACTAGTTCGCTCATTTTAGTTCAATTTAGTTCATGGGTTTGTTGGATGCAGAGTATAAAGTACCCAAAGAAGCCCTGTCTGTGGTAAGAGGTCGCCGACGCGATTCACGTTCAAAAGCTACCTCGACAAATACAGAAACAAAGTTGGGTCATGCTGCCAATGAAACCGTATCGATTTCTTGGGCACTCATTCCGTAAGTCAATAATCGCATGACGATACCGTTTCGACGATAGCCTTGCATCACGTAACATTGAAAATTGCTATCGTCTCCACGACATCGTTTCTACGATCCAACATTTGCTTCTTGTAGCTCAATAATCGACAGAGCACTATCGTCCAGATGATAGCGATTGCACGATAGCTAATTAAATTAGGTATCGTCATTTAAATTAGGTATCGTCATGCATTGATTTGTTTATTTTGCAGACAATTTTAAGCTTTTTACAGGAATTTTAAAGCGAGCAATTGAATTAAGATTTATTTACGATTTAAATTACGTAATAACTCATTGTTATTTGTCAAGTGTCATTTATGACAATAACGATGACGTCTAGTCCTTTTTTCAACTACTGTTTGTGAGCTCCTGAAAGGTACCGAAAGTTCTTAAACTTTGTGCAAAATAAACGATGGTGGTAGAGTTACGTGAAGCAAATAAAATACGATCTCGTGCACTACTATCGCTTGGACGACTGTCGTCTTAAATTTTATGCAATGAGTACCCTGGATGCTCGCGTATACTGAATTCCATCGAATCGTGTTGAGCCCATTCGCAAAAAATTGTGATAAAGTTCCGTCTCCTCAGCTTTGAATTTGGAGTAGAATCCTTCCTGCTGACAACGGGCCACCCGCACTCCTTCGTCCAAACACTTCGTCGTTTTTATGTCAATTCATCATCCTCGCAGTCTTTTAACACGTAGAGTTAAGTGCGATATTTTGTTCCATTATCCGTACTGCAAAAACCAAGGACCATACATTTTAATTTGTCTGACAATGGGTGGGATGCATAAAAGACAGTAAATGCTTTTACTGGGGATTTTCTAAGTAAATACTTATTTTGGTATGCATAAAACGGAGTAAATACTAAAAATTAAGTATTTACTTCAAGTAAAAGCATATACTTTTTTCGGATGAATTTTTTCAGTAAATACTTTTTTGGAATGCATAAAAACTAGTATTTACTTTTTTTCTTCAGTAAATACTGTAAATTTTTCAAGTTGCTATCGACCAACTTGAAAATTTCATAGCATTTACTTTTTCTTGAATTTAGCAGTTTTGTAAGGAGCAATACTAAGAGACTTTAGTCACAGATCGAGTTTAAAGCGATTAAGGTCGTATAATAATTCAAATTTAAAAAGAAAAGTCTATATTCTAATCAGAATGGCAGAGTATGTACGTGTTAACTCCACAAAGGTATATAAAGGGACGACGATCGGGGACCGAAGCAAATTTCAAGCAACTGTATCGTTTTGAACGAGAAAATGTAGAGTGGTTAAGTGAATATTTCATTGGTAAGATGCATTTGGCAAATTGACAAATTTTCTAGCTCTTTAGTTGCCATCACTTGTCACTTGAAGAAACTAGTTTAGTATATGACTAAAAACCTCAAGGCGATGGATGTGTACAATAAAGAAAACTAGTCCAACCGTACGTTTTTTAAGCCTGGATAAGTACAATAAAAAAAACTAAGCCAACCGTACATTTTTCAAACCCGTTTGTAAAAAAATAGTATTTACTATGATTTTGGATGAATTTTAAGTATTTACTTGAATGAATTCAGTATTTGCTTAAAGTAATTGCTATCAAGTAAAAACTTATTTTTATGCATACGAAACGAAGTAAATGCTGAAAATCGGAGCTTCTACTTCAATTTCAGTATTTACTTAAACCTTTTACTTGAAGTAAATACTGCGGAGTAAATACTAAAAAAAGATAGTAAATGCTTTTACTGGGTATTTTCTAAGTAAATACTTATTTTAGTATGCATAAAACGGAGTAAATACTAAAACTTAAGTAATTACTTCAAGTAAAATCATATACTTTTTTCGGATGAATTTTTTCAGTAAATACTTTTTTGGAATGCATAAAAACTAGTATTTACTTTTTTTCTTCAGTAAATACTGGAAATTTTTCAAGTTGCTATCGACCAACTTGAAAATTTCGTAGCATTTACTTTTTCTTGAATTTAGCAGTTTTGTAAGGAGCCGGGCTAGGATTTCCGTGCAAATGCATGTTTTTTTTGAGACACTTTGGAAGAAAGGGACTTTATTATCTTTGCGAATCATGAAATTTCCTTTAAACTGGCATTCATTCGTTAGTGCATATTTTTGCATATTTTACTATAAATGCATATTTTACATATTTTTAAAATAAATGCATATTTTTTGTGCATACATATTTTCAAAATAAAAAATATAAAATTGAAAAACATGGGTTTCAATAAATTGCGCACGCACCTTTAAATTTTTTTTCAATTGCAATCACTGTGAATTGACATTTGTGAAACATAATATAACAATGTACCGATTACATCAGTTGTGGACGTAGAACGATCGTTTTCTATGTATAACGCCCATATTATTCACTCCGAGTGTAAATCAGGTTTAAGTTAATTTTACACCCGATCATTAACCCGACAATTTAAACCCATATCCATAATATTCACTCAAAAACACGCATTAAACCCGCTAGATCAAAAACGGATTTAAAACAGTTTAAACCGGTTTTAACTCGTTTTAAACCAATGTAATTTCAAATTTCACATAAAATGACATTTGTTTTTGCTGTTTTTGACTAATTGAGGATTGATGTGATGTGTTGTGACATCAACATTTGGTCCATATCATTTATTGTTGTGTCCAATGTGAAATGAGTGAATTGGTGTACAATAAATACATTTATTTTTTAATAGAACAAAAAAAAAAATTGTTAGATACTATAAAGTTAATTCCAAAATTTACATGTGGTGCCATAACAGTTGTCAAAACTAATAAAATTGTTCTTATATTCTTGCTTTTTATTATATTTTCACTTTCATTTAATTTAAATTTGAGTTCTAATCCGGGTCAAAGTACTTAAACTAGTCTACGGAGTGCAGTTTAGATTCAATCGGACTAAACACCGACACGTTTAAAAAAAAAAATTATTATTATGGGGTTTAACGACTGAATATTATGGACCTGGGGTAAATTGTTGGGCTAAACTTACTTAAACCCGGGTGTAAACTTTAGTTCGGATTAAAGTGGGCAAATAATATGGCCGCGAGACATTCCAA
Organism: Cheilosia soror; assembly: GCA_949372485.1. Classification (NCBI taxonomy): domain Eukaryota; kingdom Metazoa; phylum Arthropoda; class Insecta; order Diptera; family Syrphidae; genus Cheilosia; species Cheilosia soror. The sequence goes on along the minus strand of OX443562.1, from coordinate 48,842,099 downwards.
AGACTGAAATGCCAAAGTTGTACCTTCGAAAACTTAAAAAAAATTGCATAATTTCGAAATAAAGCATATGAAAATTAGTTTATTTCTTATTTTAAATAAAACAATATTTAAGAATTGAATTTACTCGATAAAAAGTTTTTGATTTTTAAGGGAAAATATAGCTTCAAAATAAAATTTAATAGTTTTATATACATATTTTTAATTTTTAGGTGCATATTTTATGCGCATATTTTGAATTGTTTAGTGCATATAAATCCGAGCCCTGTAAGGAGCAATACTAAGAGACTTTAGTCACAGATCGAGTTTAAAGCGATTAAGGTCGTATAATAATTCAAATTTAAAAAAGAAAAGTCTATAGGTATTCTAATCAGAATGGCAGAGTATATACGTGTTAACTCCACAAAGGTATATAAGGAACGACGATCGGGGACCGAAGCAAATTTCAAGCAACTGTATCGTTTTGAACGAGAAAATGTAGAGTGGTTAAGTGAATATTTCATTGGTAGGATGCATTTGGCAAATTGACAAATTTTCTAGCTCTTTAGTTGCCATCACTTGTCACTTGAAGAAACTAGTTTAGTATGACTAAAAAGCTCAAGGCGATGGATGTGTACAATAAAGAAAACTAGTCCAACCGTACATTTTTTAAGCCTGGATATGTACAATAAAAAAAACTAAGCCAACCGTAAATTTTTCAAACCCGTTTGTAAAAAATAGCATTTACTATGATTTTGGATGAATTTTAAGTATTTACTTGAATGAATTCAGTATTTACTTAAAGTATTTGCTATCAAGTAAAAACTTATTTTTATGCATACTAAACCAAGTAAATACCATACCAGTGGGTGGTATGCATAAAACCACAGTATTTACTTCAAGTAAAAGGTTTAAGTAAATACTGCATTTGAAGTAGAAGCTCCGATTTTCAGCATTTACTTCGTTTCGTATGCATAAAAATAAGTTTTTACTTGATATTTGCTATAAGTAAATACTGAATTCATTCAAGTAAATACTTAAAATTCATCCAAAATCATAGTAAATACTATTTTTTTACAAACGGGTTTGAAAAATGTACGGTTGGCTTAGTTTTTTTTATTGTAGCTACATATCCAGGCTTAAAAAATGTTCGGTTGGACTATTTTTCTTTATTGTACACATCCATCGCCTTGAGCTTTTTAGTCATACTAAACTAGTTTCTTCAAGTGACAAGTGATGGCAACTAAAGAGCTAGAAAATTTGTCAATTTGCCAAATGCATCTTACCAATGAAATATTCACTTAACCACTCTACATTTTCTCGTTCAAAACGATACAGTTGCTTGAAATTTGCTTCGGTCCCCGATCGTCGTTCCTTATATACATTTGTGGAGTTAACACGTATATACTCTGCCATTCTGATTAGAATATAGACTTTTCTTTTTTAAATTTGAATTATTATATGACCTTAGTCGCTTTAAACTCGATCTGTGACTAAAGTCTCTTAGTATTGCTCCTTACAAAACTGCTAAATTCAAGAAAAAGTAAATGCTATGAAATTTTTAAGTTGGTCGATAGCAACTATGCTTTTACTTGAAGTAAATACTTAATTTTTAGTATTTACTCCGTTTTATGCATACCAAAATAAGTATTTACTTAGAAAATCCCCAGTAAAAGCATTTACTGTCTTTTATGCATACCACCCAGTGTCTGACAACTGATAGACCAATTTTTCATATTCAAATATATGACAACCGTGTGAACACACAATTTTCAACCTGACAACGACAATTTCAAAAGCACTTTACCATAGCTTAAAATATTATGTAGATACATATAATAAGAGGCCAAATATATATATTTCACCCAAAAAAATTAAGAGCCTTTTTTACCCATTTTCTATATGGTCCAAAATAATATTGGATTTAATAAATCGATTTATTTTCACTAGAAATAATATTGGGTCAAATCAACTTTTTTGTTTCGCCTAGAAAAAATAAATGGATGAAATAACTGGTTCATTTGGCCACTTATATTATGTGGCCAAAAATACTTATTCTATTTGGCCCATTTTCAAAATGGGCTAAGTTCATAAGGGCATAACAGGAATCGACAGGCAGTTTCATCAGCATCAAACAGATGTACCTACTTCTTTTCAATTTACAACCTTAACTACTACTGGCCTTTTTTGCATGAAAATATCAAAATCAAAGCAAACAGTAATCATCATCAAATGATACATTTACGAACAATGTTTGGAAAAAGTGGACAATATACATTTGAAAATGTTCGTGCTTATTCAGTTGAAGCGAAGTGTATGTAGGTCTAGGTACATTGCTTATTACAAAATAAATTCTGTGTGGACCGGTCAAATGTACCTAACAGAAAACAAAAGAATACGAGAAAAAAACCATAAAAAGCTCAATGTTTTGGGCCAGAAAAGATTACATACATTTGGTTTCCTCGAGTTGTGGTTGTCTTTTTTTTTTTTTTTTTGAAAACTTGAACTTGAAAATTTCATAGCATTTTCTTTTTCTTAAATTTAGCAGTTTTGTAAGGAGCAATACTAAGAGACTTTAGTCACAGATCGAGTTTAAAGCGATTAAGGTCGTATAATAATTCAGAAGTGTATGTAGGTCTAGGTACATTGCTTATTACAAAATAAATTCTGTGTGGACCGGTCAAATGTAACAGAAAACAAAAGAATACGAGAAAAAAACCATAAAAAGCTCAATGTTTTGGGCCAGAAAAGATTACATACATTTGGTTTCCTCGAGTTGTGGTTGTCTTTTTTTTTTTTTTTTGAAAACTTGAACTTGAAAATTTCATAGCATTTACTTTTTCTTAAATTTAGCAGTTTTGTAAGGAGCAATACTAAGAGACTTTAGTCACAGATCGAGTTTAAAGCGATTAAGGTCGTATAATAATTCAGAAGTGTATGTAGGTCTAGGTACATTGCTTATTACAAAATAAATTCTGTGTGGACCGGTCAAATGTAACAGAAAACAAAAGAATACGAGAAAAAAACCATAAAAAGCTCAATGTTTTGGGCCAGAAAAGATTACATACATTTGGTTTCCTCGAGTTGTGGTTGTCTTTTTTTTTTTTTTTGAAAACTTGAACTTGAAAATTTCATAGCATTTACTTTTTCTTAAATTTAGCAGTTTTGTAGGGAGCAATACTAAGAGACTTTAGTCACAGATCGAGTTTAAAGCGATTAAGGTCGTATAATAATTCAGATTTAAAAAAGAAAAGTCTATATTATAACAGAATGGCAGAGTATATACGTGTTAACTCCACAAAGGTATATAAGGAACGACGATCGGGGACCGAAGCAAATTTCAAGCAACTGTATCGTTTTGAACTAGAAAATGTAGAGTGGTTAAGTGAATATTTCATTGGTAAGTCTTGTAATTAATTTGATTTATTATAAATATTATTATTATTAATTTTATTTTCAAAGGTATTCAAACCGAAACAAGGATAGGTGCTACTACCCATCTCGAAAAGATGCGGATGCTTTTGCGGTACATTGGAGATCCTGGATTTCAAAGTGGCGTTGGTAAGGATATAGGTGTTCATCAGAGTACCGTCTCTCGAACAATTCACTGTGTTGCAAAATTGATAGTAGATAAGGCATCAAACTGGATCAAATTTCCATCGAACTATGAGGAACAGTTAAGAGCAAAAGAAGAATGGCGTGGCACATACCGATTCCCAACATGCCTAAGAGCCTTAGACTGTATGTACTCATGTGGAAATTTTGAAACCCCATTCCCATCCAGAAGAATACATAAACCGAAAAGGTTATGCTTCTTTAAATATTCAAGCGACGTGCAATGAGAGGGAATATTTTACCAACGTTGATTGCCAGTGGCCAGGGTCAGTCCATGATTCCAGAATTTGGAGAGATAGCGCAGTGGAATCAATTATGCGAAATTCTGCAGATGTTGTTTTGCTAGGAGATGAGGGCTATGAAGTTACACCGTGGCTAATGACCTCTTTTAAGGATGCAAGGACAAACCCAGAAAAAGCATTTAATAAACTCCACTGTAAAGAGAGAGTTGTCATAGAAAGATGTTTCGGGCAGTTAAAAAGAAGATTTCCAATTTTTCAAAACTGCGTACGGCTAAATTTGGAAAATGTTCCAAATTTAATTGTAGCCTGCTTTGTCTTGCACAACGTTGCAAAATATTTAAAGGACAATGAAGATTTCCAACCATTTGAAGAAACAATAAATCATATAGCTCTTGGTGAAAGCGAAGATTTAACACACAATTCTATTCAAATTCGAAGATTAGGCCAAGTCAAAAGAATCGAATTTGCTGAAATTATATACAATAATTAAAATTTTTAAAAATATATTTTTTATTGTTCAAATAACTAGATTTTTTTTTAATAAACTTAAATAAACAAAAATTGTCAAAAATAAAATTTTCTTTCATATTAATTCCAAAAAGTTTTTTACAAATTAAAAAAAAGTTGATCCATTATCTGTGATCATGGTGGAGCTATGAGAAGAGTAAGCTCTTCGTTCTTCATTTTCACTGCATTTTACTTGAAGTAAATACTGTGGTTTTATGCATACCACCCGTTGTTTCGTCATTACATTGGGTGGTATGCATAAAACCACAGTATTTACTTCAAGTAAAAGGTATAAGTAAATACTGAAATTCAAGTAGAAGCTCCGATTTTCAGCATTTACTTCGTTTCGTATGCATAAAAATAAGTTTTTACTTGATAGCAAATACTTTAAGTAAATACTGAATTCATTCAAGTAAATACTTTAAATTCATCCAAAATCATAGTAAATACTATTTTTTTACAAACGGGTTTGAAAAATGTACGGTTGGCTTAGTTTTTTTTATTGTACTTATCCAGGCTTAAAAAACGTACGGTTGGACTAGTTTTCTTTATTGTACACATCCATCGCCTTGAGGTTTTTAGTCATATACTAAACTAGTTTCTTCAAGTGACAAGTGATGGCAACTAAAGAGCTAGAAAATTTGTCAATTTGCCAAATGCATCTTACCAATGAAGTATTCACTTAACCACTCTACATTTTCTCGTTCAAAACGATACAGTTGCTTGAAATTTGCTTCGGTCACCGATCGTCATTCCTTTTATACCTTTGTGGAGTTAACACGTATATACTTTGCCATTCTGATTAGAATATAGACTTTTCTTTTTTAAATTTGAATTATTATACGAGCTTAATTGCTTTAAACTCTATCTGTGACTAAAGTCTCTTATGCCCAGTTGCACAGTCAGAGTTTAAACTCTCGTTTTGGTTTAAACCTTCGTTTAAAAAATTTTCGGTTTTACCGTTTTCGTTTAAACCCAAAGTGGAGTTCAACTCTCGGTTTAAGTTAAACGCCTGGATTCTGCCGTTTATTTCGCTATTTCATACACGAGAGAGAGAGAATAAAAAAGATAAATTGTTTGGGTGCTGCACTTCTTGAATTTATATGAGTGAAAAGTAGAGCTATGATTAGTTTCAGCATTACTACGGTAAACCCACTGTTAAAAAATGTCATCAGAAAATTTCAATAGATTTTCGACCAATATAATATGTACTTTTCATGGAAAACGCCTTTTTTCAGGTGAACATCAAGTAGATTTTAGCCCAAAAATAATGTAGACAAGCGTAAATTGTATTTAGGTTTTTTCAATACCTACAAATAAATTATTTTCGTGTGTGGAAATGACGATTATTTTTTTGTAATACTACTAGTGATTTCTTTAGATTCTTGGCGAACAAAATATATCTATAGGTACATACTCAAATCTTTCACATTTTGTCTTTTGCTGAAACAAGACACTACCCAGTCTATTTTTTTACAATGCAATTTGTTTGTCCGATTTTGAACACACTTCTCGGGACAATGCCTGCTCAGTTTAAAGGTTTCGGATTCGGAGTTCGTACCATTTTTGTATACAGATCTACATTACCTACAATTTTTGTTTAAAAAAAAGTAAGACCGGAACAAGATATCGCAGATTTTCGTAGAAACACCAGCAAAAAACTTTGCGCCTATACATATTACCAGACAGTGCCCTAATTAGAGGCTCATAAAATCCTTTCAATAATCATTATCATTACTGGCGACGGGTAATTGGATGTGGTAAAAACCCAGCGAGTGACAAGAAGCAATACCTGTGATCGCATCCGTCCGAATGCCCAATACATTTCAACAACTAGATATTATTATTTCAAATAAAAATAATAATAATAATAATAATTACTGCAAGAACTAATTGGTGAAAGTAGATGACAGTTCAAACATGTGTCGAAAATAAATCAATTCACTTCGTTAATACCAAAATACACAATGTAATAATATTGTACACATTTTCTTTTATTTACAAATGGTAAAATAGATAAAGTAGTAGAGAAAAGCAATAACAATTTATTTAGTCAAAAGTGCGCTGGTAGAAAAATATCCCCTTAACGGAAATTGTTCTCCGATTCCACAACTGCGTTTAGTTAACTGGCAGATTATTTTGAAACTGAACGAGTTAAACCAAAAGTTTAAACTCTCGGTTAGGCTGGTTTAGTTAAACTTTAGTTTAAACTCTGACTGTGCAACTGGGCATTAGTATTGCTCCTTACAAAACTGCTAAATTCAAGAAAAAGTAAATGCTATGAAATTTTCAAGTTGGTCGATAGCAACTTGAAAAATTTCCAGTATTTACTGAAGAAAAAAAGTAAATATGTACTAGTTTTTGTGCATTCCAAAAAAGCATTTATTGGAAAAATTCATCCGAAAAAAGTATATGCTTTTACTTGAAGTAAATACTTAATTTTTAGTATTTACTCCGTTTTATGCATACCAAAATAAGTATTTACTTAGAAAATTCCCAGTAAAAGCATTTACTGTCTTTTATGCATACCACCCATTACCATGATAGGATTTTGTCATTTCCATGTTAGTTCTGTCATTCCCGTGGAAAAAAATGTTAAAAATAACTAAATTGGGTGGACCATTGCTTGAATACAGAGCTACCAAATTATTAAATTTGATTATATGTATAACTAAATGCCCATTTCGAGGTGCAAAACATTAATGTTTTGAAATATTGACCCATCTACCAAAACTGACAACTGAACTGAAAACTTATGGGAATTCCATCAGTTTCAGTCTCAGATAGGTACATAGATGGAAGACATCAAGGGTCCGTTCATGATTCTTTTGTTTGGAATTTAAGCCGTCTTCGTGCGACATTAAGAGCAAACTACGACAGAGGCGAAAGAAACACATTTCTTTTGGGTAGTACTCTTCATAAAATAATTCAAAAAATATAATTTTTATCGAAATGGTACCTTTGTAGGCGATGCTGGTTATCCGTTGGAACGCCATTCAGATAACCGGAAGAGGGAAGTGCTCAAAGCAGATTCAACATAAAACACTCAAAAACGAGAAATGTTGTTGAAAGAACAACACCAACCACAGCTGAAAATATGTACACTGAGGATAATAAAATCTGATTCACAAGTCGAATCTTCCATAAGTAGCAATGACCAGCGTTGCCACTGTTGGACTATTTTTTCGCAGTAGATTCTCTAAAAAAATGCAGTAGATTGAATTTTTTTGCAGTAGATTTCTTTTTTCAAACAAAACCAAGCTAAATTACAAAACAACATAAACAATACAGAATTAATAAAGACGAGTATTTAAACAAAACAGAAAAATGCATAAATATTAATGAACATGGAATATTGTTCATCTTCATTGGCTATTAAGTTATTCATCATCATAAAAAGGAAACAAGTTTAAAATAGGCAATATCGAGGGTATACTGCCTTCCACTAGGTGCTAACTTTGTATCTACGTACCTCAGAGGTTTCAGTCTTTCATCATTGGTTTTAAAATGATTTTTTATCTGTTGACAAGCCTCGATATAAAATTGCAGCACGAAAACCCCATCAAGCTAGAAAATATTTGTTCAGAATAGACGTCTTAATTTGACCTGTTGTTGTTTAAAGACATATTTTGCTGAAACAGTTTCCTTCGACAATTTAAGCCAGGAAGACTCAGTTTCCCAAATTGGCTTGTATTTGTGGTTGTATTTTATCTACTATTTTGGATTTGGCTTCCTCATTTAAGCTTTTACAAAAAGCAGTAGATTTAATTTGGTGGCAGTAGTTTTAAATTTTGAAAAGAATGCAGTAGATCTACTGCAATTGCAGCAAAGTGGCAACGCTGGCAATGACGACCAATTAGCTGTGGAATAATAAATAAATAATAATAAGTAAATAAATAAATAAAATAATATGTATAATGTATATAGTTCGTAGAGTAGAGTATAGTCATATTTTATTTTTTATTTAACTTTAATAGCCGGTTTTACAGTGCAAGTTTAAACTCCGTTTAACCAGATATCAGTTTTAAACCGACGTTTCACACAAAAATGTGTATTACAGTGCTAGTTTAAACTGAATCGATAGTTTAAACCGAGTTTAACTTAACCGGCCATGGATGGGGATTTAAACTGAGTTTAAATATGTCTGAGGCCAAATCATTTCGTAGACGTCGAAAAATTCAATCCACATTTTTTTACATTTCAGACATTTACATTTAGGGATAAACTGTTAAGTAGTAAAGAGACATGTACATGTGAACATTTTGTGATTGCGTAACGGAAAATAGGTAGCATTACAAAAAAGTGTAGGTACCCAGACTTTTTCTTCTTGTTTTTTGCAAATTGGAGGAGAAAATTGTGGTTTTTTATAAATCCTGAAAGCAAAATTCCCTAGAACCCTATAAAGGTAATCATATTTTTTAGTATACAAGGTAATCATTCGTCGAATCGGCGAAGTAATATTGGACTCCAATTTTTACGAAAAGTGTGCACAAAATGCTTGTTAATTTTAATAGTTAATATTAACAGACCATTTCTTTTTTTAAGCAAAAAATTAAAAAAAAAAAAACATTTTTTTAAAAACGTTTGCCTTTACCTACATTGAAAAATGTGTTGGAACCTCTGTTTTTTAGATCGGTTCATACCTTTTTTTATAAAAAATAGAAAAATAAGAAAATATAACATAAAATCAGAAGAACGTAAAAGTTATATACCGGTAATAAATACCGGTAAAAAATACCGGTAAAATTGGACAAAGGGGCGTATCGCCTTCCATACAAAACAAAAAACATTGCAAACGCTATCATTTGACAGTCTTGGAAGCCAAAGTTTTTAAAATTTGTGACATGGATACCCATTGTCCTGATAGACAAGAATATTATCTAAAAAATACGATTCCTGGAAAAACCAGAAATGTTGTACGTACACCACAGAGCATTACAATATCAACAGTTTATCACTGATTTAAATGAATTTGAAATTGATTTTTTTTTATTTTTCTATTTTGCACTACAAAGTGTGCAGGGGCTTTGCTAATAATTAATAAAAATACATGAAGTACATAATTAATTTATTTTGAGCCAACAGTTCGGGGTTAGTAAAAATGGAGCGCTATATAAAAAAAATAATAGTTTGAAAAATCGGTACAAAGTATTAATTAGGTATGTAATAGTTTTGACTTATCTATTGACATATAAAGTTTCAAGTTAATACGGCTAATGGATCATGTGTTATGAAAAAGCCCCCCTTAAAGGGGCAGGGGAAGTCAAAATCCAAAAATTCTTTCTAAATATTTCATTATTGTCTTCACAACCCAACCAGCACGAAAAATTTCAAAGTTCTAAGTTTAAAGAAAGTGGCTCAAATTTGACTTGCAAGATTTTGACACAACAAATTTTTTCACGAAGTTAAGTAAAAGCCTTTAAATAAACAACGCATTTTCATTTTTGAGCAGATTTAAAAAAAATGAAGGTTTGCTCGAACAAAATTATTATCTTCAGTGATGACGCTCATTTTCATCTTGATAGCTTCGGTAATAGTCGCATTTGGGGCTCATAAAACCCACGAGTAATTATTGTTGAGAAACAAATGCATCCACAACGCGAGGCTGTTTGATGCGGAATTTCGGCTGGAGGCATTATCGGACTATTCTTCTTCGAAAATGCGGCTGGTCAGGCAGTAACATTTAATGGTGTTCGTTATCATGACATGATTAGGATTACCCAGTTTTTAGTACCTAAATTACAAGATATGTATATGACCAACATGTGGTCTCAATAAGACGGTGCCCCTTGCCATACAGCCAGAGAAACAATCAATTACTGCATGAATCATTTCCTAATCGTGTAATCGGCCGTTTTTGCAATCAGAATTCGCCATCCAGATCTTGCGATTTAACGCCATGGGACTTTTTTCTTTGGGTTTCCCAACGTCTATGCAACAACCAACATCTTGAAAGAGGAAGTTGGGAGGTGTATTAATGAAATTCAGCCACATTTATGCGAAACGATCATAGAAAATTTCAATAAAAAAGTACGTTTGTAGTACCAATTATCCGATGTGCTATTCCATATTATAGCCCCAATCTGTATACTCTATGAAACAATACAAAATTTAAGCTTTCTAATTAAAAATCTGCACTTTCTATCAATATTACATTTTGCGTGAATTATGGGACACCATGTAGTAGAGCGGCACAATCCGGTTGTTATATAGATGAAGTGGTTGTCGTTTTTGCAAAAAATTGTAAAGCATAATTAAGGTCCTTAAGGCGAAAAGATTGTCAAGAGAGAAGCCATTTACATATAAGTCTAGTCTACACTATGGGAAAATGTGACTATATCTCCGCAGTCCGTATACTATATTTTGCTGCACTGGTTGTAAACAATATAATATTTCATCTTAAGCTCGAAATCACAGTCAATGGCACAAACTTGACATTTTTTTAATGGACGAAATACCTATTTTAAAGAGAAAGCTCGAGAGAAAGTTAAGCCAGAACTAGAAGCCAAACATTTAACAAAGAGTTATCTACTAAAAAAGCTACTGGTACTGTTGCACATTTTTCTTGTTACAGGGTTATTTTATTAATCTTTGAAACTCGCCATACCTGGGGACATATCTGCAGACTATAACTAATAACAACTTAAGGGTGCAGAACTTGCATCTATGCAAGCATATCAGGGCGCTGTTAAAAACTCATAGGGGAACTTTTCCCAAGGGAAGTATTAAACATATTAAATCCGATTATTCTTCACGGCTCGTTTGGCTGAGGAGAGAAACACCTAGCAAACTAATACCACGAATTATGTTGGGTCTATTTAAAAAACATTACTTTCAACAAACTTAAAAATAGTATTCTATAGTTCTGCCATCAAAAATGTGGAAAACACGCCTAGCTTGTCACCTGCATATGAATCGTTCACCTTCGATTTACTTGAATTTATTGTTTTTTGTTTCCAAGATAAAAAGTCATCTTCTATTATAAAGCATTTTCACCCAGATAGCAATATTTTTGACAATCAGAAAAACTGTTATAATTTTACAAGAGTAAGTGCGCATCCTCTAAAACCACCACCTAGCTCTTGAAATGTATGTACAGGAATCTGAAGTTTGTTGATTTTGTATTATAGGAGGAAATAATGTTAGCTGACTCTTAAATTCACCAATAAATATTTGTTTTTGCAAATTTGCTTAAAAATAAGCCGACACAAAATGTGCGGACAAATTATATGATAACATATTGTGATATAAAATAAACGCCCGTTCAAGCTTTGTCGGTAGACAAAAATTAACTGTGGTACGAAAATTTCGTTTGTTATTTACTTTATAAGTAACTTGAAGTAAAAGTAACTCTGCTATTATTTGTCGGCATAGTCATGGTATATAATATACATTGGACTACATAAATACCTTCGAATAAGCTGTGGCTGTTTTATTTATATTGGAATACTATCCGCGCTTATATACAACAGCAGTCCATAATATTATTTTTGCACTTTGAATTCATAAAAACATTTATTCAAATTTTGGTATTTTATTTCATTATATTGAAAGATGTCAGAGTTCCGTTTCGACTTGTTAAAATCTGAACAACTTCAGTTATGCTTAACTTAGGCAATCAGTTGTATCAATATAAGAATGATGAACTAAACTTTTCAACCTTTGCGGACATATGTAGATTTTGTACGATAAAAAATGGTCCCGCCAAAATAGTTCTATTTGATAAAGAAGCAGAGCGAAGGAACTTATTGTATAAGATACGATCGTTATTACCAATAAATGTAAGTTATAAATAAATACTCATATTTTCACTATACCTCTACAAATAATATCGTAAAAAATATTTCAGATTGCACAGGATGATGCATTGCCCAATAAAATATGTGAATATTGTGCATCTAAAGTTGAAGAGCTATTCAATTGGAAAAGTTCGTGCATGCAAATAGATACAATATTGCGAACATACACTAATTGTATTAAGACTGCAACTTCTAACTACAGCTTTCAGGTGACTTGTGTTATTTTACGTTTTTAAACTTTAGCGAGAACAATTTAATGACAGGATGGCCAAACCTAGAAGAATTGACTAAAGGTTGTGGCTGCCAAGGTGGAATTGCCGCATTTGTTTGTGACTTCTCTATTGAAGTTTTAAACCAATGACCGAGTTAATGTCCAACAGATTCCGGTCAAAGACTTATGCTAAGTAACTGCACAGCAATGTCGAACATTTAGGAATCGAACGGCGTAAATATTCGTATCAGGAAAAATACATGTCTGGAAAACAATAGGTACATCTTCTGCCAAAGAGTCATAAAAAAGATAAGCAATTTTTAACAAAACTTTTTGTTGCTGTAAATAATCCGGAGGGGTTAGGTAGATAGAGCAATTATTATGTATACGTTTTTGGTCAATTGTTGGGAATCAGGTGTACGTATAATTAAGATCGTGACCAAACACATGTTTAAAAAAAATAATTTAATGTGCCCATCACCTTGGGTAAGAGTAAGAACATCGTTTTTATATATAGACTAGCTTTTGCCCTCGGCTTTGCTGGCGCAGTCCTCAGAATTTGGTACACAGAGATTCCTTTACAGTTAGTTAGTTCCCTCTTTTATATTTACATATATGTTTAACGCCCTATTGGAGAAAACAGTTGAAACATTATATGATCAATACTTGTTGGTGAAGCGCTGACATGTCAACACAGGTCATACTATGTATAGGAGACTGATGAGCCACTATCTACGCGACAAAACATATATCTTTGCTGGCCAATACACCGATATGATAAGCACCATCTTCAGATCTTTAAACTGAGGGGGAACTCTTACCCTGCAACATACTATGCAACATATGCAACCACTTTCTAGCAGTATGACTTCATTCTTAAGGTGCTAGTACACGATATGTAGCACGCCACATATACATGTGGCTCTGACGTCACCGGATAGTCTACACATATGGCACAAATTTCGTTTTTCATATGTAGCGCAGTGGCTACATAAAATTGTGCTAGCACACGGAATGTCACGGCGCGCACATATCGGTTGGCTGTTGGTTATTCGTTTATGATGATGCTATCCGCAATTTTATTGCCCTGTGTGCAGTCTTGCACTAGAACTGTAGGTTCTTTTTGTTCTATTGTTCTGTTTTATTGCTTGGGTGTATCGCGTCGCGTTCGCTACTTTTATGACCCACAAAAAACTAAATACCATACTGCTCGTACAAAACACACTGACACAAACTGAAATGCTGAAATTACATTCAAAAACACATACGAACCGTGCAGGTAACCACTCGACATTATGTAGCATATTGGCACAAATCGTATGTGCTAGGGTAGTACACGGAATGCCGAAAAGTCACACACGAATGCCTCATACGTATGAGTACCTTATGTGAGTGGCACAAAGAGGGCTAGTACACGGTATGAAGCCATTGGCTCCATACGCTGACGTCAAAATTACGTCAGAGCCACATATATATTATGTGGCGTGCTACATATCGTGTACTAGCACCTTTACAGAATTCCGCTTAAATATCTTTGGAGTACGTACGCTGGAGTTAGATGAAGCGATAAGCATATTCAAGGGCGATAGAGGTTGGGACGCATTACAAAGTTTCAAATTTATGCGACGAACGGTTCGTGAGTTAAGAAAAGGATCCCCTTAAAAGCCTTAAAAGCGGTCATCACCAATAACTCGGGCCCCAAGCAAAATGTTCAAAATCGGACAAATTAAATATCTTTACTTCTTACAATAGTGTATACAAACCGAGTTTGAAGTCGAGCGGGTGAAAAATAAAAATGTTCCCATACAAACTTTGACGCCCCCTTTTACCCCTTCAGGGGTTGAATATCGAAAAGTCCTTCTTTATTCCTTGTATACATCATAAAGGGAACCTCTGTGAACATTTTCAGCTTTCTAGAGCAAAGGGTTAGGGCTGGGCGTTGATGATCAGTGAGTCGTAAACTTCATTTTTAGATAAATGTAAATTTTATTATAAAGGCAGCTTAACTTAAGAAAACTGACAATGTTTAATTACTTGAAGAACCGTATTGTAGTAGATGTGGAAGTGAACTAACTGACTATCTAACTGTAAACTATGGCTTTGATTATTCATAGGACATTGATACTGTGGTGTGGCTATATCGTAGGTTAATTTCATAATCTTGTATGCATCTGTGTAACTATGGGTGGCCAATGCATAGTAAGTGAAATACGATATGACTAATAAGTTCTTATACTCCTAAGCACATTATGCTTGGATGACGTGATGTCTGTCTTACTTGACGTAACTGTATTTTAATACAAATTATGTACTATTAGTATGCCATCTTTTTAATCGTGAAATTCAAATCCTGAATTTTGAATTAAAAGGGCGTACCTAATTGACGCTTTGCACGCACTGGATAATTTTGAGTTTGCTGAGGGGGGGAGGGGGGGGTCAGATTCAGCTCAGAACAAATTTTGCACTGGGATGGCAAAAATTCCAGAGTATAATTGTTCTTGACAAAGTGACTCAATTCAGCCGTGTTCGAATTCAACATAAAAATTGAAGGTCCCTGCCAGTGAAACCAAAAAGTGGTAGAAAGTGGTAGATTTGTAAAACATACCCTAAATGCTAAAAAATTTAAATAACGCTCTTTGCTTCTGCTAACAGCGACACCCTCCCACGCTTATCAAGAGTCAGCAAATCAAGGGAGCGGGAGCTACATTTATTAACTTGAGCAACTAAAAAAAAATTGGCAAAAACGATCAATTTTCAAAAACTAGCTCGGAACAAAATGTACGAAGTGAGTTTGGATTTCCATTAGGTACCTATAGGTTTTCAAACT
Organism: Cheilosia soror; assembly: GCA_949372485.1. Lineage (NCBI taxonomy): Eukaryota > Metazoa > Arthropoda > Insecta > Diptera > Syrphidae > Cheilosia > Cheilosia soror. Next base: position 48,826,922 of record OX443562.1, on the reverse strand, counting down.
TGTAAATGCATACCTACCTACAAGTCGCATTTTTAAATGTTCCATCTTTCCGAAATGCCAGTTTGTATTTGTTTATCTTTATGTACCTTCTCCGAGTTTCGATTTTAAAAAGGACGTTCGGCATCGGTGAAAACATTCAAAATCTGATATCTCGAAAACCACTGAACCGATTGAGTTTAAATTCTCAAGAAATCTTAAGTCGAAATTGGACAAAGGGGCCTGGCGCCTCCCATACGATGTTTTTTTGTATGGGAGGCGTCAGGCCCCTTTGTCCAATTTCTATGGGGTCAAACTCAATGACGTTATAACTCGATAACCGCTGGGCCGATTTTCATGATTTCTATACAGTCGGCAAGACGTTCCTAAAATAAGTCGGCATTTTAATGAAAGTCACCCACATGAACGCTCGCTACGCCCCTGTGTGTGGGTATTTGATATTATTTGCGCTATTGTTCCATTTTGTTTATATCTGAAAAAGTGGTAGATTTGGATTTGAGGGTGGTAGAATTTTGGGTTGAGCAAAAAGTGGTAGAAATACCACTTAAGTAGTAGAAGTCCCATCACTGGTCCCTGCTTTTCTACCTAAATTTGATTTGGCATCGACTCCAGTAATGCGTTTCGCGCCGGTGGTGGGTGGGCTCATCAGTAGTAGACCTGGGCAAAAAACAAATCCTCTTGGCGATATTCTTTGAACCAAAGATTCGTCGTGAGGTATGATTCACAGTCACTTGTTGATTGAAACATCATTAGTCTCGGTGAAAATCGAGCAAACAGTGCGCCTAGATCAGTTGTGGTGGTCGTCTACTGATGAGCCCACCCACCACATGGGGGCGAAACGCGTTACTGGAGTCGAGGCCAAATCAAATTTAAAATTTGTGATGACAATCGACACTCCAAAAATGTATTAATTTCATAAATATGGCTATGATTTGAAAACAGCTTGATTAAATAAAGCCGTATATTTGTATTGTATTGTAATTTTATGGATATGCTATTAGACAGCTCTTAAAGCTGTGCACTAACTATGGATCAGCATACCTCTTACCTCAACCTAAAAATACCCTATTTCAAATTGACAAAAAATAGTTGTATATGTATAATGCCAATTTTAGGCATTTTATCTCAAATTATTAATGAAAGAAGGACCCAAAAAATTAAAAATGATTTTTTAAATGTCTGTAAATTGTAACAAGGAGGAAAAACAGAGTTTGGTAAAACATTTCACATTCGTGCTGTACGGCTTATGAATGAATCTCTATATTTCATAGTACGACCGAAGATAGGCTCGGTGGTAGGTAAACTGATGAGCATTCCTAGCATGGCGAGTATTGCGGTTGAATTGCTGAAGGGGTGGAATGCAGCTGGCAATTTCGTTTGAGCACTGTTTGTTAAAAAAGCGATAAAACAGCGAGAAGCATGTAACATTTCTGCGATGTTCAAGCGAATTAATAGAGTACGCGATATTTACAGTCATGTGAAAAATAATAGTGACACTTGCATAAAAATTGGGCAAGATTTACTTTACTGCCCATTCGAAAAAAAATACATTTTTTTCTTTATTTCGATTGACTTTAATGCGGTGAGCTTAAATCTGCAAAAACAAGTTGGCGGTCTCTTACCGTTTGGGCGTGTCACGCCCCCAAAGTTAAAAAAATACCCATATAAAATAATACCAAAATCTCTTTGCATATACCCAACCTTGCACCCACTCCAAATCCTACAGTGACCACAAGCAGGGGGGTTGCACGTATCTCACTTTTTATGCGATTTTTGTAAAAAATAAAATGTGATAAGTACTAAAAAATAATATTTAAATACAAAATATTAGCCCGTGGCCTTGGAAGTAAGTGCGATGTCATTAGAAAAGAGCAAAAATTCAGTTGTTCAAATTTAGCTCTTTTTAAGAAAACCTAGACATTTCGCAGCATTCTTGGCGACTTCGTGTAAGTATATGGTCATTCCAACGAAGGTTGTCATGGACATGGACGCACATACTGAGAATGGAAAGTCTTTTGGTTTCGGTGATGCAAGTGCCATTCATGGATAATGGCTGTAGGTTCGGGTTTCGCTTTAGAGACAGCAGACAGCATTGTGTTTTTGAAGCATTAAATTCCACTCTATTGGCTAAACCCCATTTTAAAATGCTGTCAAGTTCGGAATTTAATGAGCTTAACATACGTTGCCGTTCCAGTTCTACGGCCGAAGAGCAGGGACGTGAGTCCTGGAAAGAATATGAGAAGCTAAGAGTGCTGTCATCAGCGAAGGAATGAATTGAATTAGAAGTTGCAGACAAGAGATCATTTATAAAAATGAGAAAGAGAGTCGGAAACAGAACGGAGCCTTAGGGACCACCAGCATTTATACGGTGAGTTTCAGACTTGAAACCATCCAAAACAACTTCAATTTATGGCCAAAAATGTTGTTTCTAATCCATTGAATAGGAAACGCATCGATGCCATAAGCAAGCATTTTCGACAAAAGAGCTTGGTGCCAAACTCTGTCAAATGCCTTTGAAATATCAAGCGCAAAAATCTTCGATTCACCGAAGTGATGGAGAGATTGGTTCCACTTCTCGGTGAGATAAGTCATCAAATCAACAGTGGATTAGTGAATTAGCCCCAAGCAATTTCTCCTTCTCTACAAAGCAAAGGTTAGACCAGGCCTGGAATATTGCTCCCATATATGGAGCTCGGCCCCAAAACATTCACTTAACCTACTTGACAGCATACAGAGACGAGCAGTTCGACTTATTGGCGACCCTACACTCACATCGAATCTGCAAACGTTGGTGCACAGAAGACAAATCGCTGACCTATGCTTGTTCTATAGGTATACTTCCATGGTAGATGTTCCGAGGAACTCAATGACATTATCCCTCGAAATGCAACTTTTGGGCCCCCACAAGACAGGCTGCTAATGCTCATGACCATACAGTACATTTGACAGCCGCGAGGGCATCATCTTTCCAAAATTCCTTCTGTTACAGGACAAGCAAACTTTGGAACTCGCTTCCTGGGGATATATTTCCAGAAGACTACAATTTGCAACAATTTAAGTGCAGAACTAACATACATCTGCAAGCATTTCGGGGCGCTGATGAAGCGTTATAATATAAAGAAATATAAAAAAAAAGTAGACCTGTTGCCACGAAAACCTTATTGCCGGTCATTGGGGAGTTTCCATGATTCAAGGTATTTCATAAGCTGACGGTTTATCAGCGTTTCCACGATCTTAGAAAGAATGGACGTAAGTGCTATGGGTAATTGGTGGGAGAAGAATAATCGCCTTTTCTAGGGACGCGCTGCACAAATGCTGTTTTCCACCTACTCGGAAAGAGTCCAGAAGAATAGGACAGATGAAAAAGCTTACGCAGTGGTTTTGCCAGCGTGGAAGAACACCTCTTCAGAACGATGGGCGAGATACAGCCTGGACCAGCGGATTTATTTTTGTTTAGATCATAAAGTACTCTTGCGACTGTACGAGTGAGAAAATGGATTGGTCCCATCGTAAATTCGACGCACTCGAGTACAGGTGCAGACAAAGCGCAATCTGGGAGCATCGAGCTGGCTGCGAAATGTGCAGCGAGCAGATTAGCTTTGTCTAAAGAGCTGACAGCTGGAGTGTCATTATAAATGAGCGTTGGGATCGCTGATGAGGCCGAATTCTTAATGTTTTTTACAAATGATAAAAAGTTTTACTACCCTTGGGACATTGTAGTAATTTTTGCCTCAACTTTTGGTCATATGAGAGTTTAACACGCTTTATGAGGGCATTGCAGTCATTTCTGGCTCGGTTAAACTTCTTTCGGTTTTCCTCAGATGGGTTGGCTTTGTAAGACCGAAAACTCAACTCCCTTAATCTAATAGCCTCTTTACAGCTCAATTCGTAACATGCGTTTTCTTTTGGTTTGATACTCTTTATCCTGTTAGGGATAAAGGATTTCATACCTAAGGTAATTATATTTGTTACCATATCAGCGGCGGCATCCACGTCTTTATCGAGGAAGCATAACGGCCAGTTAAAACTCCTAAAGTCCGTTCCAGTTGGCTTTCTCGTATTGTCATACGGTTCTTTTCGGAGTTTTTTTCTTTAATTTTGTGGTCGGAGTACGAGAAATTAGCTGATACGGTACAGTGGTCTGACGAGCCTAGAGGCGATAATACTACAATGGAGTATTTATTAGGGTGGGAGGTGAGAAACAAGTCCAGTGTGTTGGCATTTTGACCGCCAATGTCTGGTACACGTGTTGGCACATTTACAAGCTGGGTTAATTGGTTTACCTCAGCAAAGATCTGAACTGAACATAAATTCCTTCGGGTGCTGTCTGTCCAAAATGTCGAAGCCAGTCAGAATTGTGAATATTGAAATCACCCGCAATGGCGATTTCCAGTATGAGGGTACAGGGAAACAATTCTAGTTATGGAATCAGACAGCATATCGAACTCGTTACAAGTTGAGTTGCTGTCAAAATTAAGGCTTCTATAAAGAAAACAGTAATGAATTACTTGCCTACGGACATGGAATTTGAGCCATTTGAAATTAAATTCCGGATTGGAACACTGGCCATAATCTTGAGGAACTTGGTAGGCTACATCATTACGCATATGTAAGAAGAATAATGGCACTAAGCGATACCCAAGTAGATCAAATTCTGATGTATCAGACTTTGCACCCACCTGGGTCTCACCCAGTGCCAAAACAGCTGGTTTATATTTGGCAACGTGGACGTACACGGAGAAGAGATTTGATCGCAGCCCACGAATGTTGCTAATATCAACCCTGAATTTTTTTAAATTTTGTATGGGCCGAAAATGACCTTTAATTTTAGTCATATCGGCCGGATTTTTCATGTCAAATAAATAAGACATAAAAATTTAATTTTCTAATTTTTTTTTGGAAAATGTAAATTTTAAAATTTGTTGGTTGTTATTATTGACAATTGGAGACTTCGGTCCGGTAGTTGAAATACAAGAATAATGAGGAAGAACACTTCTTCAAGAAAGACATGAAACTCAGCGTCAAGATTTAAGAAGTTCCCAAATTATGGAATCATTCAAAAATATGATCCCTTAACTCGCTAAAGTCATAACGAGCTGATGAAGAAACTATACGGAAGAAATTTAGAACTCGATCGAAGTAATTTCAAGATTTGCAACAAATGAGACCTCCACATCCTATGTTCCTGATAAATATGGTTATATGTAAGAACCTTGAATATTTACGTCTCTGTAATTATTCAATCAGCTTATTTACGGGTTTAGTTTGTCCATTAGTATGGAGCTTAGCTTCAATGAGGGCCGAGGCCTGTGCTAATGTCTCTATTACATACATACATTTTTTATGGGGCCGAAAATATTCAGATAGTTCATAATTTTATTTATTCTTTTAAACTATAACGAGTTTAGCATAATTGTTCATATATTAAATATAGCGGGTAATTAAAAAACGTATGTATAGATATGATCGTTTTTTATGATCCGATTTTGATAAACCTTTTTTTATCAGTTAACGGCACATTTAATAAATATAAATATCTATAAAATAAAATCAATCGGACTGTGAAAAAAAAAAAATTTTTTTTACGAATGGCCAATAAAATTTTGCAGCAATAAATTCGATTTTCATTTTTTAAAGAAAGAGCTCCTTTCATTCTTTCATTCATTCATTTTCAATGGTCCGCTTGTCTATTAAGTGGTTCGTGTGGGTAGGTTGCTCAAGTGGAACCTCCATAGCTCGCGATTCTCTGCCATCGACTCCAAATGATCAATGGCAATCCCCATACGGCTAGAGGAGAGATTATGGACTTGATCTAACCATCTCATCCTAGGTCTCTTTTAATTTCAATTGGTTCCCCACGAATCTCGATGGGCTATTATGGTGCGTAGATTGGTATATGGGAGTCCATATAATCTGTTTAACATAACGTAATCTAACGTGGTGGAATCTGTATCTGTATTTCGATGAAGCTCAGAGTAATTAAAGATTGTTTTCTAATTCAAAGTTAAAGCCAAAATATCGCTAGCATTTAAAATATGTAATTAGTAAGAAAATGATAGTTCACATACAAAATTGACACAACAGATTTTAAATCAGATGTAGATACGAATCTGCAAACGTTAAATTATTTAAACTTTAATTCAAAACAGTGCGACCGAAGGTGTAGGTTAGGTACTCGTACTGAGTAAGTTAAACAAAATGAAAGAGAGAAGTCGTTTCGTATTTTTCTTTACGTAGGTTATCGACTAACAAAAAGATGAAAACAAAACTTGAATGAATGACAGTTTAAATGTATATTTGACATCTGATATTTTGCGATTTCCGGCTTTTTGTTCGTTGTTGTGTATAATTGTGTTTATCTGCCAATTTTTTTTTTTGAAATTCCACGATCAGAAATGCCACATTCTTTGAATGATGTAATTTTTGCCCCTTCTTCCACTTTATTGTAAATTTATGAACAATAAACCAGTAAGAGAATTATCTTCGACTATGCCGAAGCTCAAATACCCGGTACTATATTATTGTAAAAATAAAAAAAATATTTAAGTATTAAAAAATTATATATTTGTATCGGAGGTATGGGTAGTTTTAAATCGACCAAGCTCATTTTTTGTCAAAAAATTTTAAATATTATTGAAACAATATGTGCAAAGCTTAAACTTGCTATCTTTATTGTAGCTATTTAAATTTAATTTTTAACATCAAAAAGCTATATAAATCCGATATTTTTGTATGGGAGGTAGTAGTAGTTTTCATCCGATCTTGCTCATCTTCGAACTTAGCCTCAGTTTGGTGGATAAAAGCTTACGTACCAAATTTCAAGTCGATAGCTCTTAAATTACGGCCGTAATCGTGCGGACGGACAGACGGACAGACAGACAGACTGACAGACAGACGGACATCGCTAGATCGACTAAGAAAGTGATGCTGATCAATAATATATATAGTTTGTCATACCTACAACGCCTCCTTATGTGCGTTACAAATGGAATGACAAAGTGAATATACCCTCGCCACAGTGTGGTACCGGGTATAAAAAGATACAACAATTTATTTCGTACTATAGCTTTGATTAAAAATTCTGGCCAATTTTGATTAAAACACTTCATTGTGACTGTTTTTATGGGAACTTTCACCTAAAAATTACTTTTTTCTAAGAAGAATACATTATACCTACATGAAATACTATAGTGTTTTTATGGGAATTTCGACTAATGTTCATACATTATACACTTTTTTTATTTTTGGGACGAATGGAAGGGACCTACAATGTTATGCAGAGTCCGAACGGCTGAACTGAGAAGCTTTTTCAGGACAGTTATATTCTCGGATATTTGTCAGACGCTGCGGGAGAGGTGGCGCAGTGAAAAAAAACCTTAAGCTGTAATTAGTGTTTTCCGGGGATCAAACTTGGGCTAACCACTGCGCCACTGTAAAATACATTTTTCTCAATTTGTTTGCGTAGAAAAGGTACATGAACCAACCTACTTTTTTTTTAAACTGAGAAATTAATTTTTGACAAGCTTTTGACATTTTTGTTCTAGTCGTCTCAAGTCGACTTGATTTGTCTGGATTAGATTAACCCTAAATATTAAAACCAGAATGGTCTAAAAGACCACTTTCCTGCATCCGTAGCACACGATTGAAATGTCAACTTAGTACTTAGCGAGAAATTCTTGACGGATTTGTCGGGTATCTACCCGTTCGTTCATAAACGTCAGATATGGAAAAACTATTAACGTGACCAGCATAGCCCCATAAAAACACAAACATACATATCAAGCTAACAGCTGTCTGACTAAACTTTAGTATTATACACACATGCTCTGGAGACGGACATGATTAAATCGATTCAGAATTTGATCCTTATACCCTATTCACACCGAGTAAAAAACTCGGTTTTCGCTAAAACACTCGAAAACTTCATTGAAAACACAAGTTTTCCCATACATATTACAGTTTTTAAAACGAGTTGCCTAAAGTCGTTTTCCATGAAAACGCCACGAAAACGATTTCTAATCGTTGGGTTGTTAAAGCAGACACACCTTTTGCCACAACTAAATGGTATTTTCAGATGTTTCGATTTTGATTGTTGCTTATGTTAATTATTTTATGCATTTAACCATAAGTTAATGATTATCAAGTGGCTTAATTATTTTTGTTTGTATATTATGTCCATACGAACGGAGTTTAGTTACTAGAATACAAACTTAGTCGCCACAAACATTTCATAGCTAGTTTCACAGCTAATTGAAACGTCAAACCAAAACGAGCTGGTGTTTGGTGTGAATGCATTGACGAGTTTTCGTAAAATTTTTGTCGAAAACTTAGTTTTCAGTACGGTGAGAATAGGTTATTATTCAGAATACATTATATAACTCTCCTTCTTACAGATGTAATAAAAAAGAGAATATGCCTTCCTGCGGAGGGTATAAAAAATCACTTCTGAAACAGTTCCATTGACACAAAAAATATTCTTCTGTTGATACTATGTAAGAGGATTTCGCTTCTCGCTTTCAAGTCAGAATCTACTCAATAGGCACTTACACAAGTGCAATTAAAGCCAGCTGGGAATGCCATTCTCGAGGTTCAAATAATACGGGAATCAAAGATAAGAGCTCATGTACAATAATGTGTAAGCAAAATTTTTACTGGCACTCAATGGGCCTTACCTACACTATTAATAATTTGTAACCTTTAGTTTAATTTTGGAATAGATCACAATAGATAGGTTTATATGAAAAAAATTGTTCTTTTTTTGGTCACTAAATATGATTGCATTAGTACCGCGTAATGCCAATGCTTTATTTGATCGAACATACGCTAGACAGAAATGGTTAAAGAAAAGTGCATCTAAAATTATTAATAACAATAAGGGTGTAGGGTAAAGACGGCAAATATGGCACCCCTTTTTGTTTTTGTTTCTTACTCAGAAAATAAACAAGATTTTTATTTTAATAACTTTATTTTTCAATTCATTATTCAAAAGCGTAAAATAGATAAACAAAACCAGTAAGACAATTATCTTCGACTATGCCGAAGCTCAAATACCCGGTACTATATTATTGTAAAAATAAAAAAAAAAATATTTAAGTATTAAAAAATTATATATTTGTATGGGAGGTATGGGTAGTTTTAATTCGACCAAGCTCATTTTTTGTCAAAAAATTTTAAATATTATTAAAACAATATGTGCAAAGTTTAAACTTGCTATCTTAATTGTAGCTATTTAAATTTAATTTTTAACATCAAAAAGCTATATAAATCCGATATTTTTGTATGGGAGGTAGTAGTAGTTTTCATCCGATCTTGCTCATCTTCGAACTTAGCCTCAGTTTGGTGGATAAAAGCTTACGTACCAAATTTCAAGTCGATAGCTCTTAAATTACGGCCGTAATCGTGCGGACGGACAGACGGACAGACAGACGGACATCGCTAGATCGACTAAGAAAGTGATGCTGATCAATAATATATATAGTTTGTCATACCTACAACGCCTCCTTATGTGAATGTGCGTTACAAATGGAATGTCAAAGTGAATATACCCTCGCCACAGTGTGGTACCGCCGTACCGGGTATAAAAATGAACGGGAAATATGGCGCCATATGAAGGGTTATATGGCACCCTACCTTTTCTTTTGATTACTGTTGTCATACTTGTTGGATGTGTTAATATACGATGTGCAGAAGTCATGTGACTAAAAATGGCACATTAAACACTTAATCCAATCATCTGGCTGCTGATAAGAAAAATTCTTCTGCGTTGCAGTATGCAATGACCGTTATGGTCTTACCTCTCCACAGATGCGGCTGCAGTTACATTGCCTGATCCCTTCTCTGCAATCACTTACCAGGATCGGTTATTGATTTGCATTTGACATGCGGTCTATTCCCAAGGTATATGAATAGAAGGTAATATATTCCGAGCACTCATTTTCGTTTCGTTTTGCGCATCTGTCAAAAAGGCATGCTTTTCCATACGAATAGTCACAATTGTCCGCCATATCTCATGCGCGCGCTTACTATTTCTATACGATTATTGCACAGTAATAATTGGCCGCCATTGCGCGATGCGCAATATATTACCTTCTATTCATATACCTTGGTCTATTCCATATAATAATTTTTTTTTCGTCTGAGATAACGTCTTTTCCAGCAACAATATGTACTGAGAGGGTGAAATGGCACCGGCGCCATAATATCCCCACATTCTTGGGTGCCATTTCCCCTTTTTGAAGGTACCACTGATATTGCAAATAACAGGATGAAACACTCACTCACACAATAAACAACAACAATTACAGATTTAACTTTCTTATTATGCTTAAGGGAATAGCCGACGCCGACAACTTAGCTATCTACACTTACTTGAGTAAACCACAAAAAAACTTTTTGTCTTAAATTCACTCTATTTATTTTTTTTCACCTTGTCATTGGCCGCGTTCCATTGACCGCTAGATGACTAGCGGCATGTCAAACTCCATATAAAAAAAAACTGACATTTCAGCATTTGCGCTAGAGCTCTAGCACATTTTGTGAAATATCCTTTTCTGGGAAATTTTTCAATCTAGCACAAAATGAACTGCTAGATTGAAAAAAATAACGAACTGTCAAAACAAAAGTGAAAGTGCAGAAGTCAAATATTTCCAATTTGGTTTAAAATGGGAATTCAAACTTGTATGTAATTAATATACATTGTATTTGTTTATTTAAATTATAGTGTATTAATAAATATGCGGCATGATGGCACAAAATACATTTTTGAGTCTCATAAAGATGAAATAATACGACTTCAGATTCGTTCCAATGTCACTTTGCCTCCATCAGGGATATTATGTGTTAGATGACCAGCGGTCACTGGAACGCGGCCATTGTCACAAAAAATCTGCATAAGCTACTGCGATGTCTACAGCACCTATCAACATACTTCCGTATAATGAATAATATTTTGCTGTCCCTATTTTGAAAAGAAGTCGTTAGTGGGAGATATTGAAAGGGTGCCATAACCCCCCGGGTGCCATATTCGCCGAATTTACCCTATGGCAAATCCTCGAAATTGAAACATTTCGCAAAGATGCAAAGAAAATCAAATTATGTAAGAACTAAGAACAAAAACCAAAACGAGAAAACACAGTTATACCTTAGTAACGGCTAAACTCGCCTGATATTTTGCTCCCTTTCGACTAATGCGTTATGCTTATGATTATGACCTACAAATTAAACGGCCCGGACACCCTGCACGTGTGTTTTGGAAAACGATTTAGGCATGCATACTGCTTGATAGCTCTAGTGGTGATTATAATAACAATGTCCTAGTCAACACATTTCTAAACAGTTTGCTTATAGTTAAAGATGAGCTATTTCTCACTCATTGCAGAAATAATCAATAGAATAGAATAGAATAGTATGAAAGCTTTAGCCTCTGCTTTAGCACAGTACCTACACTTTGTCTTAAGTGAGCATGTGCTGTAAAAAAAACTGTTATATTGCATTAAATTGATACCAAAAAGGAACTAAATACATACAGGTAACCTATCGAATTGTACTCATATATTAAATAATATGTATGTAGTATACATTGCATTAACAGTATCGAAATGGATACAATAAGTATTGACTAAAATAACATAGATACTTCATTCCACGTCCACAGTCAATACGATTTTTCTTTTGCGTAAAGTGTATTGTGATGTACGTGTATGTAGAGAAAAAAAGCTTTTACAGACAAAGGAAACACAGGACATTTTAGCTTTGAAAGGACTTTATGTGCCAGCTTTGATTCCCTTTTCTGTTATATTTACTTGGTTTCTACGGCAAATTTTGTTAAGTTTTTTTCAAATTCAATGGAGAGATTCTATCAAATAAATATATGGCGCATGTTCGTGCAAATTCAATGCAAAACGTTTGCAGCTATTAAAATGTTTTATTGTGCAAAACGGGATAAGAACTGATTTGATAATCGAAACGGAATATATTACTTGAAGTAGCCTGCGTTATTCAATTGAAAATATTACAAATATTTATTTCGTGTATTATACAAACTATGTTATTGTCGAGCTTATGTTATAATGCAAATGTTTGTGTGCTCACTTAAGATGATTTCTCAATTTCGCGAGTTGCACTAAAGGTAAATAAAAAGCGGAAAAATTCTTTAAAAAAAATTGTATTTGAATACATTTCTGGAGACAATATCGGTCGCTAATTAAATAAACTAAATTATTCTATTGTGAAAGCGTATTAGTAGGTATATGAAGTACATACCTACCTATACCTATTTTGTGTCAAAAAAAAATTCATCAGACGTGTAGCTGCTGTGAAACTACAAAAATATGAAGGCAATAATGAAAATGCCAGTGAATAATAAACTTATTTAATCAATTCAGGATTCAGTGCATATTTATTCTCTTATAGTTATGTCATTTGGATCAGGAAATGATATAACACATATTATTATGCCTGTAAGCGGAAGTATATAAGGTTTTGCATTAATAATTGCGAACAGCTATCAATTAAGTTCTCTTATCGAAAATTAAAGTTCAATGAGGTCTTCTGGACATATAAAATAACTTTTGCTGAACAATATGTTGTTAAAACTGCAAATACATTTTATACGTAGGTAGTAAAAAATACTTTAGCAAAATAATTGTACTTGACGGGGTTTTATTTGACGTTAAGGAAAAGCATTCCGTATATCAGTTTACTGAATAAATCGATTTTCTATGTATATATTCCTTTTTATTTTATCTAAATAATTTTGAGTAGCCCCGCCTACTTATTATATGCAACATACAATATAATATCCTACATTGATTTGTTTTATATCACATTTTTAGATATTCCCAATCGCGCTTAAAGCTGTATTAAAAATAATTGAAACTCTTTTATGTCCTATTCCTATCCATAACTTCAAGATATACAGATAACAGATGATTTCGTGTGTGATTATGATAAGCAACATTTCTTTCGAAATAGGTATATGTCTTTATGATATTTCGCGGAAAGTGTTCTTCATAATCATTTTGGAGTGTGTTAATTTAATACTCTGCGGAAACAAACTATGGAAGAGCTCTTAGAAGCATTTTCTCTAATTTCACTTTAAGATGTCTGTCAGAGAAGTGTGTAAATTGAATCACTTATTTTTATGTGATTCAGGTGCCTTGGCAGGGCCTGTCGTATTTAGCGCCTTACCCCAGCAGAACCGGCTATGTTGGGGCGGACCTTTCTTCACCGGCTTACTCGTGGGAATTACATGGATCTTCAGAACAAATCAAACAAAAACAAACAACAACTTCAAAAATCAGGACACATAGACGACGAAAAGGACAACGCACCGACTAACACAACGAACTACAGGACAACAAACATCGACGATAACGAATCCCTACTCCCATCGGATTCGGATTCCAAATCCACCGCGTCTGTTTCGGACGCGGAATTTGGAACTAAAGCCAAATCTGCTAGACGGGGAAAAAAGTACACCCCCAGCGCAAAAAAGTGCAAACAGCAACGCGCAGCTAGGCACAAATTGGCGGAAGTCCTGGCGAAGCCGGACAGTTCTTGGGATGAGAAGGATAGGGAGACCATCCGATGGGCGGGAGCGATACTAAACGAGGAGGAAAGTCAACCTGTTGCGGGAGGACTTCCTTCCTCTACCAGTGGCCGCAACCAACCGTCGGACAACAAACAAGTACAACGGCCCCCCCTCAACAGAACTGACCCGACAAACAAACCGACGAGTGCACCTGCTACGGGAGCACAGAACGTTCGTAGCAAACAGAGAAGTCCTACTGGTACGGGAGGACCCTCTGTGACAGCTGCCAAGAAGGACTTCACGTCCAAAAGACCAAGGCCAACTTCTTTGGAAGAAACTCCGATGACCTCAAAGAAGGCGAAGAATGCTGATGCGGCGCTCAGACCCTTCAATGAGATCGTCAAGGACCATATGCTCTACGGCATCTGCGACAACAGTCACGACGAGGGCAAGATGAGTGGGGAGAACTGGATGTTGCTCAAAGCGACCCTAGCCGGAGAGGTCCTCAAATTCTTGGACTCACACCCTTCGGCAGAGCCACCGTCCTTCATGGATGGTGGTTACTACACAAATGGGGTAAAATTAATAAAATGCAAAAATAGCAGTGCGATCAACTTCCTAAAAGTAACGATCCCAAAGATTAGTCCCCTGTGGAAAAATGCTAAATTGCAGCTTCTGCACTGGAGCGACATTCCAGTTCGTCCAAAAGGACGCGTGTGGTTACCTCCGGGTCCCACCAAGGAAGCAGACATCCTAAGACTAATTCGTCTGCAGAACCCTGATCTCCCAGTGAACAACTGGAAAATTATTAAAGCCGGTGAACCGGAAGAGAAGGGAAGGCTGGTTTCTTTTCTCATGAACAAGGAATCTCTCGACCTGCTTAGTAGGAGGGGTTACCGCTTCTCTTACGGCATGGACGAGTTAGTACTCAGAGTTCAGGAGAAGGATGAGAGAATTCTGTCGGGTGTGGTATCCTCGCTAGGGGAACTTGGCCTGGATGCCGGGCCTGATGGTCCCTCACCCTCCTCCCAGGAAAAAGAAACCAGCCAGGCGGAAGTCAGGCAGCCAGCTGTTACGGATGGCGCCAAGACTAACGTGGAACCCTTGACAATAAACGTCAGTAGCGAGCCATCATCTGATTCGGAGGATGGCAATAAGACAGTGATAGAGGTGTCTGTACCGGTTAGCAATGCTGCTACGTCTATTACAGATTAACCTCCATCACTCCAAAATAGCTTCGGCTAATTTATTGCTCCGCCTGCAAACGGGTGGAGAAGACATCGTCCTTATCCAGGAACCGTGGGTTAACCAAAAAGGCCACATACTTGGACTGAGGACAAAAAACTACACGTTACTCTTTACGAAAAACGAAGGTAAACGCAGATCATGCATCTTGGCAAAGAAAAGTTTAAAAGCTCGTCTTATACCTAATTTCAGCGATCTAGATTTTGTCTGTGTACAACTAGACAGAGGCAGCAACGAAAAGCTATGGCTAGCATCGGCATATATGGCCTACGACGACATAGGGCCCGTCCCCGCAAACATCGTACGAAAAACCATAGAAACGGCCGAAAAGGACTCTATTCCCCTTGTGGTGGGCGCAGATGCCAACGCTCACCACAGCGTTTGGGGCAGCAGTGACATAAATAACAGAGGTGAGTGTCTTTTTGATTTCCTTATGACAACTAATCTCATTGTGTGTAATAAAGGCTCAGAGCCTACTTTTATCAATAGCATTAGGCAGGAAGTACTAGACATCACTTTAGCTACTAACTCTCCTAAACTAAAACTCAGCAATTGGATGGTATCGAAAGAGGTTTCATTCTCGGACCACCGTTATATTCAATTCAAAATTGAACACTGCATGCCTCCAATCATACCCTTCAGGAATCCTAGAAGGGTCAACTGGCAGGCATATAACTCTCTTCTCACGCAGAAGCTGAGCCACATACCCAATCAACCGAATTCACCATCGGATCTAGATTTAATGGTGGACAAGGTTACCAAATCCATGAACGACGCCTTCAGAAGAGCTTGCCCCATCAGCAGGCACAAAAATGGCAACAAACCACCCTGGTGGAACAATCACTTAGCAAAACTGCGAAAAGATAGTAGGAAATGTTTCAATTCAGCAAAGTCCTCGAGACTTCAAGAGGATTGGGACAAATACAAAAACAGTCTCAAAATGTACAAAGCTGAGATTATAAAAGCTCAACGAGATTCATGGAGACTATTCTGTGGCAACATAGAAACCAATAGTGACTCCAGTAGACTGAGGAAAATCATTTCCAAATCACCAGATATGCCCAGCTTCATTCAAAAATTGAATGGGGAATGGACTACATCTAACGAAGAGACTTTAGATCTCCTCATGAATACCCACTTTCCAGGTAATACCATAGACGAAAACCGGTCTACAGTAACCAATCACCTAGTCCAAGAAATACCGGAGGAGATAGTGAACACCCGCAATATAAGTTGGGCCGTTCACAGTTTCCTTCCGTACAAGTCTCCTGGACCTGATAATATAACACCAGTGGAGATTCAAAAAGCACTTGAACTATTAAACCCTTGGTTAGAAGCAATTTTCCGCTCATGCCTGGCTTTAGGCTATACTCCAGACTCATGGAAAAGGGTCAAGGTAGTTTTTATACCAAAGAGCGGCAAGGCTTCACATGTCTCTCCAAAGGACTTTAGGCCGATCAGCCTCTCTTCGTTTCTCTTAAAAACTCTAGAAAGACTCATCGACAACTATATTCGAAAGAAACTAAAAGCAAACTCACTATCCAATTCCCAACACGCTTATCGTAAGGGTTTCTCGGTAGAGACAGCTTTACACTCGCTAATAGGCAATATTGAAAAATCGCTCGCTAATAAGCAATTCTCGATGGTATCCTTTCTAGATATCGAAGGTGCCTTCAACAATGTCAAAACAGAGGCTATCTCTAATGCACTCCGCAGACTGGAAGTTGATAGCTGCCTACGCTATTGGATAGTAAACATGCTAAACAGCAGAATGATTCTGTCCGAGCTGGGGGGCTATCAAACTAAGAGGTCAGTGTGCAGGGGCACACCCCAGGGAGGGGTACTTTCCCCACTACTTTGGATCTTAGTAGTGGACGAGGTACTAACAACTCTGGGAAATGTGGGGTGCAATGTTATAGCCTATGCGGACGACATCGCCATTGCTATTTCTGGCAAGTTTCCTAATACCATAAGAGATCTTATGGAATCAGCTCTTAAAAAATTAGTAAAATGGACGGATACGGTTGGACTCGATGTCAACCCCTCCAAGACAGAACTAATACTCTTCACAAAGAAGTACAAAATTCCTAATATAGCTCCACCTAAACTTAGAGATCAAGAGCTAAAATTCACACAACACGCCAAATACCTAGGGATAATTCTAGACAGTAAACTTAGCTGGAAACATAATATCCAGGAACGTGCAAAAAAGGCCACAATAGCCATGTATGCTTGCAAAAAAGCTTTAGGCCCTAGATGGGGTCTACAACCTAAAGTAACAAACTGGCTCTATACAGCGGTAGTCAGACCAATTCTACTTTATGGTATCATGGTCTGGTGGCCAGCGCTAGAGAAAAAATGCAACATTAAATACATAGAACGCATACAAAGATCTGCAAGCATATGCATCACAGGGGCCCTTAGGTCCACCCCCACGGCCGCTTTAGATACAATATTGCATCTTCTTCCCGTCGACATCTACGGGAAACTAGTTGCGTCTACTGCGGCTCTAAGACTCAGAGAGTCTCAAAAATGGACTAACTCTCCGGTTGGTCATATGGGCATCCTACCCAATACAATTCCGAGCAAAACGGACTATATAATTCCTTTTGAAGATTTTAATATAAAGTACAACACAATAATCCCAAATCGATCCGAATGGGAGAACGGCAATATAAGCAGCAACTCCGCAATCGAAATCTATACAGACGGATCCAAAATGACGGAAGGCACGGGTGTGGGAGTCTTCTCCCGATCACCTGCTCTCAACCTCGCCTTACGCCTCCCCGACCACTGTAGCGTTTTTCAAGCGGAAATTATGGCCATTCGCGAAGCAGCACGCCGACTTGCCTTATATGAGATAGACGGGAAAGCTATCACTTTTTATATAGACAGTCAGGCAGCCATAAAAGCCTTGAATACACCAACAACCAGATCAAAGTTGGTAAAACAATGCCGGGAATCTCTTAACGAGATTGCGGATAGATGTTCAGTCACCCTGTGCTGGGTTCCAGGTCACAGTGACATTCCTGGCAACTGCAAGGCGGATGAATTAGCCAGACAAGGCAGCGGCCTCCATACAACCAACAGCGAAGAACCGCACGCTCCACTGCAATCAGTAAAAACCCTGCTCCTCGAGGAAGCATTAAAAATCACCAACAATAGATGGAACAGTATTAACACCTGTATAACATCCAGACAAATCTGGCCAAAATTAGATGTCAGAAGAACAAAACAACTCCTTTGTATTAATAGAAGCAAAATTAGCTCCGTCGTAGGAATACTTACAGGACACTGTCTGATAGGTAGACACGCCCGTAGAATGGGAACACCCTACAACGATTTCTGCAGAAGCTGCATGGACGAGGAGGAAGAGGAGACCACCATTCACCTCCTCTGCTCCTGCCCGGCTCTTGCTAGCCTACGCATGGCTACCTTAGGGGCTTACTTCTTTGATGACCTGAGCGATTTGTCCCGTACAGATATTTGCGGCATCAGCAAGTTTGTTACAAAGTCGAATTGGCTTCATTGATTAGCAACACACATCTCACCCATTTTCGTGTGTTTCTGAAAACTAAACCGCCAATGGGAAGTGCTGACCATGTCAGTAAATTTCCACCTTCACACGTCGAATCTTCAGACTCCGTCAGAGGAGACAGGCGGGGAGTTAGACTGTTTCGGTCACTCCTCGTCGCTCTCCCCTGCCGCAGTCTCTCTTATCTGATTTGTATCAGCCACCCTCCTTATTAACGGACTGTCAGAGGCTACTAGCGGGAGGTTAGACTGTTTCGGTCACCCTCTGTCTGTTTTCTGAAAGACTAACCGCCAACGGGAAGAGCTGACCACGTCAGTAAAATTTTTACCTTCACACGTAGAACTTTCAGACTCCGGCATAGGGGATAGGCAGAGGGTTAGACTGTTTCGGTCACCTTTTGTCGATTCCTCTTGCCGCAGTCCTTCTTATCTGATCTGCACCAGCCACCCTCCTTAGTAACGGACTGTCAGAGGCTACTAGCGGGGGGTTAGACTGTTTCGGTCACCCTCTGTCTGTTTTCTGAAGACTAACCGCCAACGGGAAGAGCTGACCACGCCAGTCAAATTTTTACCTTCACACGTAGAACTTTCAGACTCCGGCATAGGGGATAGGCAGAGGGTTAGACTGTTTCGGTCTACTTTTGTCGATTTCTCTTGCCGCAGTCTTTCTTATCTGATCTGCACCAGCCACCCTCCTTAGTAACGGACTGTCAGAGGCTACTAGCGGGGGGTTAGACTGTTTCGGTCACCCTCTGTCTGTTTTCTGAAGACTAACCGCCAACGGGAAGAGCTGACCACGCCAGTCAAATTTTTACCTTCACACGTAGAACTTTCAGACTCCGGCATAGGGGATAGGCAGAGGGTTAGACTGTTTCGGTCACCTTTTGTCGATTCCTCTTGCCGCAGTCTTTCTTATCTGACCTGCACCAGCACCCTCCTTAGTAACGGACTGTCAGAGGCTACTAGCGGCGGGTTAGACTGTTTCGGTCACCCTCTGTCTGTTTTCTGAAGACTAACCGCCAACGGGAAGAGCTGACCACGCCAGTCAAATTTTTACCTTCACACGTAGAACTTTCAGACTCCGGCATAGGGGATAGGCAGAGGGTTAGACTGTTTCGGTCACCTTTTGTCGATTCCTCTTGCCGCAGTCTTTCTTATCTGACCTGCACCAGCACCCTCCTTAGTAACGGACTGTCAGAGGCTACTAGCGGGGGGTTAGACTGTTTCGGTCACCCTCTGTCTGTTTCTGAAGACTAACCGCCAAATGGAGGAGCTGATCACACCAACCAATTCCACCTCGATAGTTAGAGGACCCGTCAGAGGCAATAGGCAGGGGGCAGACCGTTACGGCTGCTCTCCACCTTGACCCGAAGACCAAGCCGTAACCAGGTGATGAAAATTTCAAAAACTCCGACTGCCTCAGTCACTACCAAAAACCTCTCAACTAGGTAGGAAACCCAAATTCGCAAGTAGCAAAAGAATTCCCAGGGTAACGCCCGTTCTGGCCGCCTCCCCCCCCCCCTTCTGTGGTATCACAATGGACCAAAACTATGGTCTAAGTGTGTCCCCTTTGGGACAGCCACCTTACCTAACCTAACCTAAGTGGTTTGAATCCACAGCTCGTTAGTTCAATGGACTAACCAACTCTTCCCACCGAATCAGCTGGGACTCAACCAATAAATATGCCTATCAAGTTAGCGTTATTAACAAACTGGCCCTGTTGCGCACTCTGTAAGTTGGTTGAGGCACCCTTCCGTTGGCGTGCTTCATCTAAGGCGAGTTCTTCCTCTGCTGCGTCGTTGCTGTGGGCTTAAGTCGAAGTTTCTTCGCGCCATTTTATAGACAACGGATTTGCAATCTTCAGACCAGGTCGATGTCGCTGTTGTACCTACAGCTCGTAGATTTCGTTGTTAAATCTTTTCCAAGTTCTTTGAACGCCATAGATAGAGAATACGACTGACGTAGCATTCGCCGAAGGCAAACTTCCATGTCAGATGTCACACATACCTAATAAAATGATCACCATCCCTAAAATTAATTTTATTTTTCCTAAGCTTGCATTTTGTTTGGACCTTAAAGTCAGCACAAACCTAAATCATAAACCAGTAAGACAATTATCTTCGACTATGCCGAAGCTCAAATACCCGGTACTGTATTATTGTAAAAATAAAAAAAAATATTTTAGTACTAAAAAAATATATATTTGTATGGGAGGTATGGGTAGTTTTTATTCGATCAAGCTCATTTTTTGTCAAAAAATTTTAAATATTATTAAAACAATATGTGCAAAGTTTAAACTTGCTATCTTTATTGTAGCTATTTAAATTTAATTTTTAACATCAAAAAGCTATATAAATCCGATATTTTTGTATGCGAGGTAGTAGTAGTTTTCATCCGATCTTGCTCATCTTCGAACTTAGCCTCAGTTTGGTGGATAAAAGCTTACGTACCAAATTTCAAGTCGATAGCTCTTAAATTACGGCCGTAATCGTGCGGACGGACAGACGGACACACGGACAGACGGACAGACGGACAGACGGACAGACAGACGGACATCGCTAGATCGACTAAGAAAGTGATGCTGAGCAATAATATATATAGTTTGTCATACCTACAACGCCTCCTTATGTGCGTTACAAATGGAATGCCAAAGTGAATATACCCTCACCACAGTGTGGTACCGGGTATAAAAAATAAGTATATGGGATCTTACCGTTGTATACGTTTTTCCACACATTATACCATCGCGCTGCGGTGGACTTTAGCATCCTAAATCTTTAGATAGATTTGTCCAAAAATGTGCGGATTTTCTTCTGACTTCCGGTGTTTTCAAATATACTTTGGATAAGTCGGGATGCCATGCATTGTCATGTATTGAACAAGAATCTCAAAATTTATATGTTTTTTTTTTGTCGAGTTTCGATTTAAACTAAGTTCTGTCAAATCAACAAACCCAGTAGCTACCCAGGTATTTTTAAACCCATTCCGTTATCGCATTTATTGTAGATTTAGGACTTCCGTAGGTATTTTAATACTTCTCACATTTGGAGATTTCATTCAGCTTTATCGTCGCCTGAGAATTGGTTTGACGTATACGCCAAAATGCACTTTTTGGACTATTAATACAGTCTTATGTTTTCGAGTATGCTCTTTCTAAATATGTTATCTATTTGGTCTTATCTCTAGCCAATCCTAAGATATCTAGTATTGTTTTGATGCATATCCACCCAAATTAGTAAGTTAGAGTATTGGTTTGACGTAAACGGCAATTTTTTGGATATACGTCAAATTTTCTATGCAATAATTCCCATTTATTTTTTGTTTAGTATTGTTTTGCCGTATGTCCACAGACTTCGATCATACGACAAGAAAACTAAAAAGTATATTCAGTATTGTTTTGACGTACGTGCACATCATTAGGTAAGTATGTGTATTTCATCGTATACACGTACGCGTCGACAAAAACAAAACGTTTAAGCCTAGTATCCTGCTTGCGCTTAATTTTAGCGAGCGCTTTTCTCTCCACAGCACAGATAAATGCTCGCTAAATTCGTTGTACAGGATATAGAGAGGACACACACCCATATTTTATTGCCACATGTATTTTGATTTTTGTTATTTTTTCACTTTTTTCCTACTCACTATACTTGTTCCACGAAATAGTCAATTGAAAATTTGTTTTGTTTCGAAAATGTCAAAATTTATCGCCGATTTAATGTACCAGGCAATTCTTTCGCGAGCTAAATCAGTGGAGACATTTTCTTGGCCGAGTATAACAAAATTGTACGTAGTACGTATAACACACAATATTGTTATATCGGACTGACATTAAGTGTGTCCCATCTATATGAAAGTAAGAATTTAGCGTGCGGAACAGGATACTGCTTTGCTAAACTGCCTCGCTAAATTTTATCTCTGTAGACATTTTTGTATGGGAGATAAAATTTAGCGCGAGCAGGATACTGGGCTTTAGGCCCGAAACACACATGCGATTTCAATCGCGCGATTGTTTAGTCGCAAAAAATGAAACACACACATTTCAATGAGAATACGCGCACATAATTTTGGATTTTATGTATGACATATTCGGTTTCGGAAAATTCCACTTTCGAAACTAAATACAGAGTCCCCTGCACTTTCGCAATTAGATATGGGTTTTGGCAAATATTTCGAAATCGAATCCCTCAATTCTGTTCGTCTGTCCGGATATTTCTAGTTGCTGCAGCTTGAGGGATTTGTTTAAAAATGCATGTATGAGTTTTGCTTTTCTGAGCTAACAGAACCGTCAACTAGCAAAATTCATGAAATTACGAGTAATCAAAAAGCTTAACCTGCAGCCACAGGTATACAGAAAGATAGACACACGAAAATTTTATGCGTTCCTCTATATCATCGCAATATCAACATATCGATGATAAATAATATCGACATGAAAGTTTTGACCGAAAGAATATCTGCCTCTTACTAATGCAACCTAGGTTGTGCAATTGCTAAGTTCTATCATAAGCAGGCTGACCAGACGTCCTCTTTTAAGAGTACATGTCCTCTTTTTAGCTAGAAAAAAAAATGTCCGGTACCTTTTTGAAAAATATGCAATTTGTCCTCTTTTTGGGATTTCTCAATTTACGGAATTTTTCGACACCACAAAACTATTACTTTTTTTAACACTAATTTAGACATTTTCTCCATCTTTCTGGTATGAACTGAACACGACCTAAAATTTGTAGTTAAATGTGAAATTTGCCTTACCTAAACGTGAAAAAAATGTATTAGAGGTTTATTCATGGTGTTTAAAATATCTTCAGAGATGGGACGAATTTCTCGATGAGTTTGATTGTTTTACAATTAAATTGCTCCCAATTGGAGCAATACCGAAAATTCGTTGCTTTATTTGCGAAACAAATGTGTCAAATTAAACTAAAATAAAGGTGCCATGAAATAAAGTCTTATGCAAAAAGGTCCAAAACGATTTTTGGACTTTATTTCATGTTCAAAAGTGCAATAAAGTCAAAATCGAAGTGGAAATAAAATCCAAAATGCATAAACAGTAGAATATGGATGGGGGGCCACGCTGCCCCCCTGCAACCCCCTGCTTGTCTTTCTTTTAAATAGCTGAGTGCAATAATATGTCCAATGCCTTTATTGCACTTTCAAAAATGAAATAAACTCCAAAGCTCGTTTTGGATTATATTGCAATTTCAAAAGTGCAATAAAGTCCAAAAAAGTCAAAAAATACGTTTTGGACCTTTTTGCATAAGACTTTATTTCATCGCACGTAAAATAAATTGTTTGACCAATTTTGTAACCTAAAAATATTTGTAGAGCAAGAACAAAACAAGAACAACTTTTTAAATTTACATACATATGCACGAAAAATGGATAGAATACATACTTTTAAAAAATATATTGTATTTGGGTTATTGTTTTTGGTTCTTCAATTTTTCATTTGACATTTTTGACGGTGTCCTCTTTTTGGTGGGCATGGATCTGGTCACCCTAATCATAAGTAATATTGCAACTCACATTACTATGAGCACGCGCTGGCGCTGACTGTCCTCATAGTGTCTTTTAAAAGATTTTCACCTTCCTCGAAAAAATATTGCAACTAGATCTCTAAAATTCCAAACTGGGTGACATTAGTACCTACATATTTAAAAATTGTGAAATTACAATTCAAATGGTCGGCACGACATTAAAACTGTGTGTGAACAAAATACTTTTGAGCGTTGAGCATACTAGGATAATTTTTTTAGTATAATGTATCTAATAACAAACCAAATCCAGCGGTGTCATTGTACTAAGTGATATACATCTTGACCTAATAGTTTTCGAAGGTTTGGCCCTTAGTAAGTAAGTTATTTGTTACAGATCATCGCTATAGAATAGAAATTTTGATTACAAAATAAGAAAATAAAATTAGCTTAGATTTCATTAGCATTAATGCATTTTAAACATATTTTTTGTTAAATATTGTAAGACTTAAACTCAATGTAAAATGCTTAACATAATTTATTATATTTTTATCTTCAGGCCGGAACAATTAACATGGATAAAATGACAGTTGCTCAAAAGAATGCGTACTTGGAAGCTCATATGGCAGTTCAACAACATATGGCACAAGCAGCTATTCATTTTAAACAGCATAATCAGAGAAACGATACCCAGCATAATACAAACTCATCAAATCAAAACAATTCTCAACAACAAAATAGTCAAAACCAAAACTCTCCAACAAATGTGAATGCTGTCAGTCAGCAGCAACAACAGCAACAGCAGCAGCAACAACAGCAGCAGCAACAGCAGCAGCAACAACAACAGCAACAACAACAACACTACTCAAACACCATTAAAGTGCCTCAAATAAGTTCATCGAGTTCAGGTGGTGGTGACAGCACGTTTACAGTTCCCGACGACGTTGGCATGGGTTTCGAAGGCGGTGTACGGGTACTTCAAAGTTTGGGCAGTTGGTCCCCAGATATTCCTTACAATGTACCAAGGCCAAACCTTATACCTTTTACGGAACCCTATGTCGAAGGCGGCTCAATGCATCCTGCAAGTAGACTTAAGGCATTACAACAAGTTCAGCAAGCTTCGTCCGGAATTCGAAAAACAAATCCATCGAAGAGTAAATATTATATTTTAATGCACACCCTCTTGCAGGGATATGGGATATTTCGGTTCAAAAAAAAAAGTTATCTAAAGCCTACTTTAGATGTTATTTGAATCAATTTAAAAAGCCAAATGAAAAGCAGTCTACTTTCGTCTCTTTCACACTTTCTCAAATAGGGAGTCACATCCACATCACAGTGGGGTTGTTGTTTGCTTTTTATGTTATCTCAAAGGCGTCTCTCGTGTCACCCGCCTGTTGCGCCACCTATTTATTTATTTATTTTACAAAGGCGTTAATTGTTGCCGATATTCTGTGCGATAGCAAACAGAATATCAATGTTCTTATTTGTTAAAGATCTGTTGAGATTCTCTCGAATACAAAAATGTATTGCATGTATTTCAGCCTGAAAAACTGAACTGCCTATCCATGCTGAGGTACAGAGATGTTTTGATGTGAGGATGAGCACTGAATAGTTCAGAACCAACTCCTTGTTTTTGATCCATATCTGTGATCTGGTGTAGGTCGGAGGTGGGAGTCGTTCGCAAATGTTCGTTTATTCTTTTCGCAATTTAAATGATCTGGAGGCTGGGGCCTGTACCACAAAACAACAAGTATTTTGCAATGGGAGCATTTTAACATAATTGCTCCGATAAATTGCTACTGTTAAACAATACTTGTTGGTTCGTGGTACTGGCCCCTGGCGTTTTATCTAAAGTTGTGAGGAGCATATAAAGCATTCGCCATAGCTTCTTTCAGAGGTCCTAGTCATATGCTATCTATTAGACCTTTTGGTCTATTGTACCCCCTTGGTGAAGGAAGTCCTATAGCACTCTCTCTAATTCAGTTTCGCTCAAGAATCTAAGGATGATAGCTGGCTACAGTGACGTATTTCGTCATCGAATAGTTGCAAGAGCCGAAAAAAAATCAGAAAACTGCAATAAAATAAACAAGAGTAACTTGGTCAATTGACAAATCGAAATGCAAGGTTAATTTCCTGACAGGGGAAAGGGGAAATGTCTTCCCAAGTCGATTATATACGGAGAATTGACTGTCAGAATTCAGAACTATTTAAAAACCATCACTTGAAAGTCTGATGATGAATTAATGCTGTAGTTCGAAATAGCTATCATTCTACCAAAGTGACTGTGTATAAACTTCAGTCTTTTGTTTTTTTTGTAACATTCACCCACCTCTTAGTTCAACTTGAATGGAAACTATATCAATAGCAGCAACTGAGTCAGACAAAGTGACTAAAAAAATGCAATTTAATGACCAGATTTATACGAATTACCTATTGAACCGAAAAACCCTTAACACAATTTTTTTTTAAATATGGACGTGTTTTACTATTATGTATAGACTGTTTAATAACTTTAATCTTTAAAAAAATATTTTAAGGTACGAATAAGGCATTCGAGTGTACAATCTGTGGTAAAGGGCTTGCAAGAAAAGACAAGTTAACAATACATATGCGCATTCATACCGGAGAAAAGCCGTACATTTGTGAGGTACAAAATTTAAGACACTTTACATTATACCTTTTAAAGTATATTTTTGAAGGTTTGTAATAAGGCATTTGCTCGAAGGGACAAACTTGTAATACATATGAACAAATTTAAGCATGTGACACCTACTAATATTGCTCCTTTGGGGAAACGACTAAATAGTATCATTAAGAAAAAAGAGCCCGAAGGAGAAGATAATAAAAACATTATAGAGTCTATACAACAATCTTCTGCCAATATTGTGATACAATCGAGCCAGCATCCACAGACGAGTACTGCTATTGCTGGAATCATAATTCCGCATCACCATCAGCAACAGCTGTCTTGGACGTGTGAACTATGCGGTCGGATGTTTTCCACACGAGATGAATGGTCTTTGCACGCAAAAAGTCATTTAGAGGTAAGTTATCTTTTTCAAGTTGTTGTGAATGAAGTTTACTATTTATAGTATAAGTATAAAGATTTCAAATGATGGTACCTTATTTTATTGATTTTTTAAGAATTTATATTTCACTTTTTAGTTTATTAACGGAATGAGTCATTTTTCTGTGTCCTATTTCTGTCATTATTTTTCTTTATAAAATAGGGCGCAGGCGCAGTTAGTGTGCTGTATCACTGAGAGAACGGTCTCAGTCGGGATCATGACGTTAACTAGAATGACTTTTAGTCTAGAATGGTCAAAATCTCGAAAATGAATTTGAAAAATCTCGAATGAAAAAATATCAAATGGGTCAAAATCTAGAAAGTACAAAACTTTCGAAAGACTCATCTCGAAAAAAAATCTAGAAAACAAAACTGCTTTCGAGATTTTTATAATTCATTAAATTTACTCCGAAAGTAATGAAAACAAGTCTAAAATGAATATTTTGTAACTTCTTTATTGAAAATAATAAATTTTTAACAAATAGTCATAACAAAACACATTCGAAACCATAGCTATAACTATTCAACAGAAAATAAGTTTCCATATTAGTTTCATTAAGGGTGTTTGTCCAAACGTATGTAAATATAAGTGCCGGAGCTAAGCCACGCGGTGTTTTGACAGTAGCACGTCAATAAGGTTTTAGAAGACCTGGGAGCTATAACACAACGCTACGAGTACTTGTAGAATAAGTATGTGAATTTCTACAATCTTTTACACATTTCTGGAACACAAAGTTACAAGTTCAATGCTGATCTTATGATGATCACCGGCGGACAAATTCAACACAGGCTCTTGTAGGACTTGTTGATATGCCGCGTTGTGTTATAGGCCCCTATTATTTTTTAGCCTTGAATTAATATTAGGTAATTCAAGATTTTTGCTTTCGAGATTTTTTTTTCTAGATTTTTGCTATTCGAGATTTATTTTTTCGAGATTTTTTCATTCTATATTTTAAAATTTAAAATTAAAATTTAAATTATGGTTTTCAGTAGATATTATATTTTTAACTTTCTCGTATACGTAGTAAGAGAAAGATATTGTTTTTGTACAAAATTTCGAACTCGAGATTTTGATCAATTCTGATATTACGATGATAGGGGAACTCAAAAAAGTGGGTCTCGCAATTCTGTCCGTCCGTATGTCTGTCTGTCCCACCCCTGGGGAATCTAAACGCTTGGACGGATTTGCTTCAAACTTCGTATTTAGAGTTTGTGGGCTTCCCGCTAGGAACCCAGTTTTTCGCTAAAAAGTCCAGCAACGGCAGTTTTGAAAATTGGCTTTTTCTCGAAAACGGTAAAAACGATTTTTAAAAAAATTATTTTTAAGGTACTATTGTCGTTCTTAACTTGATAGTAAACTCAGTT
Source organism: Cheilosia soror (assembly GCA_949372485.1). Lineage (NCBI taxonomy): Eukaryota > Metazoa > Arthropoda > Insecta > Diptera > Syrphidae > Cheilosia > Cheilosia soror. The sequence continues at coordinate 48,798,712 of OX443562.1, read as the reverse complement.
TTTCTCTAAAAAGACTGCGTCCTTTGGTATCCACCCAAATCCCAAATAATAGTACGAAAAACGCCATTTTCGATTATGATAAAAATGTTACTGTCAGGTAATGCCTAGATCCATAGTAATACCATTTGCTCAGTTTTGAGCTAAACAGTTGAAAAACAGTCTTTTTGGAACCATGAATTCGTTCTTCGATTTCCACCCCAATTACCAAAAACAGTACTTTAAAAACTACACATATCTCGAAAACGCCATTTTCGATTTGGTTAAAAATATAACTGCTAGGTAATGTTTATGTCCTGAAGAATAAGTCGTACTCAGTTTCCAGCTAAACAGTTTAATAACAGTGCTTTTCGAATCCAAATTGTAACATTTGTCAGCATAATTTTACAAAAAACCGCTCTAACGATTTTGAGCAAAATACATATTTAAGACAACATAAGCATTCTAAACATGATCACGTACCTACTTAGTTTTTCTCAGAAAACTCTAATATTGCCGTTTTATGAATATTTCTCAAAAATTACTACCCAAATCCCGATCTGTATTCACACAAGGTATATTTTTGTAAAGTCCAAAACTTCAGTACATAGTAATATAATTTGAAATTCATCGCCTACTTGCCTCCTTCAAGTGTCACTTCGGGGTGAAATTTGAAAGTAATAAAGTGTTCTAGTTAATACGTACCTAGGTTTATGTTTATGAAGTATGTATTTACGGTATTAATTACACCTTGAGTGAGTGGGTATGATTTTAAACGTAAAATTTGCTAAATTGACTCTGATATTCTGCGAGATTCGCAATAAACGAGAAAGTTACGTGCGACCCAGTCGTGCACATTTTTTTATTTTGAATTTGCACATTTTTCTCATATTTCTTTGTCTTTAGTTTGGAGACATTCCTGCGTAGAGCTTGCGTAAATTTATTTTTCTTTGCAAACGTCATTTTTGGGGTGGAATCATGAATCGTGATTACAAAAATTTGCAAATACACGCATATTTTCATTTTATATGGAGTACGCCCCTAACGCAAGCTCTACGCAGCCTCTAAACGCAAATTTGTGTGTTTAAGTTACGCGGCCTCAGAACTACGTTGCTTAAATTCGAACAATGCTTATATAAATAACGTTTTCCTGCGTAAGGGAATTTTAGAGGGTGCGTGAAGTTAACCAGGCTCTACAACACGTTTATAAATACGGTTGTCTATGTTTTTTAGATCGTTGTAATAGAAGGCTCCCTAAAGAAATTTTCGTTTTTAGGAGAGAGTTGAGTTTTCTTACCGTGTTTTGCAGTAAAATAACACGCCGGATAAAGGTACTTAAACTAAGAAACTAAGAGACATAGTATTAAGGTAAGGTGTGGATTTATTTTATAAGTCATTTGGAACAGTTAAGTTTAACGTGTGAGTGCGCTTTTAGTTTTCCAGCATTCATTTTGGTAAAGTTCCTTCTTTTTGATTATCATCCGGCGGAAGTGCTCATTTGCTCAAAGTTTTTTTTTTTTCAAAACAAGCGTTTGAGGACGATAAATTTTCTATGTATTGAGATATTTTACATGGAAAATCTTATTTTTTATTAAAACTTAAAGTGAAGGTTTTTGCACTTGAAGCTAATGTTAATATTTATAATTTAAGAGTTCCTTAATAGATAATTTTATGCCATTACAAAATGATTTCGGGCATATGCGTGCCACGGCTAGTTCAAATGAAGCGTAATCGTGAAGTCCAATTTTTGGCAACTTTATCGAGCAACTGGGGCAGTATATCAACATTGACACGGCGAATGTTGACTTCCAAATCGTCCAAAGTCTCTGACTAGTGTAGTGACTTAACATACCACCAAATAAAGTAATCTAAAGCTGTGAGATCACAGGATCGTCAGGCCAGTTTACAGGCTCTTACGTGAAATTATGCGCTCAGCAAATGTTTCCCGCATGCTGCGCCATCTTATAGCACACGATATTTATGTAGGTATCAACTTTCAACTGTCAAATTGACAATCTGTAGAAACAGGGTTGCCCGCTTAAAAACCAAGCCCCTTAAAAAACACCCTTTTTTATATAGATCCATTCCTCTAGCAAATATCAGAAATATGTCCATCAGTCAATTAGTGATCTGAGTCAAGGTCTGGCCCTCCTGCACTCGGGTACCTAGTATTTGAGGAGATATTCTTAGTAATCTGTGAGCTATTATTTACGAATTCCCGTTGTTAGCATTGCCTTCTTTCATAGATTCAAGGAGTTCTCTTTCTCTTGTATTTGTTAATCTTGACCCCAAAACTTTGTTCTTTGCATTTATTTCCAAATTTGCGGAAAAGACATTTAAAATGCGAACAATATGCCGCAGCCGCAGCTACCAATCACCCCTATTCCCGTTGGCGTTTGTCATAAACGACTCGTATTTCACTTCATTTTTTAGTCGAATTTTGTAACATTTTTTAAACAAATGAATTGAAATAATGGTGAATACATAGAAAACAAAACAAAACTGTTAACAAAAGTTAAAACAAAAATCTGCACATCGTTTTACAACGACACGAAACATGAGTCGTATACGACAAACGCCAACGGGAATAGGGGTGATTATCTGGCTGCTGTTTGCTTTTACGTTTACGGCTTGTATTTCACGTGGCTAACACCTTCCTTGATTATAACTGCAGCTCCCGCTCTTGCTGTATTGTGAGGATGTGGGGTATGATTGCTGTTTATATTTTGTTCCAATTTTGAAATTAAATCTCGGAGGCTAGACATATTATGTCAATTAAGTTTATATCGAGAGTCACTTGCAATTGGTCTTTGCGATTCTCGAGACCATTGGCATTTCATTACAAGAGTTGTATGCCATTAGGCACAGCATTAGCCATTAGGCTAATTTAGGTACATTTCTTTTATTATACTCTGTCCAACAAAAATTGTCAGTACAGGCCTTATGGGGGAGCTTTTTTTCTACCAAGGGTGCCTGAAGGTACTCTCACGGCACTCAAACACAAGAATTGCCATTGAAAAACAAACCAAACCACTGACTTACCAAGGAATTATAGTCATAATTTCCCCAAAATTCGCATACAGCCCACCACAACCAGTCTGCCACACAACTGCAGGCACAAACCAGTAAGAATAGACCGCCGACTTCCCGTACACCTACCCGATTCCCCCCGGAAAGAATTTCCCTGTCTGTGAATACGTGTAAATGTCAAAATTAATGGCGGCAATGTTTTTCTATGCAATACCATACGCCCAGGATTTTTCAAGTATGCGTGCGTTAATGGCGCCCCTTTGATTTTGTACAGCACCAATACATGAAAAATCCTGGTCTCGCCGGCAGCTTGTAGGCAAAGTCCGTTATGTGGGAGGAGTCGACGGTCTATTCTTACTGGTTTGTGACTGCAGGCAGAATGAGCATGATCGTTTTGTGTTCGCTTGCTATTATCATCCACGAAAATAAGCAGTGTGTGTGAGGAAAGCACATCAGAAGAGTGTTACCATGCATACAATGAAAACATATCATTAAGGATTATTCTATGGATTTTGTCAAAGAACTTTCGGTTTTGGTGCTTTTGAGAACGAATTATTATGTGGGGTGTTGCCATTCGGTTTTAGGTTGTTTGTATTTCTGAAGGACCCATAATATTCAGTTAAACCATTTTTTTTAATGTTGTCTTTTAGAAATAAGGTTTATTCGTGAGGTGTTTAAATGCATTCATTTCATTAACGCAACAAGTGATCATAAGTGCGTTGTAGTGATATTGCGATAAATGAATAGTGATTACTATAGGGCAACCGGATTCATGCAAAAGCATAGTTTTTCTTTGGGATATCGTATTAAATATCTTAATATACAAAACTAAGTACATATTTTCAGTCCTATTCGTTAGGGCATATTTCTGCATATTTGGGTATAGATGCATTATTTGACTTTGTAGAGTATATTTTTGGCATGTCGAAATTAAAAAATGTAGGTATGTACAGCTGCACATGTGCAGTCCTTTTACCATCTGTTTAGGTATATGACCATTGCGACGTGGTTATATAATTTTGTATTCTGTTTTTATTTGTCTATTGTTTCATCAAATAGTTTTTCACACTACAAGCGAAGCAGGTAAACCTATATTGTTTATTGGCGGTCGTTGGGTTTTACCACATCCGTCCCCAGTAAAGATAATGCCTTAAAATAATTTATTTTATGATCCTTTTTTTGCTACTGTTACCGCGAAGATCTGCACTGCCGGGTAATCATTTTTTAACAATTATGTAATCTAGGTATCTATGTCTAAATTAAAAAAAAAAAAGATGAAATAAAGAAGTGGTTGAGGTCTAATGCGATAAGTTTCGAGGATGATATGATTAAAACAGAGTTGCTTGAAATCGTTAAACGCTATAAAGCCAAGTATGAAACATACGTCCTGGATGAAATGGCTCATAATGCGGGACATAAAGTGCTTTGCTTGCCGCCTTATCACTGTGACCTTAATCCAATAGAATTGGTTTGGGCTCAAGTGAAAGGGTTTGTAGCAAGCCAAAACAAGACATTTAAAATGGCTGAAATAAAAGATTTATTAACGACAGCACTTACAAGGGTAGAAATGGACGTTTTCGCCGAGGAAGCAGTTAATAGGTTAATAATAGACCTAAATAACGAGAGCAGTAGCAGTAATTACTCATCGGATTAGTTGATATTTTAATAAGTCATATTAGAAATTAGCATTTTATGTTTTCCAATATTTATAACAAATTAATTGGATTGCGATGATATATTTTTCGTTTTGATATTTTTTTTTGTGTTACTAAACTTTTATTTTTTGTTGGAAAACAAACTAAAGCGATTAGGCCTACTGGGGATACCCTTAAAAAATGCGCCTATTATCTTACCGGAAAATTAAAAACATAAACGGAATTTATTTCAGTCAGCAATATTGTTATTTTAAATTGGAAGATGGTAACCCTAACAGTTTTGCTCTCTGAGTTATGGCGAATTATCATACAAACTATGGTAACCCTGTAAGAGCTTTAAAGAGGGACCGATTTATGTAAGTGATTGCAACTAGACTGAGAGACAAATACCCTATCTTCCCTGTATTGACAATTTTTGTTGGACAGAGTATAGTACTGTTTTCTTATTATACATATCTTCCATTCTGTTAAGAATTCTTTCCATAATATCCTCCATTGCATTGCTGCAAGGCTTGCGGTCTCGAACTGGTATTGGCAACGATGCTCGGAGTAACCTATGCTTTGCTCCTGTGCATGTGTTTTATTTGAACCTGTTATGAGACCTAAGTTGTAATTTTAACTTGAGGGTGGATTTGACTTACTGAAAATAGGTGCAGGAAGATTTACGAGTCGTTGCAATTGAAATATTGGTTCGCATTATAGGGTAGAATAGTTTGGGATTTTTACTCCCGAGTTATATCTACCGCGTATTTAGCTAGTATTTAGGTACAATGATAAATACTTTAAAATATATTTTGCAGAAATTCATCAAAATTTAAATTAAAAATGTCCGGAATGGTCTGGGGATCATTTGGCGCCGCTTCATTGTAGGTATTCTTTGGTCTCATATAAATATTTATTTACCTATTTGTTTATTAGAACCTTTGTCATGTTTTTTGTACAAAATGCATTGTCCCTACTTCATTAAGAAAGGTTGTTCGCACCGAATCAGTAATTTTCAGAGAATTTTAGTTGCTTTAAAACGAACTCTTTCCATAGTATAAATGCTATTCTGACATGCAAGCTCCAAACTGTAGGGGTCAGGCACGTAGCCAGGGGGGGGGGCTTGGGGGGCTGAAGCCCCCCCGAAAGTCGTTAACAAAAGACAAAAACTAAAATTTTCTAACTGATAGCTCAACTTTTTTTTAATACTTTTTCCGGGAAAGGCGGACCTATAACGCTTCAACAGCGCCCCGAGATGCTTGCAGATGTCTGTTAGTTCCAAATTTTGCTTGTCCTGTAACAAAAGGAGTTTTGGAAAGTGTACTGTATGCTCATGAGCATTAGCAGCCTGTCTTGTGGGGCGCCCAAAAGTTGCATTTCGGGGGACAATGTCTTTGAGTTCCTCGGAACATCTCCCGTGGAAATACCTCTACCTATAGAACAAGCAGAGGTCAGCGACTTGTCTTCTGTGCACCAAGGGTTGTAGATTCGATGTGAGTGAAGGGTCCCCAATAAGTCGAACTGCTTGTCTCTGTATTCTGTCAAGTAGATTAAATGAATGTTTTGGGGGCGAGCTCCATATATGGGAGCAATATTCCGGGCCTGGTCTAACCTGTGATTTGTAGAGAAGGAGAAGTTGCTTGGGGCTAAACTACCTCTTTGCTCTAAATAGGTAGCTCAACTTAGCCGACGCCGATCTTGCGATATAGGATATGTGGTCCTGCCATGTGATTCCTGAATTGACTGTGACTCCTAAAATGTGTATTGAGTCCTTGGGATGGATTAGATGGTAATTCATTGGATCTGAGGACCTGTTGAAGCATTTTCCCTATAAAATGTTGTGAGCTGTGTCTTGTTTGCAACTGAAACTGAAATGACCGTAATGGGGCTTAATATAAATTCAAATCTATAAAAATAAGGAGACTATCCCGGTAGGTATACAGTAGGTATGTACACTGTGCAAGCATTAGCTTTAACCTGGCTCTGTCATGCCAACTCCTGCAATTCGCAATTACCTTAGTGTAGTTAGTGAAACTTATTTCTTCCGCAACCTTTCAAATTCATATTATGTAACTTTCAAAACTGTCATTAAAAAACACGCACCAGGGAGCCGAAAAACTCGACTTCGACTTCTACGCCTTTGTAAAACAAAATTCATTGCAAGGCATGACATTGTTAATTCCTTTGTAGAGCTCTTCAAATGCATCTCAATAAGTATTGAAAAAATAACGAGCTGAACGTGGGTGATGTCTTCGAAAGTATCAACACTTTTGGCAGTGGTCCAAAAATGCGATTGCCTAGTAAGCCTCATTGTATCGAAAAACTTCAGTTTCCCTACAGAACAAATCCTTAGATTTCGTTTCTCCAATCGACCGCACAAAAGAAGTTCTGAATTCTCTTAAGGACATCAGAGAAAATGCCGAAGATTTTTTCAGAGAGTCTTTTCAATCCGCATCCTTACTTGCCGAGGACTTATTTGAAGAACTTCATTGAAACAAACAACGCGTTCCGATCCAGAAACCTCTCCTTCTGAAGCCTATTTTAGAGTGCCGATACTGATTTCTTGCATAAATTCGTTAATACAAAATCTTACGGACAGATTCATGGTCAACGAAGACGTCCTACCATCGATCGTTTCAAGCTCTTCTCCCAGGTTTTGCTACAGTTTAGCCTGAGCGAAAAGTTGGAAAAGTTAACACTTTACTTTGATAATGCAATTTCGTTATCAGCTGTGAAAGCTGAGTACATTCTTTGGTGCGAAAAAAAAATCGTCGAGTGGGAGTGACCCTTCTACCGAAGTTTTGAAATTGCTTGATTATGTGACAAGACTAACTTTAGACTTATAAATTTCTTGCTTACGGTTTTAGCAACGCTTCCAGTGACCACAGCTAGATTTGAAAGAACCCTTTCAGCTATGAAGCTAGGCCTACGGTGTCTACCGCCTGTAGCGCCACATATTTATTTTTTATTAGCTATGAAAAAGATTGAAACAATGTCCCGAAGCGTTATGGAAAATGCAAGGTTAAGTTCACTTGCTATGATATATGTTCATTCGGATATTATTGTGAATTAGAGTAAAAGCTAGCAACGTTTTCTCTCAAGTAATTTTAGCAAGGCTGTAACTTTGTGAGCTTAGATCGTGGTGACTACTGAACACGAAAATACATTTCTGGTAGCGCTGCGTTGGTTTATATTGGAATGCCATAACCTCAAAAGTGAAAGAAATTTACCTCATTTTAGCAAACTTAAGATTTTGGTCTATGATGAAACCGGAGTTTTGGTTTGGCTTTGAGGAATTAGTAGAGTGATAATATCGCTAACATAATATGAAAAATTGGGCTTTGCTATAATGACTTAAATTTTGCCTTTTTTGCACTTTAAAACCGCCAAAAACTGATATCGCAATTGTATTTTCTGCCTACATCGGTCGTAAATTAACACATACCTTTTGAGGTTATGGAATTAGTATATAAACCAACGCAGCGCTGCCAGAAATGTATTTTCGTGTTCAGTAGTCACCACGAACTAAGACCACAAGGTTACAGTCTTGCTAAAATGACTTGAAAAAAAAAACGTTGCTAGTTCTTAGTCTATAAGGTGATTGATTTCATATCAAAAAAAAATCAAGACGTTTTCTGCTTTGAAAAAATGTGACTAATAGAAATCAATGAATTGGAATATACATAGTTTTTTTTGTAAGACTTGGAAGCAAGCCCCCCCCGAACCAAAATCCTGGCTACGGCCCTGGTAGGGGTTATAAAATTTTTTTCAATACCTACAGTTTTGTTATTCCCTTTAGAATTGGGATCCGAAAATGGGCAAAAAAAATTACATTTAGATAATTTTTGCCCCAAAAATACGGGGACAGGACAGACATGCATACAACTTATATTACGAAATCTTTCTTATTAATAGTTTTGATTGACATTATGCCATTATATTTTCTATTTATTACAGTATTGACAACTGGAGGGGGACGATGGAGGTCATCTAACAAATGCAAGCCTTCTATCTGGAAATAATTTACAAACAAACTGCAGGGGCGTTAATAAGGAAATTCAAAACCAGCTTGTCTTTAAGTTTCGGGCTCCATATCCACATCAAGTATCCAGTAACAAATCAAATCATCTATATCAGCCTATTTCGGAAAACCATGTCAAACATAAGGTAATATTATTTGTGTACATCGAATTTTTATAACAAACAATTTATTTATTTTGCTTAGATATAGCAATTGTTTAACGCTTGATCGCCACATCGAAACCATGGCGTTAAGAAGACGTTGAAAATATTTCAAGAAGCTTGTTCTCAGATAATCAAAAGCCGGATTCTCGCATATGTATATAAACATCGAATATTAAAGCATTACTGTATACTCACTGTTTATTTATATAAAAAATACAATTAATTATGTGTACAATTTAACCTTCGCCTATGTGTAATACATGTCATAATTATTTCAATTTGTACTGATTTTTGTTAAACATTTGATAAAACAAAATATTGTATTACGATAATGTAAATATAAAAATTTAGACTGTAGTGTACTAAAAAAACATATTTTAAATCAGAATATTCAATAAAAAACATTCTGCAAACATGAAGGAAATAATGGAACTATGTAATGTAATTGGTTCTTCAATTTCAGAAACTAAGCCCCATTTTCTAATTACGCACTGATGTCTTGGAAAACACTCAAAACATTTCCCATGTGCACGATTTGACTATGGTTAAAAAAGCGATCACAAAAACAGAGTATACATACATACATGCGATTTATTGATTTATATCTAGCGCTACAAAAGCTAAAGAACGTCACAAGTCTATGGCGCTAATATACGGCAACTACTAAAGGAATTATTTGAAAAAGCTCACATTTAAGTATGACGCTAGTCAATGAAAGGAAGCAGATATGATCATGATTCTGGATCCGGAAAAAACATCAAATACCTATAATGAAATCATGTAGAGTATAGGTATAGACCAATTTCTCTACTAGCAATATGTACAAAAGCAATTTAAAACAAGTAAAAGTGTTATCATCGGCCTGGCCGATGCTTTGATACCCTCCACTGCATAAAACTCATGCAATATTTTTGACATGCGAGTAAGAATGTGTCTAATATTAGTTTTGTATGCTAGGTAGCAGAACTACTTTACCGACATAGACAATTTTCAATACCAACCTGACGACGGTTAAAAAAAGTCCTCTCAGAAAATTTCATTCACCTAAGTCGATTCGTTTGGACGCTATTGTGCTTTCAACAGACAGAGATATATGGGTCAAATATTGGCTTTGTATGGGAGTTAACAGAACTACTTGACCGACATGGACCATTTTTAATACAAACTTGAAGGCCATAAATATAAGACCTCTCATAAAATTTTAATTGCCTAAGTCGATTCGTTCGGGCGCTATCGTGATTTCAACAGACAGAGAGAGGCGTGGGTCTAATAGTGGTTTTGTATGGGAGGTACCAGAACAACTTGACCGACATAGCCCATTTTCAATACCAACCTGGCGACGGTAAAAAGAAGTCGTCACACAAAATTTCATTCGCCTAGGTCAATTCCTTTGGACGCTATCGTGCTTTCAACAGACAGACAGACAGACGGACAGACAGACAGACAGACAGACGGACATGGCTAAATCGATTCAGAATGTGATCCTGATTCGGAATATATATACTTTATAGGGTCTCCGGTTAATCCTTCTTGGCGTTACAAACGTAATGGCAAAGTGAATATACCTTCCTGTGGAGGGTATAAAAATGATTACTAGGTTAGGTTAGGTTAGGTGGCAATTATCCGTTAATACGGAGTAATTTACTTAGACCAAATAAAGTCCATTGTGATACCACAAGCAGAGTCGATTATTTCCGCTACTCTTGGAACCATTCCCTATCGGGAATAATATTTCCCCCGAAATGTTTCCCTTTTTCACAAAATAGGTATCGTAAATAATTTTCGAAAAGGAAAATAAAAATTCCGTCGGAAAAAATTGGTATCGTGAATGATTTCGAAATCAAACAAAAAATTTCGTCGGGGAATAAATTTCCGATGGAAATACTACTGTAATTTTCCCCGAAATATTCCGCTGGCATTTCGTCAGGGAACTTTAGCTAAAGAGCAGCAATGTAAGTGTTTTTCTGCAAAAATTAGAAAAAATAATGCATATTGTCAGTTTTAATGAAGGTCAAACACAACAAGTACAAAACAGCTACAGATTATTCTAAATCATATGGAAAAATATCCGGATATAGCAAATGAATTTATACAAAGAAAAAAAGTAAAGCATTTTGGAAATAGATGATTGGCCTAATCCAACTTCGTGGTCGTTTCCCTCTCCAACCTGGTAGTCGCCTTCAGCAAAAAGCGCAAGCATGCGCTTAGCTTAAGTAATGGGGAAACTTCGAATGATTTTTTGGTTTGCGGCAAACGGGTAAATGTGCTAGTACACGTTATGTAGCAAGCCACATATGTCTGTAGCACTGACGTCAATGTATGGTCCCAATGGCTACATGCCGTGTAAAAGCTCTCTTTGTGCACTTTCTGTTGACGTCAGAGCTACAAACGTATGTGACTTGCTACATGCCGTGTACTAGCACCTTAAGTCTTAATCACAAATCCACATTTAGCCCCATTTAGACGATCATTACAGTTTCTGTTTCAGTTGAGCTATCAGTTATGCTTCCAGTTAAACTGATGTCCAAATGCAAAAATTGAAGCGTATAACTGAAACTGAAACTGAGACTGAAATTCCCATAAGATTTTAGTTCAGTTGTCAGTTTTAGTAGAAATAATCTTCTAACCTTCGGCTAATCACAAGTAAATTGAAAGCTCAACTGAATACTAAACTGATGTCTAAATGCACTGTAACTGAACTGTTTAACTGAAAGTTTAATTGATAGCTCAACTGAAACTGAAACTAAAATGACCATCTAAATGGGGCTTTTAATTGACGACTTTAAGGTCTCCACTAGCTCTTCACCTATATTAGATATCTGGTGTTGGTCTGTTTAAGGTCCGAAGATTTTATGTGAATCTTCCTCTTCACTTCCTCATGCTCTTCCATCGCTAATAAAAATGCGCACTTCTAGATATATCAGAAATATTATTTTAATTTTTTAAAAACTCTACTCTCTCTCTTGTCAAAACATTCGAACATATTTTCGAAAGTACTTTTCTGATTCCCGGGGAAAAAAATTCCGATGGAAATTCACGATGGGTAGATTTAATTCCCGGGAACAAAAAATATTCGGGGGAAACATTTTTCCCTCCCTTCCCGAAAGGGGTTAATATCAACAAGCTCCCCGAAGAAGTACTCTCCTATAGTTTGCTTTTTAATCGAGGATAGCGCCGGACAGTTACATAGTAGGTGGAACGGAGTATCCTCCTCCTCCTCATCCATGCAACTGCGACAGAAGTCATTAGCGGTAACTCCAAGCCTTACGGCATGTCTTCCTAGTACACAGTAGCATGTTAGTACTCCGGCAAGAGTTCCGATATGTGTTCTACTGACGTTTAAGAGAACCTTTGTTCTGCGCCGATTTATTCGTGGCCAGGTCTGTTTTGCGTGTCAAGATCGCGCCATCTCTCATTAGCCTGTTGCATTGCAGTGCCAGTGTGGAGATGCTGTATCTTACAGTTTCAATTGGCACACATGGCTCTCCTTTACCAGTAGGGAGTTCCATTTTCGTGCCGTTCCTTGCTAGTTCGAAAAAAAATGATTCCTCCCTTCTTTTGGGAGGACAGTCCTCCTTTGCAGCACTTTGTCCTCCCGTCCTACTTTTTAACACAAAAACTGCCTTTAAATTTAAATTTTTATTAAATTAAATTTTTGAAAGTGTAAAATTGCGAAGTTTTCTTATACTACAACAACAAAACAACAATAACTGACTAGAATTTTGTTACCCTTTTACACTTTTGCAATCCAACCCTATTAGTGTTTCAGTGTTCTGTTTTGATTTTAAAATGCGTTTGATTTTGATTTTGGATTTTGGTAAGGGAAAATCAACCGATTTCGGAATTAAAACAAATTTTCCAGCCTCAAAAAAAATTTTTGAGAAGAAATATCGAACTGGATTTGTCATTTGTTTGAGTGTTGCTATAGATTTGAAAAAGTGTGTTCACGATCTGATAAAAAAAAATACAATTTCACAATTTTACAATGCAATTAATTTTATTGCTTTTTCATTTAAGTTTTAAAATTTTTTTATTTAATTCTCTAGTAAGGGGTCATACCACTAGTGGGGGGAATTTAACGAAATTGGTGCAATCGCTTGAATCTGCTACCAAATAATAGACTATGATCCCCTTAGTACAAATACACGTATCCAAGACGTTTTAGATGTAGCCAAAGCCATGCCAGGGTTATTGCCTAATGCCTCTTCATTTCATTTGAGTTTCATATAGCACCGAAAAAATTATCGTTCAACGGTCGTGGATTGAAAATTGAATTGGAAGCTTAATGTTCAGGAAAGAGTCCGAAAGGCTCATAATGCTCCCTTCAGCAGGAAAAAAGTGGGAATTGAGTCCAACAATGATGCATTGGTTGTACATCATGGTGGTTAGGCCCATCCTTACCTATATTGGCCTTTTGTTTGGTGGAGTGCCACAAATAAATTATATATACGGGATATGTTGACCAGGGTACAAAGAAAAGCCTGCACTGCCATCACTGGTGCTTTACGCACTACACACTACACAGCTGCACTTGCGGCGTTTATGTATCTTTTACCACAGGACATACAAATAAAACTTCAAGCAGGTAATAGTGCGCTTCGGCTAACTAACGCCAGAGTTCTTCAAAACCAGAAAGGTTAGGACATAGATCCATACTAAGGGAATTCTTCTCCCACATCCCTGATAAAACGGATCAAAGCTTAGGTGAAATTGACTTCGACACTCCGTACGAAGTACAATACCCAGATAGGGAGGACTGGAAAAAGAATGAGGTTTCGAATGATAATGAAATTTTGATTTATACGGATGGTTCCAAAACTAAAGCAGATTGTGTTGGGTACCCGGACACTGCGATATTGAGGGTAACGAAAGGGCTGATGTTCTGGCCAAAACCGGAGCATAACTTCCACCTAATGAAACAATTGAGGCATAATACCACCAATAGCTGTGGCCAAGAGAATTATTCTCAAGAATATTAAAAATAGGGCAGATCAGAGATGGTTGGATATAGTAGGACACAGGGTCTCAAAGGCTCTGTGGCCTAACCTATATCGAAAAAAAAAACAATAGAATTTCTAAAGATCAGCAGATCAAAGCTGCGAATAGCAATGGGGATACATTTTGAGATTAGGTTTAACAGACACGGACACATGCAGGTACTGCGAAGACTTACATGTCGCAGAGGATATAACCCATCTCCTCTGTGAATGTCAAGCTATTGCTCGGTACAGAAGGAAATACCTTGGTAGGTACTTCTTTGACAATTTGGAGGAGGTTGGCCTCGCAAACAAAATTGAAACAATTTTCAGGTTTTGTAGGGAAATTAATTGCTTGGGCGAAGTGCTTTAGGTTTTTGACCCTTAAGATTTCGCAGGGATGGCGATGGGCCCAATATGGTGCCTTGTCCAATGTGATGGACTCACACCCGCCTTAACCTAACCCAAGGGTCGTGGATTGTTCATAGTTATTTTCTTATTCTAAATGCATTTGTATGGTATGCTCATAGTCATAATGTTACATGTTACATCTCCATGGTGGACTCAACTTTTAGAGCCACCTTGTACTCGGCAACAGTAGGTAGATACCTACTTAAGAGGCCACAACTTTATAGGACGAGATACACATACGACATACCTATATATATATTCAAGTATGTATTCCACATTTCCGGTTCAAAAGTCAATAATTCAAATTCATTCTTATGGTCAAAAGAATTACTTGGCTGGCGGGCATATAAGAAAACCAGAATTTTACTTTATTTAGTCAATTATAGGTAGTCTTAAATGTTTGAGAAAGTAGAAATACACGAGAATAGGTACCTACATAAAAAAGTTGGCAAGAATTATTGTGACAGGCTGTCGTTAAGCTATATGCATACCTTATTTTTTATGTAGACTTTCAGATTTTGATCTCTACCCGCACATTAGAAATTAAATTATACAATGTGCACAATTTTTTATTGTGTAATATAAAATAATATAGACATTAGTACTTACCTATGTACAGTACATATATGTATTTCATTTCATTTACCGCAAGGAACCAACATATACTTAACTTTTCTTATACTCGAGTACTTATTATGACCGTACGTTTGTATGAATAAATATGTCGCTAATTAATCTAACGCAATTCATTCCATGAGTAATGCTGACCTAGTTCAATTTAATTATACATTACCTACCTATAATGTATATATAATAATATCTATCTATATATTTTTTTTCTTTTCGAAGTGAACGCAATTTGCTTTTATAGTATGACCTTCGATTTGCTCTTCCTCCTCTCAATGAAATCAATAATACAGGCAAGCCTCTGAACTTGTTGCAGTAGGTACCTGTTGACAATCTGCAAATTTTAACGTTATTATGTTAAGTTTGTTGTAATCCAACATCATACTTATTGGGTTCGAAGAATCTGATGACAAGATCAACGTCATTCGACATAGCAATGGATGTGCACGCGTATAAAGGAATACATTTACAATCAATATAATCTGTAGTAACGTGCGTCGTGTCGTTGGTACGACATGTAGTGGCTGTAACCAAGGTACCTACAAAAAGAAGTATCTCAACTTACCAGGTATGGGAGTTTTGGACAGGTTTTCTTAACTTATGTGAACAGAATGTTGACATCACTATTCAACCTTGTGGGTGCTGTAAGGTTAGTCTGGAAAAGCTTTCAAGTCATTTGCGGTATCTACTCCTTCATAAGAATAAAGATATTTTCAAATTAAAAAAGCACATTGCAAACACGAGCAAGTTTCTTACTCAACCAAAACAGTTAAATGGTACTTTCTTATGGTAGTGGTATCATTTAAGCCAGATACAAATTGAGTACATAACAATGTATCCATACTTATCTACTGTCAATTATTCATATATGCAAGTATGTATATCTACCAAACTTACTTTATATACAATACACACATATGTATTTCGTTTCACAGTCACAGGAACTAGTCATATTACCGGAGACATTTAAATACATATAATTATTTCAAAACATTCGTTGACCATTCAACTTATTAAAAAGTAAGAGTAGATAAGTTGTGTTGCTCGAACTAGTTGATTCATATGTCATAAAATTAAGTCCCATATGAAAAATGATTGGTACTAATCGCGAATACTCACGAGTATACCAGCACCAAGAAATCTTTTATCTATTTTGCGCTGGTTGTTTTACTATAGCTTCAGTTTTTTCTTTTAGGTTAGACTAGGTTAGGTTAGACACAGGGCTTTGAGGACAACCATCACAAGACAAGACACTAGGCAGCTTAGTGGGCCCATCGCTATCCCTGGGAGAACCATATTTTAATAGATATTAAATATTAATATATAAGATATTTCGCACTCTCACTAAAGCATTTTATTTCCCTACAGAATTTATATACATATCTTCGCTTGGTCGACGAGCCTTGTATGTTGTTATAAAAGTAGTTTCCCAAAACTTTGTACCGCGTACATCTTATGCCATGACATTCGCACAGTAGATATGTGTGTGATGTCTTTCTCGAGATCTGTGTCTGAAAGTCCTAGTCTTTTGACATTCTTTGTAAAACGATAGAGGCCTGATATGATACCTATTGGGCCACAGGGACTTGGATACGCGGTGGTCGGCTGTGTTTATCGATCTTTAGGCTGCTGGTTAGTATAGGTACTACTTTTGATAATTTTCTTGAAGGTACTCAAAAGGGTGGGTTGACGTCAAGGTATCTACAGTGGGCGTCAAAGTGAGTGAAGATCTCTGCTGTTTTCAATTGTTTTTCAAGTTTAAAAACAATTTTGTTTAAATACCTATACAAAATTTTTTGATGTTAGAATAAAATACGTCTTGTTACTGTTATTTCGTTATCAAACTTTTTTCAGAATATTGGTTTTTTAGACCTGTTTCCAGACCCCAAAGAAAACTTAAAGGAGCATTGGTGTTCTCTCACTTTTGATGCTCACTGTATATATAGAAGTAGCGGACCCGGCAAAAGTTGTTTTGCCTGCTCATACATTTTCATTGTCCGTCAACTGTTCTGCGGCCGTTTTATTTAACCGATGTATGTGTCCCGTCCCGACTGATTCTGTACTCCGTGTGCTTCGAACGATATTTCCTCAGACGTGTGTCCATCGTACGGAGTTACCATGCCCTTTTGTCCAATTTTCACCAAATGTGAATCTAAACCATCCTTGGACCCACTCAAACACACATACAAAAAATTTCATCAAAACCGGTCCAGCCGTACACGCAACACATAATTCATATTTTACGAAATATTACGAAATGTTAAACAATTTAGATTTTTTCGAAAACGGCTCTAACGATTTAAACCAAAATTGATAGTTAAGTTAATTTAAGCATGTTTAATATGAATGCATACCCAGTTTTTCGTTAAAAAGTCCAGCAACGGTATTTTTGAAAATTGACTTTTTCTCGAAAACGGTAAAAACGATTTTAACAAAAACTTTTTTTAAGATACTTTCGTCATTCTTAACTTGATAGAAAACTCAGTTTTTCTCTAAAAAGACTGTATGTAATAGTACATACTTTAAAAAACTGCTCATATCTCAAAAACGCAATTTTCGATTATGATAAAAATGTAACTGGCAGGTAATGCTTAAGTCCATAGTAATATCTTTTGCTCAGTTGTGAGCTAGTTACAAAACAGTGTTTTTTGAACCATGAATTCGTCCTTCGATTTCCACATCAATCGCTAAAAATGGTACTTTAAAAACTGCTTATATCTCGAAAACGCCATTTTCGATTTGGATAAAAATTAAACTGCTAGGTAATGTTTATATCCTAAAGAAAACGTCGTACTCCGTTTTCAGCTAAACAGTTTAATAACAGCGCTTTTCGGATCCAAATTTGTAACATTTGTCAGCATACAAAAAACCGCTCTAACGATTTTATCAAAATACATACATAAGACAACATAAGCATTCTAAACATGATCACGTACTTATTTTTTCTCAGAAAACTCGAATATAGCCCCTTTATGAATATTTCTCAAAATTGACTGCCCAAACCCTTATTTTAAATAATCAAAAATGGGAATTCGAAATGCATCGCCTACTTCTACTTGCCTCCTCTAAGTGTCAGTTGTTCGGGGTGAATATTTGAAAGTAAGCAATAAAGTGTTGTAGTTAATATTTACGTATGTCTATGTAGTATGTATTACTTTTTTAATTAAACGGGTTCAGTTACTAAACCTGAGTACATCTTAAGTGGGTATGATTTTAAATATAAAATTTGCTGAAATGACTATGAGATTCTGCGAGATTCGCAATAAATGAGAAAATTACGTGCGACCCAGTAGTGCAAAATTTTTTATTATTATCCCGCTTAAACGCAATTTTTCACCCGACCTAACCTTAGATTTGGTGAGTTTGTTTGCGGTTGTATTATTCAAAGGCATATATCTAGTAAATCAAATTTTTATTAAATAAATATTTATATAAATACTAGCTAGAAAAATAAAAAAATGGGATACCTACATACATAATACACAAGTGCAAAATCCCCAAACCCCAAAATCCCACCTTTTGAAAAATACCCGAATTGACTATCCCCAAACACAAAATCGCTTAATTCAAAATCCACCAAATAAAAAATCCCCAAAATGTTGATTCAAAATATTTAAAGAAATGTTCGTGTAGGTCTAGGTATACCTAACCTTGCGCCTTCTCCAAATCCAACAGTGACCCCAAGCAGGGGGGTTGCATGGGGGCAGTATTCAGTATACCTATTTTACTGTTAATGCATTTTGAATACACTCGAAATCTATTTGGATATTTTGGTTTTGGGGATTTCGGGTTTGGGGATATTGACTTGGGGATTTTAATTTTGGAGTTTTCGTACCCAACCCTAAAAAATCAATTTTAAATTCATTTAAACCAGTGATAAACAGTTTTTATTGTAATGCTCTGTCTATAGTTATAGTCTATGGTACAAAACATTTTTTGTTTTTACAGAAATCGTATTGCCTACCTAGTTAATATTCTTGTCTAACAGGACAATGCATTATGTTACAAATTTTAAAAACTTTGGCTTCCAAGACTGTTTCTTGTACTTCCTAGTGAAGAGAATAAATTTCGTGTTGGATGGATTGGCGTTAAGTTAATTTTCTTTTGCCCATTTGCTAACGATAGCCAGTGCTCCATAATTTCACTTAGTGTGTCTAAGAATTTTCCTTGAACTATTATTACCTACTATATTTCATCTGGATATGCCGTGACATTCATTCCCATTGATTCTAGTTTTCTAGAACTTAAAGTCGGATAACTAGGAGTACTAGGACCCAAAACACGGGGGATTTGAATTGTCCTCAAGAGGTTTGTCTTGTTACTGAACTCCTTTTGGAACTTTGTAGGTGAGAAAAATTGATTTTCCTTGTGTTGAGCATTTGGCATAACCAGTTGGTTATACCCTGCTCAGTGTCAACTCTTCCTAGAGCGTTTTTGAATTTGTATTTTATACAGAGGCAAATTTTTATTAACCTGAAAAGTTTGTTAACGTTATCCAATATTGCAAGATCAGAGTCCTCAAAGTTAAGTTGTCTACTTAGAGCGAGAGGTAGATACTTAGCCGCTAGTGTAGACAAGACTAATCGGTGATAATATGCCTTTTGTATAGATACTATTATAACAGGCGTTAAGAGAAACTTAGCGAAATTAATCGTCGAACTCCGGCATATGCGATATGAATTACCCTACAGAGTATACACAACCTGGAGGTTGTTAAGTGTATATCAGTAGATACACTTATGTTTTCGGTTGGTCGTCCAGAACCGCACTTAGTCTTTATACACACACTTATTACAGTAAAGACTCGAAAAAGTTAAGACGCAAAAAAGTAAAGTATACGGAAAAGTTAAGTAGGTTCAGACTAAAACCATGAATTTGAATGCAAATGTATATTTATTAAATTGATTCAGTGTCTTGGAAAAGTTAAGAATTCGCAAAAGTTAAGCCCCCAAAAAACAAACTTTTTCGAGTCACTACTGTATTACGATTATTATCACGATTATTATCATCTGCTGCGTTGCCCAGTAGCTAATTAAGTCTATTGAAAGTAGTGGCCCTTATTGCGATTGTCTATTGGCAATCGAATGGATATTTTTTGTAGATTGATTTTTGGTTCAGGTATTGTGTATCTATAAATCGACGAGTTGACAGAAACGTCAGTAGCATTGCTTCGATTTTCATTAGGTACTAACGTAGCCCGTGCACACTTCGTAGTGCAAAATAGTTAAATAGATAAACTGTTTTTATTGTAATGCTCTGTGGTACACAACATTTTTTATTTATTTTTTTTTTTCAGAAATCGTATTGCCTAGACAATATTATTGACTTTCACTATTTATATCAATGTAATAAATTTTAAAAACTTTAAAAACTTCTAATTCCAAGACTGTCGAAGAAGCTGTAGGCGCCCGGCATTGCCCGTGCACAGGAATTGTATTGCTTAGGTCTTAGGTAATAATGTTCTTTCGTAAAATGCGAGAAATGATAATAAATCGACTTGGTGGAATTTTCTTTCTGCGTAAACCTGAAATACAGCAATACGAACAAAACAAAAAAAAGAATAATGAAAATGGCCCAGCGATTATTGAGATATAACGTCATCGAGTTTCACCCCATAGAAGATGTTTTTTGTATAGGAGGTATAAGATTTTGAATATTTTTTTTGTATCTAAATTGTCGCTCCCCTTTGACCAAATTTTACCAATCTTCACAGGAGCACTCCAGGGCCGATTATTAAGATCATCTGTAAGTTAGAGCTCAAACAATTTGAGGGTTTTCGAGATATTGTATTGTTTTTAATGTTTATTTTTATGGGCGGTGCCACGCCCTTTGTCCAGTTTTGAACGATCTGCACAGGACCACTCCAGAGCCAATAACTAAGATCATCCGTAAGTTTGAGCTCAATCGATTTGGTGGTTTTAGAGATATACGATTGTGAATGTTTTTGTATGGGCGGAGCCACGCCCCTTTGTCCAATTTTGAACAATATTGACAGGAACACTCCAGAGCCAATAACTAAGATCATCTGTAAGTTTCAGCTCATTCGATTTGGTGGTTTTCAGGTACATATACTATTTTGAATTTTGTTTTTGCATGGGCGGTGCCACGCCCCTTTGTCCAATTTTGACCAAACTTCACAGAAACCGTGTATGGACCAATACCAAAGATGTGTGAAAGTTTGGTTAAAATCGGTAAATGCATTAAGGCGTGAATCGACGACAAACATTTTAGGGCTCAATTTTTATATATGTATATAGATATAGATTGTAGGTAAAATTTTTTTCATTTCCATTTTTGTTTTTAAACACCTTTGGCTGCTACATACATACATAATTATTTATCTTTATTAAAGACTAATTGGACCCGGGATAACTTCGTTTTGCCCGCACCAAATCGATTTTTATAAATTTTCTTTCTGCCTAAACCTGAAATACAGCAATACGAATAAAACAAAAAAAAAAATGATGAAAATCGGCCCATCGGTTATCGAGTTATACCGTCATCGAATTTCATCCCGAAGAAGTATAGTATAGTTGCGTTGCGTATGTATTAGAACCGGGGCGATTAAAACATGAGTTTTTAAATTTTTTTTTAATTTATCTGCTAGGTTCCACATTTCACTTTCACTCGAAATGAAATCGGAAATTAATTTTTGTGTTCTACATTTCACTGTATTCGATTTCGATTTCAAAATTTTTGGAATTGAGACAAAGTGAAATTGTGATTGCGAACAAATTTTGGAGTTTCCGAATCGCTCGAAATGCAGAACATTGAAAACGAATTCACTCGATTTGCAATTTCGATTTCACTCGATTTCTGGAACCTAGCTGTATTAATTTTTTTGATTAACTTTTTATTTTTTATAATTGCTAAGATTATAACTCGATTAACTTTTTAATTTATGGTGCTGGTCCCTTTCCACTGGTGGGGGAAAGGTCAGAACTATTGACGAAATACTGACTAGGCTTTTTGTGCCAGGTATTTATACCTCTTGATAAACAACTTGCCATGGGAATGGCTTGTATATACCTCTGTTATTGACTTATTTCGTCAATTAAGCAGAAAGGATGTTTATCCCATTTTGTCAATTAGGCGAAAATGGATACATCTGTGTCAACATGAGAAGTTTCGAATGTTGCATCTTAGTCGGCTCTCACATTGAGGCAACATTTAATAAGCAACTGGAAATAGGAAACACGCAATTATTTTACATTGAATTAATATTAGAGGTCTCACATCAAAGCAATTAAATATCGCTCGAACGAAAAATGTTGCTGATTGCTTATTGGCAGTTGCTATAGCAACACTGAACCAAATTTGGTAGTCATATTGATGAAAAAGCATGTAGACATTGCATTGTAGACTTGACAAAACGGTGTGATCAATATAAGGTCAACACCTCCTATCCGTTGTTTTGACGATTATTTTTTTATATTGAATAAATATTGTCATTTTCAAGAAATGCATACAATTTTTCGTTGTGGTGATCCACAAAAAATTGTCGTTTTGATTAAGATTCGTCATTCTTTCCTGAAATTTTGTAAAAGTCATTCTTCAACTTAACTAAACGTGTTCTTCATTTTAAAAAAATTATTCTTCAAATTGAAAAACAACATCATTCTAAATTACACGTTTTGTTAAATTGAAAAAAATATTTTTCAATTCGACGCATTGTACTCTTTGAATTAACGTAAATTTCTTCATTTTAACTTATTCTTTTCTTCAAATTGAAAATTGGACAAAGGGACGTGGCACCGCCCATACAAAAAAAAAACATTCAAAATCTTATATCTCGAAAACCGCCAAATCGATTGAGTTGAAACTTACAGAAAATCTTAGGTATTGGCCCAGGAGTCTTGCTATGAAGATTGGTAAAAATTGGACAAAAAGGCGTGGCCCATAAAAAAAATATCTCGAAAACCGCCGAATCGATTAAGTTGAAACTTACAGATAATCTTAGGTATTGGCTAGGAGTGTTGCTGTAAGATTGGTAAAAATTGGATAAAAGGGCGTGTCACCGCCCATATAAAAAACGTCTTCTAAATTCGATGACTTTATGACTCGATAACCGATGGGCCGATTTTCATGATTCTTTTTTTGTTTTGTTCGTATTGCTGTATTTCAGGTTTACGCAGAAAGAAAATTCCAGAAAATCGATTCATTCTCATTTTTCGCATTTTACGAAAGAACATTATTATCTAAGATCTAATACAATTTCTGTGCACGGTCAAAGCCGGGCGGCTACAGCTAGTATGTTTATATTAAAACACTACTTCCTATAAAAAAAAAGAAAAAAAAGGAAACATTTTCAAAATCAAACGCAGAGTTTAGTTTATTTTTTCAATATCAAATAGGTACATAGGTAATTTAAAGTTTTTGTAATTTATTAATAAGTGAGTTCACTTTCGTATGGCTTTTATCGTAGTTCGTTTGTATTTTGAAAAAGTAAGTTTGAATAAAAGTCCAAACAAAACTTGACGAAATGAGATATTGCAAATTAAACAATTTAAAAACTTAAAACAAATATCGACTGCTGAAATTATACAAGTTTGTTTATATTTGATGCCATCGAAAAATACGACGATGTCCTTCGGTTCCGGAATTGTTCCGGTTATTATAATCATTGGTTGAATGGGATTTTTTTTCTTTTTGCCTGCGGAGCTTCTCTTCCTCACATGCCGCTACTGTTAATCCAACTAGGAGGAAGCTTGCCTGCGAGTCGCGTATGGAAAAGTGTGTATGGGTTTTATTTGTGCCGCTGCTAACTACTAATTTAGCAGTCGGCACAAGAAGAGCATGCATTAAGTAAAATATTCCACAAGAGCGACCATCTGAAACAAAAGAAAATATTTTTAAACCCTTAGTATTACAAAAGTTTCCTTTGTATAAGCTTTTTGTAAAACTACTTTATAAAGCCTGCAATAATAATATGATCAAGTTGCTAATACTTTTCAGAGACTGGAAAACTGTAATAAATTCCACAAATAGATTGGCAATGAGTCCCCAAAGGATTATTTATTTCAAAATCATCGAAATAGAGAAAAAAAGGAATGCAATTTTCACCCTCATTATATTTTGCAATTTTTTCCTGCCATAACTTTCCGTTAATTATGCTTGAGTATTCATCTTTATTTGCTGGCGAATTTTCTATTATTTTAATAAAACTACTGAGGACATTATCTTTTTCAAAATATTTTTTAAATTGAAATTTGAGCGGCATAAGTAATCCTTTTGTATTTTCCTTGTCAAAAACAGCTTCACCATTGTGAATTACTGAAGCTACACTTTCGTTTATCGAAAATTGAGCTAAATCATCTAGATAATCGTTGTTCTTAAGCCACTTATACATTAAAAAATCAGTTTTGCAACAATCGAATGGATTTGAAAAGTTATCAATAAAACTTCTAAGTCGAAACCTAGCTTCAACATCAGAAATGTCGACATCACTAAACAATTTCAAATGGTCAGCGATAGGAGATAAAAATGTTTCTGCAACTAATTTCTGAATATCTGAATTAACCAAATTAAAATTGTTGCTTTTTATGTCACAAGCTTTCGATTTACTCGTAGATGGGCAATCCTCAAATGGAACTAAATTTTCACGATCTAAGTATTTTCTTTTCAAATGCCGCCTAAAGGTAACAAGGTTATTAAACAATTGCGAGCATGAATCTTCAATACATTCGTAAGTACTTTATGAGGAAAGTGAATGAAATATTTTTAAATGCGTTATTAAAAATCATTGTTTTTTGTTATTAGATTATGGCTAGGCTAGTCAAAACTTCTATTATGCAAATTATAACTTATTTGTTCAAGACTCTAGGGAAATGAATTTTGTACAAACTTACTAAATATCTACTATTTGTATTTAATCAAGATAATCATCAATTTTTTTCAAACAAACATTAATACCTTAACGATACTTAGCTCCTATATATAACTTGGTTTCAAAAAGAGATGTAAATTTTTTAACCATTTATTATTGTTTTAAATACGTATTTATTTATAATGTAGGCTAAATTAAGCTAATTATACAATTAAATTAAATTGAATTATTTTCTTTTATGTACTCTTTCTATATTTTATTTAATTTAAAAATTTATTTTATTTATAAAATATTTTATTAAATAAGTTACTTCGAGAAAATTGTTGCTATAATTATTATCTGCAAAATATATTAAAATGTTTTAAATGTGTAATAAATTTGTGTTGCTTATCGCAGTCAGAACCGTTTAAGAAAAAAAAACTTCTCCTTAAAGGACCAGTCAATTTGGCTTTAATAGGGAAAACCCCAGAACCAAGTTAAATTTCATGACTTTACAATAATCATCAAACAACAATTTTACCACTTGCAATTCATTAAAAATTATATAATCAAAGACTCCACTGGGATATCAACGTCAAAAAAGATATCTCTACCTTTATTTATGCTCACATTCGAAAATAAAGAAAGCATCGAAAAGATTTACAGTATTAAATCAATTATGGACATAGTTGTCAAAATGGAACCAATGCGAAAGTCAAAGCTTGTTCCCATGGGCAAAGAACAGAAAGCGAAATGTGTTAACTGTCAAGGAAACCATCCTGCAAGTTACAGAGGATGTCCAGTTGCCATAAAATTCCAAGACACAAAAAGAACAAACAAAACTGAAAACAAGCTTAGAAACTCAACAAATTCAAAAGCAATAGTTGAAAACAAAAAAGCAATGGTCGAAAACAAAACTAAAAATCAACCGGCTAAAGCAATTGCACAAAGCAAAAGTGTTGAAAATAAAACCTATTCCCAGATTGTAAAAAATATGAGGAAGAACGAGGAAACACCTATAAAACATTATCCTAAAAAGGATTGACAAACAAGATTTAAATATAAAACAACTAAGCGAAGAATTCGCTCTTAAAAAACAATGATGGACAGAAATCTTAAAATTGCAACATGGAATCCAAACGGTCTTTTACAACATGTATCAGCAACTCACCGAAACTCACCTCGCTATAGAACAAAGTCTTAATATTAAAATAGGTAAGTACCAAACTATTCATGTTATGACGTTCCGCACCCAGCTGACAAAGCTAGGGGAGGATCAGCAGTACTTATAAAAAAGTACTTAAAACACTATGAAGAACCAAATTTTACTAACGAAAACATGCAAGTTACAACAATTAGTATTGGTATAAAAAATAAAGAGTTTATAATAGCAGCTATATACTGCCCACCGAGGCGCTCTCCAACCGAAGAGGACTTTGCAGAACTCCTAAACTTGTTAGGACATTACTTCCTTGTTGGTGGAGACTTCAATGCTAAACACACTCACTGGGGATCTAGATTCATAATACTGCGAATTTTATTCTTCTGGTTCGCCAACATATTGGCCATCTGACACTAACAAAATACCAGACCTCTTAGACTTTTTCGTAGTTAAAGGTATTAAACGAAATCATTTAAGTGTCGAAGGTAATTACGATTTATCGTCAGATCATACCCCAGTAATTTTATCACTTAGCGAAGCAGAAATAATAGAAAAAAGTAATCCTAAGCTCGTGAACAAGAGAACAAACTGGAACGAATTCAGGGATAAACTTGAATGTTTCATAAAGGTATGGGAAAGTGTTATAACTTTAAACTACCCCCAATGTGAATTTATAAATATAAGAAAGAAAGTTATAATAAGAAAGTTTTATATACTTACATTTTTTCTGTTATCGCCAATCGTTTTAAACTTTTTATTTTTGTAGTTACTAAACTTAGACTTTATTATGACACAATTTTTTATTTCTTTAACACAACACAACACAAATTAAGGTTTACTGTACGACTTCACTTAGAAGAATAAAATTTATCACTTGGAGCACAACCGCTAACCCTAACATTAACAATTTGAAAAAAAGTTCTTCAAATTAATTAATTTCTTCAATTTGAAGAAAAAAAAGACGCCTTCTAGATAAATTTATTCAATTTGAAGAAAATACGTTGAAATGTTCGAACGATTATAAAATTTCGTCAATTTAAAGAAAACGCTATGGAAAATTTGCTATTTGCAATGGTTTATCAGAATTTTTTCAATGTTACCATTAAAATATTGATGAAACTTCTTTTTTCCATTTCAAGAAATTTATTCAATTTGAAAAAAATAATTTGTTTGATTAAGAAATATTCTTCAATGTGAAGTAAATAGAGAGAATACTGTAGGGGAATGTGGTGCAAGATACAATAGAATTATGAGAATTATGTGATTTGATGTGTTTTGGTATCTACAAATAATTAAAATGGAAATTTATCTCTAACTAAATGTACCCGCTGGACTTTGCTTGTTCCCAGGAATAGCCTAGATATGTTCTTGTATATCAGGACAATGTTCATCAAAGTTCCAAATGTTACAATTTTAGCTCCCATGAGTGTCGAGAAGCGTTTGGAATTTTTTTTTGTGTAGGAGGTGCCATGCTCTGTCCGATTTTAACCAAACTTCAGGAACACTAAGGGGCCTATACCGAAGATTGGCAGAAAATTTTAGCTCAATCGGTTAAATTGTTTCAAAGTATATAGCATAATAGAAATATAATATGTATCGGTACATACATAGATACATACAAAGGTACATACATATAGTGTCCGTATATCAGAGCCTTCTGGTATTTGGCTTTCCAAGTCGGAAAACAATGGATCCTGCCATTAAAGCGTTAATGGCTCCAAAGATATTGACTAGTTACCATTTGAAAAGTGAAGTTTTGCTATTGTTATTTATTATTCATTTTCAGGAAATATCTTATAGGTAAGCCATTATAACCTTTTTTTTTTTAAAATTTTGACTTTCTCTTTGGTCCGAGCTTTATGTTGACGACCTTTAATACAGTAAGCGTCAAAAGTGAGTCAACGCCAATGCTATTTTTTTGACTTCGAAGTTTAGAAACAATTTTTTTTAAATATCTATATATAGGGTATGGTTTGTTTCATCATTTTTATCTCGTTTTTCAGTTGTTTCGTTTTAGTCGTTTCGCATTTTGTTGCTTCAGCATTTTTATTAATATGTTTTTCAATTATCTGGTTTATATTTGTTTCGAAAAAAAATAATTCAGTTTTTTACTTAGTTCGTTTTAAGCTCATTTCGCCTTTTATTGTTTAGTTTTTCGATTATTTAGGTTTTTGTTTATTTCGATTTCAATTATTTCGCCATCATTTGTTTGGTTTTTTTTTTTGGATGTAAAGAGCCTAAGGGCATTCAAATTCGCGCGTAAACAGTAAGATGCGTATGGGGGGGGCATGCTGCCCCCTACAGCCCCCCTGCTTGTGGTCACTGTAGGACTTGGAGTAGGTGCACGGTTGGGTATATGCAAAGTTTATATTATGTTGTTTGCTAATTTTACCGCCAAAAACTACGAAAACGAATTTCGAAAAGAAATCCACACGCCAAAACAATAGATTCTAATAAAAATAAAATGCGAAATAAACCATTAGTGAGATAACATTGACCTAAATAACTCATTGCACTTTTAACAAAAATGCAAAACGAGTAAAAAGCGAAAGAAAGAAATGCGAAATTATTGTAGGGCGAAGTGATTGAAAAACAAAGTAAAACAAAAACAAACTACGATATTACGAAGTAAACAGAAATAATTGTAAGAAAAGCGAAACAACAAAATGCAAAGTAAAAAAAACAAAACAATAGGCACCCCTATATATAAAGTATTTAATGTTGCCGAAATGAAATATGTTTTACTATTGTTATTTTTTTATCAAACTTTTTACGGATTGTTGGTTTTTTAGACATGTTTCAAGACTTTAAAGAAAAGTTAAAAGAGTATCGCTGTTCACTCACTTTTGACGCTCACTGTTTGTACACAACACAAGTACTCCTGTTTAACTCATTTATTTGTTCTGAACATTTTTTTTTTAATTTTAAAACAATTTGATTGATTTATTCAAAACTTTGTGCAAAGTTGCAAACTACAAGAATTTTAAAAATGGCTTATTTCTTAGTTTTTCAAAAAGCTTATAGAATTAAGTACATGACTGGGTCACACGAACATCGTAATGTCATGTTTGATTGTTATCTCGAGGTTTTGTTCGATTATTCAAAACTTACACATCTATAAAGAAAATTAAAACATGCTTTTTAAAAATACGCAATATTATCGCTCACAATTATTTTACTTTTAATTAAATTATAGATCTCACAACAAAGCAACTCAATATCATTCAAAGGAAAAATTTTGCTGATTGCGGCACTATTTATCGCTTGCGCATGTTCAAAAGCAAAAAAAATATTGCTTTGTAGTAGCAATAGTTGTCATTAGTCACACCTCGCTAGACGTTTGCGCATACTACGTTTTATTAATTTTTTAAAAAGTGTTGGACGATCCAGCTTTTGATACAAAGTTCGTCCAAATAGTGGTAAAATATACCTGATCTCTGCGATCCTCCAAAAAGGCTCGTCCGATTTTTATGAAACTTTTTATGTATATTTGGTAGATATGAGAAAAAGTCGTAAAGACAAAAAAAACCATTTAAAATCGTATATTTCGAAAAACGCAGAATAGATTGAGTTCTTATTTACTGACAATCATAGGTATTGACCCAGGAGTATTTCTGTGAAGTTTGGTCAAAATTAGACAAAGAAGCGTGGCACCGCATATACACAAAAAAACATTCAAAATCTTATATCTTGAAAACCGCCGAATCGATTGAGTTCAAATTTACAAACAATCTTAGGTATTGGCCCAGGAGTGTTCCTGTAAAGATTTCTCAGAATTGGGCAAAGGGGCGTGGCACCTCCCATATAAAAAATACGCATCGTGCATCAGAAAGCATTGCAATGAATGAAATGGTGATGTTCAAGCAATTAATCAAACCAATGAAATTGCAATCGAAATATAAATAAAATATGTTGGGATTCGTTGCGATTTCAAATTTAATGTTGGGAGATAAATCTTTTGGTTGACGTTTTTTCTTCATTTTTACTTTGCTTAGGTATACACTTCCAATAGCTGTTCACAAAATCCCAAAAACAATTTTTTTTGTTATTTTTTTTTTGTTTAACGACAACGTCTGTCGGATCAGTTGTCAATCGTTAATAATCTATCGATGTAGGTCAGTCGTGCGTGTTATATTAAAAAAAAAAAGTTAAAGCATCTAAAATGCTTGGTTGCACAAGATAGAATTTTGTATATTTCTTTTAAATGTGTAATATTTGATATAGTATAGGTATATTAGCTCGTAAAAATGTATCCAATAAAATTTAATTTCATCTTTTACGATTGAATGATTGAAGAATATGTGAAAATACATATTTTTTTTCAAATAATACACTGTTAAGCACACTTAAATTCTGAATCCATGTAAATAAAAATTAACAATGTTTATACATACGAAGTTATTCTAATTATGCGTTTGTTTTATTTTTCCCCACTTTCCCATTTTTCATATTAATTAAAATATATTGCATTGAATTTTAAAACACAAAACACGAAAATGATGAAAAATTGTGAATTTGAAGAATTCATTAATCAAAAATTTGAAAAAATTTTCTTCTGTATCATCCACGAGATTGTAGATGGTTTCGTCAATATGACAAAATTCCATTCACCTAAATTTGAAGAAATTTTATTGATTTTGAATATTAAATTTTCAATAAAACTAAAAGTTTTACGAAAAATTGTCGATTCGAATAAAAAATTCTTCAAAGATTGACAAAATATTTTTGTCAATATGACCTACGCGATTTGGTTTATACCCTATTCACACCAAGCCGAAAACTGGGTTTTCGCGAAAACCGTCGAAAACTTCCTCGAAAACAGAAGTTTTCCCATACATATCGCAGTTTTCAAAACGAGTTGTTTGAAGTCGTTTTCCATGAAAACGCCACGAAAACGAGTACAATCGTTGGGTTGTTGAAGCAAGCACACCTTTTGCAACATTCAGCGAGGTCAGCAAAACTGCTGACAGGATATGAGAGACTGAGTGAGAGTGAGAGTGAGAGTTTTTTTGTTATCTTTGCTTGCACCATAAAGAGCAAACTACCTGCCCTGCCAGGTATATTATGTTAATACGAGCGAAGTTTAGTAACTAAAATAAAAGTCTAGTCGCCACAAACATTTTATAGCTAGTTTCACAGCTAATTGAAACGTCAAACGAAAACGAGTTGGTGGTCGGTGTGAATGCATCCACGAGTTTTCTAAACTTTTTTAACGAAAACTCGGTTTTCGGCTTGGTGTGAATAGGGTATTAGTGTAGTTGCTTATTGCTTGTTGCCTCAATCTGAGAGCCGCCTTATATGAAAGTTTATTGACAAAAGATAATAGGGTAAACTACCTAGTGACCGACACCTCCTCAGTTATGGTCACCTGCCACTGTTATTCCATTTTTTAAGGTTTTCTGTGGCTGGATGTTACGGAAGTTATTTTTAATGTGTTCAGGCACTCAAATGTGATAAGAAATGACTTCTCTTGATATTTTGTAGTCGTTCAGTGCCCTGTGATAATAGACTTTGGTTCGAAACCTTTAGAAATTTCAGAAAACTTGAGATTTCCTTAAGGAAGACGTAATTACAGATCATTATTTTAAAAATATAACCGTGTATAGTAACACTGTGATCAGTGAATTTTATTGAAAATAATTAATTAGCCGATCTATTTGTTAGTCAGTTATTATTAAAATAACAAAACAATTTAAATTTACGTGGGGTGTCAGTAACTGAAATGAAATGTTCAATAAATCTAGTGACCGACACAGGTGTCTATTACTGGCGCAAATGGACATTTTTAAGGATATTAGTTCTGGACACCACCAATATTATCTTTGTATTTGCATACCTTTTACGCCTTGTCCAGCGTAGACACGAGAAATGCGGTGCGTGCGTTAATGTGCGGGTAATGCGGGCAGATTACAGAATCAAACCTACGTTGGGAAATACAGATGTCCAACGTAGGCACGATATTGCGGTAAATCAGTGCGTTGCGTTATCTCCGCATCGCATTCATTGCTTGAAAATCAAACTGGTTTGATTTTGCCCGCATTATCGTGCGGAAATGATGATGAATGTTTTTATTTCATAAAAGACAGAAGGAGTGCGGAATGAAACGAAGTTTTCTGAAATGTCGAATGGTTTTATTTTTATATAATATTGCACTAGTTGTGTCGCGTTTCTTTTTTAAATTTTTTAATATTCTTATTTTTAATAAGCTATGTATATTTTATATTAAAAAATCTTGCTTGCCTAAATTAAATCCATTTTACACAAAATGACAGCCGTTTATTAAAGCCAACCGCATGAACGCATTATCGTGTTCTAATTGGACACTTTGCGCATTCCCCGCAAATAAATGCGATGCGTTCAAGCAACGCACCACCCGCAAAATCGTGCCCGTGTCTACGCTGGACACGGCGTTAGCCGTTAGTTTTAAATCTCTAACGATTTCTCAGGTTTTTATCTGAAAATGCTAAAATTTTATATGAGAATGCCAAAAAAAGGTCTGCGGCTAAATTTAAGGTTCCTCGTAACCCGTTATCAAACTCGTCCGCAAGTAGGTACAAAAGCCAACTTTTGGACCGGAAACTGTACTGACCACTAATGAAGAACAGCAAATCCTTCACTGGATTACCTAAAATCATGAAAGCGGTTTTAAAAGACGAAAGGCACTCATGAATTTCTGAAAAATGCGCCAAGAAAAGTGCTATGTTCACATTTTCTGCGTCCGGTATGGTGACCCCTCCTATGATTACATCCTTTTTTAAGAATTCCTTTTGAGGTTGGTAGTTTTTTTAGGTATAGCTTTGTATTTATTTTTTAATAATCTATAGTACGTACATATGCATAATTCTTCTGTACGTGTGTTGTGACTGAACTCCTCCTAAACGGCTGGACCTATTTTGACGAAATTTTGTGTGTGTGTTTCTTTGAGTGGGTCCAAGAATGGTGTAGATTCACAAATACACCAGGTAGGCGGAGCTGCGATCCGGTCCCACAAAATTTCAAATATTAAACACTCAACAACAAAAAAAAATTGTTAAATCAATCCGGACACATCGGTTAAATATAACGGCTGCAGATCAATTGAAGGACAATGAAAATGTACGAGCATGAAAATCAACGTTTGCCAGGTCCGCTAGTTAAAAAAAAAAACTTCATCATTATCATCATTTTCAATGGTCTATTAAGTGGGTCGCGGGTGTAGGTTGCTCAAGTGGACCTTCCATAGCTCTCGATCCTCCGCCATCGACTCTAAATCATCAAGGGCAATCCTCATACGGGTATAGGAGAGATTATGGACTTGATCTAACCATCTCATTCTTGGTCTACCTAGAGGACGTCCACCCGATGGTACGGATTCCATAGCACGTCGTGGAATCCTGGTCGGAGACATGCGTTTAACATGACCAAACCACCGAAGCATGGATCGCTCCGTCCGGAGAAGTAGCTGCTCGACATTGAGTTCCTCACGTATTCTGGTAGTTTATTTATTTGAGCTGAGAATCTTTTCTTTTATTATATTTTATTTGCCCAAAATTTACCACTGGCCTAATAAGAAAAGGGGGTGTCCATTACTAATATTTTGACGGTGTCGACTACTGAAAAAATGGTGTCCGTAACTAAAAACCTGGTAAGGTATTACAATTTCCTGTTTTACTTATTTTATGGAATTCTTTACATATCTGTTGTTATAACTTTTTTACAGGAAATTATTTACAGTTATATTTTAAATAAAAATCATTAAAATTGATGCAACGGTGAAAAAGTTATGAATTTTCAAAGTCAAAATTTCTCTTAAGGGTGTCGGTCACTGGGTACTTTACCCTAATGCATCTGGCTTGGATGTGGTGAACACTACTTGTGTAAATAATGAGAAGATTTATTTGAATTGCGCACCTAAGCCAAGTTTGAAAATAAGAATAATATCGTATGACTGGTTGACCGTGAATTGGGGATGTAACCATGATAGCCTTTATTTTTTTAAAGTATATTGTTGTAAATTACATTTTTTTCGCCAGCCAGTCGATCACAAAAATGTAAGTGATCAAATCAAAAATGAACGATCGACTCTCGATAAAATGGGCAGTGGCTTTCATGTTGACTTGACACCCTGCCAGACGCACTATTTGCTCCAGAACGACATTGAAGAAGATCGTATTCTGCCAAACTCCAGTTCATATGCTGAAATAGTTCGGAAATTCCACCGCATGTTTTCCATAAAAATATACAATTACGGCACTGATGGCCATGGCTAAGCTAGGTTGACGCCATTCAGAGTTTGCTCTATTCATACACCACCTAACCACTCTTTCTTCATTTAGTGTATTTACATTCGAGTACAACACTTGGGTCTTGGGTGTTGTCTAATTAATACGTATTGCTGTTCGGGTTCCGGCTATGAATAGAATAGAATAATGTGGTCAAAGTGCTTATACATTATAATATAATACATCCGCTCTTTGCTAAAACAAAATATAAACAAGAGCATGATTCAAGTAGAACTCCCTCTTTAGGAAACTTAAACGAACCAATCCTTTGTTAAGCTGAGCCAGCTTGTCCTTCTTTAAAACATTTTGGAAATTTCATGCTTGTACACTTATACAAGTTCATAATGTATGTCCGGCAAAAATCTAATGCATTTCAGGAGTAACTGACTTGGTTGTGGTCTGCACTGATGGAATATTATTGACGTTGAGTTGATGATTTGTTTTGAGCATTGCTCCGCTTCAGGACTACACAGTGATTTGATTTATAGCTAAAATAAATCAGGGATGAGTTTGTGGAAACCCCTTTTTTGTTACAATTGTGTATAATCACTTTAAAATGCGAGAAGATTTGTTTTTAACCCAATTATATCTCTAATGTTCAGCTCGTATGAGCTATAGACCAAGAACCAAGTTGTATTACGCTTACGCATAAACTATTCCCGAGAAATTTAGACCAGAACCGTGAAAACCGCATATAAACGTGCTAATTGCTTAACTCGAGGTTTGGGTTTTAAACTGGCAACACTGTTTCTACAGATTGACAATTCGACAATTTAAAACTTGATTTGTGGTTGTACGTTCTTCCATTTAACCGTCAATAGATTAACGCCAGAATAAAACCACTTTCTTATGGTAACTTAGTACACATTAAACATTTTAATGCGTATGGAGGGACATGCTGCCCTCTGCAACCCCCCTGCTTGGGTGTTGGGTTTACTGCCAGCTTTGCATGTATGTGCGAATTGGGTATTTTGAAAAGGAAATATTTTCGGAAATTATTTCCCACCTTATATGGGAACTAAGTCTACTACAGGAAAGTGGTTTTATTTCCCACTAGGTGGGAACTGAGTCCCTCGTGGACTCTGCCGCCCGTAATTTCCAACCGTTTTTGTTGAATTTTTTTTAAATGTAGGTAATTACGGTGATTGGGTGATCGGCTAAACAAACTCAAAATCGGACAAAGGGGCATGGCACCGCCCATAAAAAAAAAACATTCAAAATCTTATATCTCGAAAACCACCGAAACGATTGAGATCAAGCTTACAGATAATCTTAGGTATATTGGTCGTGGAGTATACCTGTGAAGATAGGTCAAAATCGGACAAAGGGGCGTGGCACCGCCTATACAAAAAACACATTCAAAATCGTATATTTCGAAAACCACCGAATCGATTGAGATAAAACTTACAGATAATCTTAGGTATTGGCCTTAGAGTGCTCCTGTGAAGATTGGTCAAAATCGGACGATGAGGCGTGGCGTGGCACCGCCTATACCAAAAAAAAAACGATCAAAATTGTGTATGTACTATCTCGAAAACCACAAAATCGATTGAGCTCAAACTTACAGGTAATATTACGTATCGGCCGTGGAGTGCTCCTGTGAAGATTGGTCAAAATCGAACAATGAGGCGTGGCACCGCCTATACAAAAAAAAACGATAAAAATTGTATATGTAGGTACTATCTCGAAAACCACAAAATCGATTGAGCTCAAACTTACAGGTAATATTATGTATCGGCCGTAGAGTGCTCCTGTGAAGTTTGATCAAAGTTGGACAAAGGGTGGTGGTACCCAATACAAAAAAAAAATTAAAAAATTGTCGTCCGTGATTTTTAACCAATTTAGTTGATATCTTTTTAATGTCAGTAATTACGGTGATCAATTGCTAGGCCAAAAAAATTGACAAAAAAAAAAAAGGCCCGGCGAAGCTGGCAGGGGTTTAGCTATAGTGTATCTATTTATAAGCATATCAGAATACATACTACATAATAATGTTACTTAAAGATAACGTCAGCAAGACTGACATTGTGAATAGTTCAAAAGTTGCTTCTGTCGAATGCCAAAACTCAATTTGTTACTGTGTCCAACGTCTAATTTGTTGGAGTTTTCCAGGCGTATACAAGAATATGGACGCAGTGGCTCAGTGGTTAGTGTTCGATCCCCGGAAAAACATAAATTACATCTTAAGGTTTCTCCAACTGCGCGAACGTCTGACATTCATCTGAGAGTATAACCGTCCTGACAAAAGCTTCTCAATAAAGTTGTAGTTCAATTCGTCCCAAAAATAAAAACTCACACAAACGAATGATTGTGAGAAGCTAGGCCTAGGCTTCCAATGACCTGTTGCGCCAACTATTTATTTTTTTATTATACAAGAATTTAACAATCTCACTGCACAATGCCTCTATCAAAAATCAATATTATTTGTTGAAACGCCTTAAAATCGCAATAAAAAACCCTTGACGAAAATGCTAGTCAATTGCAAACACCACCCACGTTGAATGAATTAAAAGTGCACTATTTTTCATTCTTCGTTGCACATGGGCCGTGAGACTTTGATATGTGGCAGTGGGGCATACCGAAAGGTTTTGTTGCACATTTTTTGCTTGAGTGGTTATTATCGCAATGTTTGTGTATGCCCCTCAAACAAATCGAAATGCAACTTAAATGTTAAGTTTCCCGATCACCTATATATATCTACTTATTAGAAATTGGCTTTTATTTAGACCTGACTATAAGTGCAAATTTTAGTACTTACAGGTAGTACCTACACCTTTGTGACCATATATGTACTAGTATTTCTATGCAACCCAATTTTTTCTTACTTCGATTTGTGTTTTATTATACATATTAACTTATCCTCTTAATATTGTTTATTGAGGCGACATTACATTTTTGTTTATGTAAAGCAGACATATCTTCACATATTCCGGGAGGCTGTTGTCTCGCATACATATCTCACTTTCGGCTATTTCCAACAAAGCCGCAGATATAATACGCCTAGAAATACTTGATCGGTTACTTGTTTAGTATCATTACGAATTTGCAGGTACAGTAAATTGTTGACTTGCCAAGGTTTTCCGCACTTTGGTATAAAAGTAATCGTGTTGACACTGTTGAAGGCAGTTCAGTTGGATCGGTTGCTGGAATACAATTGTTTAACAGCGAATAGAGGCTTGCGATAAAAAGTGGTAGCAGTCTATTTTGCAATATTCAAACAAAAAAAAATTTAAAATGTTCAGATTTGTGAGTGCTATTCTAGTGCAAATAATATTGCCTGTTTGTTGTTCTAGTGTAATTTTGAGTATAAACCCTTTTAGGTGATTATATCAGCTCTCGTAGCGATAGCAATGGGTCAAGGATATCATCAAAACCCACAAACTGCTGCTATAATTAGCGAACAAAGATACTTGTCTGGGGATGGAAAATTCGGAGCAGCATATAGTCAAGAGGATGGAATTAATTTTAAGGAGGAAACAGATTCTGACGGAACACGTCACGGCAGCTATAGCTATGTTGATCCAACTGGTCAACGGCGAACAATTTCTTATACTGCTGGAAAGAACGGGTAAATAATATATACAAATACATAGTGACTAGATTGAGCAACTATCCAATTATGTGCAACGTAACTAACCGTCACACCCATGTTGCTTAAAAATAAGCTTAGTTAACCCTCACACCCATTTTAGTGTGGGACTAGTGTGCACAATGATGCATGACGATAGTTGTTATTGCAGCAATTGGTTAGTCGTTAGTGAAAAAAAATACACTTACACTTTCAATTTAACCTTTTGCAGTTCTTGTTCATAGATGAGTGGAACTTTGTGATGAAACAGATAATTAATTTGTCTTGGATTTGTTTTTTCTTACATTATAGTTTCCAACCCACTGGTGATCATTTACCAGTTCCTCCACCAGCACCAGCACAACCTGCGCCAACTCCAGGATATCAACCACAGTCCCAATATCAACCACCAAATAATAATTACCAAGCCCCTGCGGGTAATGACAACTACGATGACGGAAGCTATGACGCCCGTTACAACAATCCCGGGTTTGATCAACAACCATACCGTGCACCTCAGCCAGCATACAATCCAGTTCCTAGCCCACCTCAGCAACCATCATACAATCAGAACTACCAACCAGCTCCACAACAGTACCAGCCAGCTCCACAACAATACCAGCCAGCTCCACAACAATACCAGCCAACAACTCAGAATCCACATAGGTTCCAACCTCCTGGAAAGCTTTCACTTAACCGTACTCCAGACGGATTTAGCTACAGTTTTAACAAGGTCTAGAAAGCAATAAACTTTTTTTTTACATCTAAAGTTGTTGAGTCTTGCTTTGGTGGTCGGCAACAGCTAATCAGCCATACTCATACATTATGTAGATATTTAATTGGAATTGTTTGATTTATCTGGAATGCAATTCATTAGTAGATACATTTATGTATTATATATGTACGATGTACATGTATGTACATATACAATATACATATACAATATGAAGGTACATGTACGAGGTACAACGCATTTTTCTAACTCTAACGGTAGTTCAATATAATTTTTGTGGTATGAATTGAAATTGGTAATTAAGATTAAGAAGATAAACATATGATTGGGAAAACACAATAATTACGTAATAGATTAGTTTGATGGTACTGCCGAAAGTGGGTTCTTTATGAGCTCGATATCGTATGCAATTTTGATCAGCATAGGCACTGTGTTTCAGTATTGGAAACAGATAAACGAACTTTCCGTTTACACAATTTAACCTTACAGCAACGTTCCGAGTATTCTGTAAATCGTTTTAAAAGGGTGTTCATCATTTAAGAGTATGCTGTGGATTACATATTATATTATTGTTAAAAATGAGTTAAAGGGTTGTGCACTATAATCGAAGCTCTTGCATACTTTTTGGCCAGTGGCCACTGGCCAAAAAGTAAGCAGAAATAGCGAGTTCAGTTTTAGCACTTGACTTTTAATATACATCGCTATGGTTAATACAGTAGATACGCAGAATTTTTCTTTTCAATATCAAGTTATTTCATCCGGTTCCGAGCGAGTTGTTGTTTCCATGTCATAAAACTGATATTACTTGTAGGTACTTTTATCGGACATAACTGATACATTATATAGATGTTAGTGTCTACTCTCTTAAACGAGTATGTATGTACAAAGCTCTTTACTTTGAACGACTTCGTGGAAAAAGTGGATTCAGTATTAATCATAAAACTGGCTTGATGTACCTACATATGAAATTGCGTACCTTTATCAAGGCCGGCTTAAGAATTCAGATTAAAATCTGCTTTAGACTGCATTATGAAAACTCGTAAGAAAAAGTGATAGCTGTACGGACCTAAAACATAGCCCCTTATATACGCGGGTGTTCTGTTTTTTTTTTTTAAGAGACATAGGTAGGTTCTCGGGCTGTTTTCATAAAGCTACTTTGTATAATCTTTTTTTCCGAAATGTGTATGTTTGACTGGAATTCAAAATCCTATTTAGAAATGTATTTTCCGAAAGACTGGTAGAAAACGTCCGAAAAATAAGTAAACGTGTTATCATCGGCCTGGCCGATGCTTTGATACCCTCCACTGCATAAAAGTCATGCAAAATGTTCGCCATGCGAGTTAGTATGACGTGTCTAATATTAGTTTTGTATGGTAGGTAGCAGAACTACTTGACCGACATAGCCCATTTTCAATACCAACCTGGCGACCGACGGTAAAAAGAAGTCGTCTCACAAAATTTCATTTGCCTGGGTCAATTCCTTTGGACGCTATAGTGCTTTCAACAGACAGAGAGACAGAGAGACGGATAGACAGACAGACAGACAGACGGACATGGCTAAATCGATTCAGAATGTGATCCTGATTCAGAATAACTTTATAGGGTCTCCGGTGAATACTTCTTGGCGTTACAAACGTAATGGCAAAGTGAATATACCTTCCTG
This sequence comes from Cheilosia soror, assembly GCA_949372485.1. Lineage (NCBI taxonomy): Eukaryota > Metazoa > Arthropoda > Insecta > Diptera > Syrphidae > Cheilosia > Cheilosia soror. The sequence continues at coordinate 48,758,678 of OX443562.1, read as the reverse complement.
TGGAGGGTATAATAATAGTTCCGAAAACAAAAGACCGGTGTGGTATTATGCGATGGGTGGCCCAGATTCTAGTATGTACAATGCACATTTATATGTAAATCATTTTCAAAGAAACACTTTGAACCAATAAAATAGCAAGCTAATATTATATGTGTCGAAGCATGGTTCTGTGTCTGAAGGTAACGGGTAATATAGCATTCTACTGTATAGGTACATTAAAACGATAGGTTACTGTGGCCTAAATGAAATCAGAGCTGGCAACGTGATTGTTCGAATATAATTACAATTTGAACAAAATAAAAAGGAAGCAATTTTTGAAAATTTGGAAAGAAGTGAAGACGTCGTTCTGCATCTGCTTTGAGATCATTGATGAAATCCCGACTCGACATTGTTCCATTTATTGAAGAAGAATGGATACGAATGAAGATTCTACATATATGGATCAACTTAACCTTTATAAAACTCTCAAACTAAACAAGCGCAAATTGTAATATACATTGTGGAGCAGGTCACAATCTACCTTCTATTTCGGTTAAAGAAGAACGAAGAATGACTTTTTTTCCACGGGTGCAGGCGGTGGACAGCACAGCAAGTCAGCATTTCAGCAGCTAGCGAGTATTACTTGATCTTCTTACCTATCGTCTCAGCTGTTGTTTCACCGATTGACTTGGCTGTGTTCATTGTTTTTTTATTCGTCGATATGGTGGCGTCCGTCGTAGGTACGTCATGTGTAGCCACAGTAGCAGCTATTGGGCGTATAAAGCTAGTATTAGACGATATGTTGAATCAGCATATACATATGCTGAAAATTGTGTTCCAATCACAACTTATCGTACAAACTATGATGACAGAAATTTATTTTTACACGATGTGTTGTGATTGGAACACAATTTTCAGCATACATGCTGATTCAGCATATCGGAAGCCGTGTATATACGACCTTGTTTTTAAACGTGTGTACAGTTTCTTCATCAAATTGTCACTGACGCCTTTGCAAATATTGGGACAGAAGCGGTAAAAATGATTGTAGACTTTAGATGTGAATAAGGGCAGAAGCAATTACGTTGATGGGCTTGGAAGAAGTAAAATTTGAAGCGAACTTACCGACACGAGCCTTACATACATCGTCAATTAAGCCACAATCACATTCAGGAAAATATTAAAAAAGTAAACAAAGTTTCAAATTAATATTATTTCTCCCTTTATCACATCAACTACTTTCTATAATTCCGTTTCTGAGCTTTATCATTTTGAAAGCTACAAAAACCAACACACACTAAAAATAGTTTTCATAATCTCCCCAGCAGATAGCTCTGCAAGTCAACTATTTTGAGGAAACATACCTTTCCTTTGTTACAAAAAGCTTTATTTCGAACGTCAAAAAAACAAATTTGCACGTACATATTTCAATAAAATTGTTTTTTTTTCTTTTTGTTTTTCTTTTTATTGTTCGACTTGGGTTGTGAATTAAATACGAATGATCTCAAAAGGCGGGTAAAATGCAAATTATAGTGAAACAAAGTGAATTGGACACCTTATAACAACTCCATAATCGCGTTAACAATATCGTTATTGTTATTCTTGAGCTCTCGAATTATGATGGCTGTTGTGTTCGCTTGCGTGATGACTAGCTCAATGTCCTTTTCGTCAGCTCCAGTTTCATCTACCTCTTTCTCTCTACCTCTTTCTCGGCGATTGGTGCCACTGAGGTGGTTACGCCCACGGTGTCAACGGTAGCCAATTCTGGAGCCTTGAACTTCTCATCGGTGGCCACTTGAGCTTGTTATAAAAGACCCTCGATCTGGGCCTCATAAAAGATGATGTTTGTGTCATTGTGGGGATTCTTGTAGGTACTCATCGGGGTTGTTTATGACGAACAAAATGTTCTTCGACTTGCGACGAACACGGTTGACGCCTTGGATTTGCTTCAAATCCAATTTCAGCATGATTCTGCGTGCCTTCTTTTCGCCGCGTAACTGCTTGGCAGGCACGTAGCCAGGGGGGGGGCTTGAGGGGCTGAAGCCCCCCCCGAAAGTCTTTAACAAAAGACAAAAACTAAAATTTTTTAATACTTTTTCCGGGAAAGGCGGACCTATAACGCTTCAACAGCGCTCCGGGATGCTTGCAGATGTCTGCTAGTTCCAAATTTTACTTGTCCTGTAACAAAACGAGTTTTGGAAAGTTTATGCCCTCGCGGTTGTCAAGTGTACTGTATCCTCATGAGCATTAGCAGCCTTTCTTGTGGGGCGCCCAAAAGTTACATTTCGAGGGACAATGTCTTTGAGTTCCTCAGAACATCTACCATGGAAGTACCTCTACCTATAGAACAAGCAGAGGTGAGCGACTTGTCTTCTGTGCACCAGGGGTTGTAGATTCGATGTGAGTGAAGGGTCCCCAATAAGTCGAACTGCTCGTCTCTGTATGCTGTCAAGTAGGTTAAGTGAATGTTTTGGGGCCGAGCTCCATATATGGGAGCAATATTCCGGGCCTGGTCTAACCTGTGCTGAAACTGAAATGACCGTAATGGGGCTTAATATAAATTCAAATCTACAAAAATAAGGAGACTATCCCGGTAGGTATAAAGTATTCAAACGCTAGGTATGTACACTGTGCAAGCCATAGCTTTAAACTGGTTCTGCCATGTCAACTCCTGCAATTCGCAATTACCTAGGTGTAGTTAGTGAAATGAAATAGTGGGCGCAGTAGCGCAGTGGTTAGTGTGTTGGACTGCTGTGCGAGGGATCCCAGGTTCGATCCCCGGAAAAACACAAATTACATCTTAAGGTTTTTTCTACTGCGCTACCTCTCGCGAACGTCTGACAAACATCCGAGAGTATAACTGTCATGAAAAAGCTTCTCAATTTAGCCGTTCGGACTCGGCATAAAATTGTAGGTCCCTTCCATTCGTCCCAAAAATAGAAACTCACACAAAACGAATGGTTGCGAGAAGCTAGGCCTAGGGTGTCTACACGCCTGTTGCGCCACCTATTTATTTATTTATTTTAGTTAGTGAAATAGCTTATTTCTTCCGCAACCTTTCAAATGCATATTATGTAACTTTCAAAACTGTCATAAAAAAAAACGCACCAGAGAGCCGAAAAACTCGACTTCTGCGCCTTTGTGAAACAAAATTCATTAAAAGACATGACAGTATTAATTCCTTTGTAGAGCTCTTCAAATGCATCTCAATAAGTATTGAAAAAAAAACTAGCAGAACGTGGGTGATGTCTTCGAAAGTATCAACACTTTTGGCAATGGTCCAAAAATGCGATTGCCTAGTAAGCCTCATTGTATACGAAAAACTCCCAGTTTAGCGCTGCCCTTATCAGTTTCCCTACAGAACAAATCCTTAGATTTCGTTTCTGCAATCGATCGCACAAAAGAAGTTCTGAATTCTCTTAAGGACATCAGAGAAAATGCCGAAGATTTTTTCAGAGAGGCTTTTCAATCCGCATCCTTACTTGCTGAGGACTTATTTGAAGACCTTCATTGAAACAAACAACGCGTCCCAATCCAGAAACCTCTCCTTCTGAAGCCTATTTTAAAGTGCCGATACTGATTTCTTGCATAGATTCGTTAATACAAAATGTTAACACTTTACTTTGATAATGCAATTGCGTTATCAGCTGTGAAAGCTGAGTACATTCTTTGGTGCGAAAAAAAATCGTCGAGTGACCCTTCTACCGAAGTTTTGAAATTGCTTGATTATGTGACAAGACTTACTTTAGACTTAGCTAGTTTTGAAAGAACCCTTTCAGCTATGAAGCTAGGCCTACGGTGTCTACCGCCTGTAGCGCCACCTATTTATTTTTTATTAGCTATGAAAAAGATTGAAACAATGTCCGGAAGCGTTATGGAGAATGCAAGGTTAAGTTCACTTGCTATGATATCTGTTCATTCGGATATTATTGTGAATCCAGATATCTAAGGTGATTGATCTCATATCAAAAAAAATCAAAACGTTTTCTGCTTTGAAAAAATGTGGCTAATAGAAATCAATTAATTGGAATATACATAGTTTTTTTTCGTAAAACTTGGAAGCAAGCCCCCCCCCGAACCAAAATCCTGGCTACGGCCCTGCTGCTTGGCCTTTGAAACTAAATCAATTGGCTGGTTGCACCGTCACCCAATTGAGTTGCTCCAGCAGTTGCGTCCTCCAACTCGGGGATAGGGTCATTCAGTGTATTTTTCCACTTTTGACAAATATTTGACACTTATGAAAAATAAAAAAATAAAGCCTGCCATATTTCTTGACATCTTCCAAGTGTCAAGAAAGAACTTTTAGGGAAAACTCTTCGCGATAGATGTCGCATAAATATGCGAAAATATTTTTTCCACTTTTCTAACTTTTTTAACATTTGTCTCAATGTGATTGTGCCTTTACTCTTTATTTCATTTACCACCAAATTCACGTAGGTATTGTACGACAAAAATCTTAGCGTGTAAATCGGGTTCACTCTTTTTGTTCATATATCCCTCCAGCTCCAAGCCTGTGAAGAAAGGCTCTACGAATTAAATGCAAAAGAATTAACTCAAAATTAATAAATGAAATAAGTCCCAAGAATTTCCATAAGGAGTTATTGCAGGTGAAAGAACTCTAAAGGACATTTTTCATTAAGTTTTTGGTTTATAATTATAACACCTTTTAGTGTTAGGAGTAAGAAATAACTCCCGAAGCCATCAGATGGAAGAAGTGCAAATTAGGGACTTATTTCATCAGCACGGATTTGGGAGTTATTTCATCATCATTTGTCTTAAAATAGCAATATGTAAGAACATTTTGCCTTCTAAACTGTATTTTTTTTTTATTGAACCGTTGCACTTTAATATTTTTCATGGTTGACATAATTTAAAAGCATATAAAATTGATGCAGACGAATATTCCTGTGGCAAACCGGAACTTCTTGGAGGATGGGACCTTTTCAGTTTTTTTAACCAACTTCTTATTACATACATACTACATAAGTTAAATATTTCGAAAAGTAATTATAACTAATCGCCCTCGGCAAACGGCGCGGTCGACGCGAACGCCATTTCCATTTTTATTTGTTTTACCTGGATAAATAAAATGTTTCGACAAAGCAAGTGGTGAACGAGATCTGCATACGGGTTCTGAGTTGTCATGAAATAAAATCAATGTTTTATATCCTTTATTTTGCATAATACCGGGTTAACATAAACAGGAAGCATTAAAAAAGTTTTACTCAAGCAAACTCAAGCGTTCCATTTTCGTTCAAATCAAAAACAATCACCCCTATTCCCGTTGGCGTTTGTCGTATACGACTCATGTTTCGTGTCATTGCAAAACAATGTTCAGTTTTTTTTCACTTTTGTTAACAATTTTATTTCATGTTCATTATCATTTCAATTCATTTGTGTCAAAAAAGTTACAAACACCGACTAAAAAACAAAGTGAATACGAGTCGTTTACGACAAATGCCAACGGGAATAGGGGTGATTGTTAATCAGAATTGAGGAAGGCCCAATGAGTTCTAGCGCTGGCTTTTAATTAAATGCCAATTTTTCACTTTCTTTAAGGTTTTTAATATTATGTCAACACTGACCCCATTCCTTACCAGTTCGTTATTATGTATAGCTTTAATTATTACGGATGCAGCTATTACAAACCGATCTTGTTACGTAGACATATGGTTACTTGTTCCATGAGATTTTGTAGACAATTTTTCAAGCATGTCTTGAACACACTTTTTATAGTCGACATCACAGGAAAAAGTCCATACGTTCTAAGAAGATATTTTATCTGCCATTCTTACTTTTCCAATCTTGTTTTAGCGGCTTAAACACGCTTGTCAACTTGTTGAAAGATTTGGATGGTGTTTGGCGGCAGAGCACAAATAATATTTTCTTTTTACCGTCGGTCGTCGTCAGGTTGGTATTGAAACTGTTCTGGTACATACCTCCCATAGAAACCAATATTAGACCCGCCATGGGCCATGTGTGCCTACATGTTTGCATGACTTGTATTCAGTGGAGGGTATAAAAGCATCGCATCGGCTAGGTCGACGATAACACTTTTGTTTGTTTTCGGTTAAAATTGTCCTGCTTTCGAAATGGTATCATCTTCTCAAAGGCTTATGTAGAGATTTATCTTAAAAACAATCTTAACCATGTTCTACCCGGGCGATAATTTGGGTTTTTACGTTTTCCTGATTTAAGAGAATGTACTTTGAACTGTGTCACAAAGTTCAATTTTCTTAACAGAAAACCCGCACTAGTCGGATATCGCCTTTTCCTCTTCAGGACACAAAACAGATTTGGGTCCTTTTTTATTAAATTCCTCATCAACTTTCTGTTGCACTGCAACTTATCTTCCAAAGTAGGTACTCTTTGAGATGCTGTATTTGGAAGCAGCTTTTCTGTGGTTCAAATCTTTTTGTCAAATATCTTTCACGGCCGGCCGGCATAATTTTGTAACTTCGCGATAAGCGTTTCGAACCATTTCCTTCAGTTTTTGCGTTCATTTTTACGCAATATTGCAGAATTTCATCATATTTACTGGCGATATTATGATCACCTTTAATTTACATATGTAGATAATTTCTATATTTTCAAACACTTTCTTGCCTTTCTTAATTATGGCATTTAATACATTGTTCGCCCCCTTCTCTAACCTCCAACGAGTTAACTTGGTGCTTTCCATTGCTACTAAGATTTATACATTACTATAGCTGAAGCCCTGACAGCTTCGCCAGGGGGCCAATTATGTAATTCGATTCTACTTTCGATTCTATTCGAAAGTTGGTTCCGATTCTACTTTCAAACGGAACTATGTATGAAATTAGAATCGAATGTAAGTAATGCTAACTTTTTCCCAAACAATTTCCGACTTTCGAACGAGTCTCGCATTGTGTTTGACAGACATTTAAATAAAACTAAATAATCATTTGTTGTGATTCGTGAATAGGTGCTAAATCAACATGGACAGTGTCGCAATTTCATTTTTTACCGACAAAAATGAGGATTGCAATGATCAAATTGAGCCAAGGTGATTTTGGGATAAATCCTTTAGATAAGTCGGGATGCATTGTCATGTATTGAACAACATCTCAAATTGAGATGTCTTTGTGTTTGCACATTTAGATGATTCCCTATGCCTAAATTATATTTTAATACTCTTAATAATATTTAATAAATTATGAACAAATTTCTTACTCACATTTTTTGAGATTTCTGCAATCTACACAGCCTGTTCGCAAACACATTTGCATTAGAATGATTATTTGCGAATTCGAATGGTTTTGGCATTTACTTTAGGATTATGTAGTACCAAAAAAAAATAGACAATTCGAGGTCCGTTCGATTTTCGAATATGAGCGCATGCTATAGAGTTACAGAGTACGTATCTTCCGAATTCGAACATTTTGATTGTAGAATCGAATTACATAGTTGGCCCCCTGTTCGCAAACATATTTGCATAAGAGTGATTATTTGCGAATTCGAATGGTTTTGGCATTTACTTTAGGATTAGGTAGTACCAAAAAAAATAGACAATTCGAGGTCCGTTCGATTTTCGAATATGAGCGCTGGCTATAGAGTTACAGAGTACGTATCTTCCGAATTCGAACATTTTGATTGTAGCATCGAATTATATAGTTGGCCCCCAGGCCTTTTTTGCTTGTTTATTTATTTTTTATTTTGTTTTATTTATGAATTCGCTTCGGGCTCCGGTCAGTGTTCCCAGATGAAAATGTTGAAAATCTTGTTTTCCAAAATAAAATATCTTTTTTTCAAGATTTTTCCAAAATATTGAAAAAACTAACTAAAACGGAAAAAAAATTGTTTACAAGTGTCAAAAGTTTACAAGTTTCGGAAGAACTGTTTACATGTTAAGTTTTTAACGTTTTATTTAATTTTATTAAATTTCCCGTTGACATACGACTTTGTAATGACAGTTTTCCAAATACATAATAGGAAACATCAAATTGAATATCCTTAAAAATAGTCAAAGCAAGAAATTTTGTGAGATGACTTTTTTTACCGTCGTCGTGTCGTTGGTATTGAAAATAGACTATATCGGTCGAGTAGTTTTGGTACCTCCCACTCCCATATACATATTTTTCAATAATTAAGAAAACGTAGTATGTACTTATATGCGCAAATGTCTAGGGACGTGTCACTAATGACAAATATTGCTACTATGAAAGAATATATATTTTGCTTTACAAATTACAACATGCTGCAATCAGCAAAGTTTTTCATTCGACCGATATTGAGTTCCTTTCATGCAGTGATGCCAACTGAGGCATAATTATGCCTTTTAGGCATAATTCCGATGCTTGAGGCATTGAGGAATAATTTTGAGAAAAAAGGCATAATTTTTTGTGAAGTTTTTTTATAATCAATCCGTAAAAATAAATTTTAAATTTAGTAAATTTGGTACTTTGATCAAAGCACCTTCACTAATTCTCATTACCACTGTGCTCATGCTTACGAGCATATACGACTAACTTGCATCCAATGTGCGGTGCGGGCTCCCATAGTACCTACTTAGAAAGTCGGGATCGCTTGTCCGTTTTCGTACCTGATCGCACGGGTCAAATTCGTAACGAAAAAAAATTAAAATTAATTAAAAAATAAATTAAAAAAAAAAACAGTTTGTAATAGTTTATTTTAAAGATGAGTTAAAGTTTCACTGATCGTGATGAATTTGGTGCAGATCCATTGAATAAACTCTGTCTTACGTGAAGTTAGTTTCTGTTTTTCCTAATTTTAGTTACAAATGCTACACATGTATATTTATGTCTAAATTATTGTTTTTTTTTTTAACTATGTGCCTACTAATAAAAGTTTAACACATAAATTGAAACTTTTTTCGTTATATATCGTTTTTACCAAAAAGGCATAATTTTTAAGAAAAAGGCATAATTTTTTTCGGAATGAGGCATAAAAACTTCGATCCGGGTTGGCAACACTGCTTTCATGTAAGACCTCTAATTTCATTGAAAGTAAAATAATTGTGAGCGATAATATTGCGTGTTTCCTATTGCCATACCAGTTGCTTATTGATTATTGCCTCAGTATGAGAGCCGGCTAAGGTATCAATATTTGTGCACTTAGGTCTTTTTACCAACGAAGGTGCACATGGTGCATATTTTTAACAATCGCAATTACCTTGGTCCTGCTATACAAGTGACTTCTTCCACAATTTTTGTGTATACCTTTAAGTCTGCAATTAGATGATGCAATAAGTCACATAGCTATTTAGGATCATTCTTATTCGTAACTTCCTTGAGCCAATTTATCATATGCCACAAATAGTTTCCAGTGCATAACAGAAGTCGTGCATGAGTTTTTTTTCACTGACAATAATAAGGAATAGAAAACCACTTTCTTACATAGAAAATGCTATTTTAAATTGTTAGACATAGAAATTATAGTTGAATATAAAAAATCTTGAAATTTGATGAATTTAAGGTAAAAAGTCTTGCACATATTTTGAAGCTTAAAAATCTTGAAAAAAAAGATATATCTTGTAATCTGGCATCGCTGGCTCCGGTAGTTGAAACAGTCTTCAAGGAAGAAAGACATGAAACTCAGCGTCAAGAATCAAAAAGTTCAAAAATGATGGAGGAGGCCCAGAGCTTAGCTTCAAATGAGGGCCGAGGCCTGTGCTAATGCCTCTATTACATACATACATACATTTTTTATTTTGTTTTATTTATTTACGGGCGAGGATATTTTTTTTCTATTGGAGGTTCCACGCCCCTTTGTCCAACTTTGGTCAATCTTCACAGTAACACTCTAGAGCCGATACCTAAGAATATCTGGAAGTTTGAGGTCAATCGATTTGGTGGTTTTCGAGATATACTATTTTGAATGCCTTTTTGTATGGGAGGTGCCACGCCCCTTTGTCCGATTTTGAATTTGTTTAGCCTATCGCCCGATCACCGTAATTACCGACATTAAAAAAAAATTATCAAAATTGGTTGAAAGTTACGCGCGATAGAGGGAAACAGTTTTTTCCACTTTGTTTTATAATATATATAGACAGATAAAATAAATTGTTAAGATCTGATCTGCTGATTTTATTAAAAAACATAATAACGTTGTTCTCATTAATGGGTAATGGCGGAGGCAGTTTGCCAAAGATCGCACCAAATAAAAAGCTTAAGGCTGAGGCGCTGAGCCGCAGGTATTCTACCTCGGACTGTAAGTGTAACGCCACCTAAGTAAAGTTAGAGTACCTATGTCAAACAGGCAGCGGTCAGCTTAGCACAGTGTATATTATAATATTGTGAATTATAATAGATGTTCATTCTCTCACAAAACAAAATTAAATAAAAATAAAGTAAAATTGTATATTTGTTTTACATTTTTAAAGCTATATAACTTCTTATGCCTACGTAATTCCTAATCTAGTTTAAGGCGCCTGTATAATCGTTTTAAATTCACAGAAATTATACAAATAATAAAAATTTACTAAAAGTAATTGTAAACTTAAGCTTAATTTTAATGTTAGGTATTTAGGCTCATGTTCTTTTAGTTATGCGTACTCTTAACCCATTTTTCGGCCGTAAAATGAGTTCTCCTAAGAGTGTCAAGTCTTCACGTCGGTCCACAGCTTCAATTTTATAATTGCGTAATACTTTTGATAGCACAGCTTTTTCCTCTAGTATTGCGAATTTTTGTCCGATACAATTTCTTGGACCAGCACTAAAGGGAATATATGAAAACGGATGTCTGCCATAACAGTTTTCTGGTAGGAAGTTGTCAGGATTGAATTGCTCTGGTTTTGGAAAAACGGCCGGATTTCTGTGCAACATATATGTCATAATAAGTGCGGTTGTGCCAGCAGGTACTGTGTAATTTCCTATAAATTAAAAAAAAAAAATGTTTACGCTAGTATGGTAATTTATTAATGTTAAGTAAAATTATAATTTGTTGTTTATTGAATGTGCACGACATTTAAGAATCAAGTGCGTTTTGCTTTACGAACCCTGGGTTGGGGTTTTGTAAAATACGAAACGAAAACCGCTTTTCTGGCCCCTGATTTCGCTTTTCTTGACGGAAATCTTGAATGTGTTTTGTTGAATAACCTTATGTATGACAATAGGTTTCATTGAAAACTGTATGTACGTTAACTTTAGTTTTCGGAAACATGTAAAAATATGCCAAAATGTTTTTGTAAAGGTCTTGAGTGTGTTAGAGAAAACTTTAGCATTTTGCTGTGCTGAGTTAATGGGGCATTAAAAACTTTTCCACGCTAAAAAGCAAAATAGCTATGTTTAATTTAATTGTCTATGATAGTAGATATCGGATGTCTGAATTTAAGGTGGGTGGGTGAATTTAAGCAAATAACCGAGTCTTTGAAATACAAGGCTGCATCACTTTCTCTCAACCAATAAATATACCTAATGTTCTATATAGTTCGCCTAAGTCACTAAATATTTTATTCACGGCAAATGATATGAATTGTTGTGTGAGTTTTTTATGCCCTCCCTTCCACAGGAAATAATATTAACTTCGGCATTACATTTGTAACCCGAATAAGAGGTCAGCGGAGACCCCATCAAAAATGTACATTGTACATAGCTATATTCTGAATCAGTATCAACATTTTAATCGATTTAGCCAAGTCCATCTGTCTGTCTATTAAAAACACGATAGCATCCAAACGATCGGACAAAGGGGCGTGAGACATGGCATACACAAAACGGACTGCAAATGCTATTTCTCGACACTCATTTGGAGCTAAATTTGTAAAATTTGGATTATTCCTGTGTATTATTCTAGTAGACAAGAATATATATTTGGAATACAATTCCTGGCACGGGCAAAGCCCTGCGGGTGCAGCTAGTGGCTACTAAAAATCTACAATCAGAAATGTTCAGGCCAATCTGTATGGGATTTTAAATCCGTATGCGTATGAAGTTGAGGAAAATGATTTTATAAGTACAGTAGAAGTTCGGAAAAGTTGACTCTCAGAAAAGTTTACTATGCAGAAAAGTTGACCAAATTTTAGCTACCATCGTTACCTTAAAAAGTTGACTTTTGGTCAACTATATTTTGACTTTTGGTCAACTTTTTAGAGCGCGACTCTTTTTTTTACTTGCATTCGGTTTTTTATATATCAAATTTAAATAAACGATGTAAAATACATAACACAAATTCCATGGCAGCTGCGTTCCAGTTACAGTTGATTTAAATTATTACTGACATTTTCTTACGTGTATTGTCCATTCGCACATTTTATTTTAATTGCTGTTCGGTGAATAACTAAATTTTGGCTAAAGAATGTCACAATGGAACAAAATACCTACTAATTTTCTACAGGTATTGATAAGTCCAGAAAAGTTGACTTTTCGGAAAAGTTGTCAAGGTCTGGGACATTTCGATCAACTTTTCCGAGCGTCCACTGTACTTTTTAAAACGACTGGGGCGCCGTCACCTGGAGGGTGGTGTACTGCACGCGCCAGCTTACATTCACAATGAATACCTATCTCTATACTCTATATCGATATAAAAAAAAACTAAATTCAGCGTATTCAATTTTATAAACTTATCTTGTAGAAGTGAGTATCAGTACCCGCATTTTTCTACCACGACTTAACATTTTGTTGCTTGTCTTGTCGTATTCCTCTCTAACTTATGCAGGGTGAAAGAGAGCTGCACTGAGCGACCATAGAGCCCATTTAGTCTAATCCCTTTATATTTTGTGAACAGGAGAGAAGTCCCTGTAGAGAGAGAGAATGAGCTTAGAATAACGGTCAACACTTCCGGAACGCTTGAAATGTTTTATTTGGGGGGAAGTATCAAATTTTATTTTGCTGAAGTGAGGAGTTCCCAAATGAATTAAATGATAATACATAAGTCAGTTCTTTACACTTCTATCCTAAATATGTAGTACATAGTTACTGTAAGGATTTCTTGTTTCACATAAAACAAAATAAAAAAGAGCTCATGTGACGCACTGCAAGAAAAGTTATGTAGCTATTCTTCGAGGAAGGAACGGGCAAAGTATGATAACTTAGGCGTAAAAAATTGATAACGATTTTTTGATTTTTTGTAGAGGGGCTAAATATGCATTTTTTACTATGTGAGTGATAAAAAACTGACGAAAGGGTGGATGGTGGTGTTTTCTCTGATAGACTCAATCTCGGTCTCTCCTTCTTGTGTCTCTCCTTCCTTCTTCCTGATTATTTTAGCGTGTTCCAGGCGGAAATAATAACTATTAAGGAAGCCTTTATCCTGGCTAAAGAAGAACGTGTTATCTAATAAAGAAATCCGTATCTTTTCAAATAGTCAAGCAGCTGTCAAATCTTTGGAATCCCTCTCCAATAATTCGAAAGTAGACCAAGAATGCCGCTCGTCTCTGCTAGTGATGGCAGAGCATTTCAATATTTACCTGTATTGGGTGCCGGGCCACAGAGATATTCCAGGGGAATTGTAGGGCCGATGAACTCGCCAGACGTGGAATAACTTTAGCTTCGCTACCTGATAAAGCTAGCTTAGGTATACCAACCGCTACATGTAAACTTAGATTAAATCTAGACGCCTTTAGGAAAACAAATCGTAGATGGTCAAACGGTACAACATGTTTAGCGACAAAGATTTGGCCAAGGCTGAATCTAAATTCTGCCATTGTTTTTTAATATTTTATTTTCTTTTTAAGTTTGTTTTTTAATACTACCTCTCAAAGCTTGTATTTAACCCCTCTACAAAAAACAGTTATCAATTTTTGGCGCCTAAGTTATCGTACTCGTGCCGAAGGAACGATCAAATTGAACCGAAAAGTACTACGAGACAAATTTAATCTACTTACTTTATGTGCCCGACAAAATATAAGTTTGCATTTGGTATTTCGCTTTTTAGAAGTTTCCGGCTTAACAAGGCAGCATTAAAATACATGTTGTGTGCATTTTGATTGCGAACTGCGATTATTTACATTAATTTCTTTTTTTTTAAAGACGAACAAATGTTGCTTCCTATTTAATTCTATATGTTTTATGTACATTTTAAGATAAAAGTAAGCAACATATCTTTCGATTTATGCAAAAACAATAGAACTTATATTTTTAAATAAAGCTTTCGACCACACATTTGCGCTCGAATAAAATTTGACATTTATCTCGATAAAATCGAAACTGAGAATGTGGGAAAAATAAACAAAATACGAATTTCTATGGAAAGTCGGAGTGCCATCAGTAGTTGGCTGAAATAGAATTACTTTCGATTCGAATCTCAGGATTAAAGTGACTAAGGGCCAGTTTCAAATGTTCCGGATAAAGTTTCGGATAGTTAGCCGACACATAACGCTATCCACCAAATAAAAGTTTCTGATATTTTTTTTCTGTTTTATCGTCAAATTTTTTGATAAACTATCCGGTAGAAAAATTTATCAGGCACTAATTGTTTGACAGGAATGGAAATGTTTTTTATTGTTTATCACATTTTTAAGTGAATTGTGTTGTTCTATTTTTGGTAATTTAGCATGGACAAATTCATTCCTTCATTAATTTTGGATGGCCCGCTTATCCATTAAGTGGATCGTGGGTGTAGGTTGCTCAAATCCAAGTGGACCCACCATAGTCTCGATTCTCCGCAATCGACTCTAAATCATAAAGGGCAATCCCCATACGAGTAGAGGTGATATTAGCCGTTTTTTATTATCAGCTATGATCCATATAGATCATCGATTTACATGCACTTACAACAACAACATGTGATCCTGCTTTTCATCGAGATCACGAAATATGATCTAAAAATTAATTCAACTATTTCCCGTTGTTGTTTCGTGGCGTTCTTTATTTCATTCACTAAATGTTGGTGCCCCTGTAAATTATAGCCACACAGTAATGTTGCCAGACCAAAGTATGAAACACAATTAACAACACATAAAATCAATTAGCATTTTTTCAAATTCGAATAAGTTACTATTCCGACTTTCGAGATGTTTTGTTTCGCTATAAAACACAGAAATATAAATGGAAATATTAGCAGTACAATACGGTTAATTATGATGCATATTTGAACATAACATTTGAACATAGTTTCCCACAAAAAAATATTGAATGCCAAATGTATGCAGATTTGTTTTCATATGGTAACAACCCCCACACAACAAGCGAAATGTCAAACTCAAATATGAGCAAGTGCAATAGAGAAATCATCGCGTTGCGACGTCACATTGTTCCGTGTGGCTGCAATATGGCGGTGTCAATACAAAATTTGTCATAATTGGTACTGGATTTGATATGTGAAAAACTACTGTTGCCACAACTTAAATATAAAATCTTTCAATGATCCAGTTTGTTTTATTTTCATGATCTGATCCGGATCAGATCACGCTGATAATAAAAAACGGCTATTATTGACTTGATCTAACCATCTCATCCTGGGTCTACCTAGAAGACGCCTGCCTGATAGTATGGATTCCATAGTACGTCTTGGAACGTCTTGGGACGTGCGTTTAACATGAACCACCGATGTTTCCAATACGATCTCTATGGGTCACACCAGCAATATAAAGGAGGGATTTCATATGTAGCTTGCAGCTTGTATCCGCGATCTTATTCTTTTGGTCATTAATGAAAAGGAGATTAGACAAAATGCACACCTGGCAAATTCCAACGCCCAGGGTGAAAGGTATTCAGTGAGCATGGATAAAGTTAAACGAAATAGTGAAAATTCAGAAATCTTCAACGCCGAGTATTTCTCAAAATAATTTAAAATACTCTATTCCTATATGGGTCCGTGTAATTTGGTTGTAATATTAATTAAATTCATCGTCTAAGATTTCAAATAAATCCATTATAGGACACTTCTGACTCTGAAACTATATTTTTTCCAGCCACTTCAAATAAATATTTTGTTTATCTTCCGGATAGAGGCTTTAACAGTTACTTCAACTGGCTGATAGACTATCCGAGACTTTAGATGTCAGATATCACTATCCGAAACCTTTGAAACCGAAAGTTGAAGTTTATCTGACATATAAATTCCGGATAGGCTGTCCGAGAATTTATCAGCTAGTCTTGAAACTGCCCCTAAATTTTATCAAAAAGCTCTATCTTCAACAGTCATATATCGCTCCGTATTTTGTTAACAATACCAGTGACCGTTGCAAGTGACGAATGCAGTTATTCTAAACTAAAGTTAATAAAAACGTACTTGCGGTCTAGTATGTTAACAAGATTAACTAGTTTGTCCTCACTGTCACCAAAAATGTTGACAGTCTTATCAGAGAATTTGCTAGCTAGAAAAATAAGATTTTAGTTGTTATTAAGGTAAATGTTTCATGACTAACTGACACACCTTGTTATTAATTCAAAAATAAATATGGTACACAATTTAAATTAAGTTTTACTTTTAATTTTAATGAAATATAGCAGGGCGCCAAATGCGTGTCTTGCACAGGGCGCCTAGATTGTTAAAGCCGGCCCTGCCTAATGTGCATGGCTTTTTCCAGGGAATTGTATTGCTGATGAGCTGAGTCCCAGATTTGGGACAATTATACATATTTTACTAAACAAAGCTACCTAAATATACCTTTGGTACAAACTCTCAGCTGGGCAAGTGACTAGCGACAAAACAGAAAAAGGCCAACGGGGCTTTGTTTAAGTACATTCAAACGATTTTTGAAGGACTGCAAGAAGAAGAGTTAGCTGGCAGCCTAGTTTAACCTAACCTAACCATTTATAATGTATGTACATAATATAAATTACCTATTTGAACATCTTCAGATATTGATCTCGCCATCATGGGAACACTCGGATAAAGTCTTAGCGCATCTTTAATACAACACTCTAAGTATTTCATATCCAAAAGATTAGCCATTGTTGCTGGGCAATCTCTATCATCGTTGAATATATCATCTAATTCCTGCACCACCCGATTTTGAATCTCAGGATGGCTCCCGAGTAAAAATAGCGTCCAGGAAATAGCAGCGGATGTTGTATCGTGGCCTTCAAACATAAACGTGTCAACTTCTTCTCGAATGTCTTCATTTGTTAGAACAGCTCCATCCTTTGAAGCTTCGATTAACAAATCAAGGAAAGCCAATCGTCGTTTCTTGCCAATGTCATCTTGGGGGTAATTATTGTCTGCATTGTTGTTATTGTTATTATTACGGATTTCGTCCTTTCGCTCCTTTATCACTTTATTTGAAAATCCATGTAGGATATCAATATACTTTTGATGAAGGTGATAGTTGTTGGTCAATTTGAAGATGAAATCCCATTGCAGCCACAGTTTTGATTGTCTACTTTGTATTATCTCCCCAATGCTGTAAGAAGAAAGAAGTTTGTCTTAATAAATATACTAAATTGGTTTATATTTAAACAAATTTAAATGAAATAGCCATTATATGGATATTTGTTCGAGTTCAACGTTTTGTCCTTTAAGTGTTCAAAGGGTAATTTTTCTTTCTGCACCTAAAAAATACTACGCAACGTAAACGACCTTGTCTTGTTTTTGATCGTATAGATGTAGGTATGTCAAAATAAAAATAAAAATAAATTTGCAATACGAAGATTCACAGCTCGCAATTGATATTGAAGTAAGAAGCTCTAATGGAGTTTTAGGTTAAATTTATTTTCTACCACGGAATAATGTCTTCCAGCTCCCTTCATTCTTTTGCGGCGAACTATTATATTTGCCGAATCTAAAAATACTAGCTACAGTCAGTGGTGGTTGCATGTTGAGACGTTTTAGCTTTGGATTTATAAGCCTATCAGCCTGTTATTATTAAGTCGTTTCCAAAGATCCATTAAGCAAGCGTGCTTGCTGAAGATAAGTGGCTCGAATTCGACAAGAAACTAATCTGAATTTTACGACTAAACAAAAATAAATATTAAACAGGGCATGTGCTAAGTACCGCTTTTTTTTTAATACTACTCTCGGGAAAGACGAACCTAATAACGCTTCATCAGCGCCCCGAGATGCTTGCAGATGTATGTCAGTTCTGCACTTAAATTGCTGCAAATTGTAGCCTTCTAGAAATCTATCCCCAGGAAGCGAGTTCCAAAATGTGCTTGCCCTGTAACAGAAGGAGTTTTGGATGTCCTCGCGGCGGCGCCCAAAAGTTGCATTTCGAGGGATAATGTCTTTGAGTTAACAAGCCAAGGTCAGCGACTTGTCTTCTGTGCACCAACGATTGTAGATTCGATGTGAGTGTAGGGTCACTAATAAGCCGAACTGCTCGTCTCTGTATGCTGTCAAGTAGGTTAACCCCCAGTTTCACACTCGAAGTTTAAACTATAGTTCAACTGAACCTGAACGTGAGTTTAAATTCGAAGTTCAACTCGTCACAATATAATCTGAACTTCAATTCAATTGAACTCAGTTTAACGAAATTGTATGAGTAGAATTTGGCAGTATTGTACAGTAGTTAGCTTTTATACGACTTTTTTAAAATCGTTCATTGTATTTTCTTTCAAAGAACACACAAAACAACGTCAAATATTTGCGTTTTTGACAATCGCCTGACCTGAGGTTTAAACGGCCGAATACTATAGTTTAACTTGAACTTAAATTAAATACAACCAAGTTGTCTTTTCCCCACTTCAAGATTTTGTCAGGATCATCATTTAGAGACTGTGTGATGTAGCCGCATTCACAGACCCACTGTTCGAGATGGAGGATATAAGAGTGCTGTCATCAGCAAAGCTGTAGATATTATTATTTGTCGACCCAAGCAAATCGTTGATGTGGAGAAGAAATAATAGATTTGGGGAAAGAATAGATCCTTGGGGCACTCCTGTATTTATAGCAAACGAATTAGATGATACACCATCTACAACAATTTGAATCGATCTTCCCAGAAGAAAATTTTGGATGCAACCGCAGAGTTCCTGTGATAATCCATAAGACGTTAACTTTCCTAATAGCGCTCTATGCCAGACTCGGCTTTGGATTCACCGTGTTGTGAATTGCTTGCGTATATAAGTGCGTTACGTAGCTTAACAGCTCTCCAGTGGAACGACGGCTCCAAAATCCGTCGCTTATTAATCGGTGGTCGTCTAGATATTTGATTATTTCGACATTTATTGCCTTTTCCATTACTTTTGAGGGCATTGAAAGTAACGCTATTGGACGATAGTTTTGTGGTAGACATTTCCTCCCTTTCTTTGGAATAGGTTGAATGCGAGCAGTCTTCCAGCAAGTAGGAAACATCTTGATGGCAGTACGACATGTTAAACAGCTTATGTAGTACAGGTGCAAGTTCTGGTGCACAGCTCTTGAGTACTATAGCCGGGATTCTGTCGGGTCCAGTTGCCTTATTGCAATCTAGTTCTTTAAGGATGCGTTGAATTATTCGAGGCCGAAATTTCACTTCTGCGATCGATTTTTGCACCCTCGGTACATTTGGTGGCTCTAGTTGTGCAGAATCTAGGGTGTTGTAAACAGTTATCTTCTGGATCCACAATACTATAAGAAAAATCAAAAATAACGCACGGCAGAAGCAACAACATTGCGAGAAAAGCGGTTAATTCTACGGCTAGCTTCAAGTTTTACTCTACCAGCGACTAAAATAAGGGCCAACACTGGCGTATCAGACAGCATAGCAACGGTCCGAAGGGTAATACGAAAAAGTGGTAATATACAGAAAAGAAAACTTAAAAAAAAAACCTGTCGAGAGAACATATCGCTTGGAGCAGTGAATGGAAACGCGTTATCTTTTCGGATGAAAAAAAGTTTAACCTTGACAGCCCCAATGGTTGCAACATTTATTTCTATAATCTAAACCTATCTACACTTCCAGCGTTATTAGAAGTTGGATTCAATCAGAAGACGTGGAACTTTTGCCATGGCCGGCCCTATTCACCGGACTTAAACATAATCGAAAATGTTTGCGCATGATTATCTCGTAAAGTGTATGAAGGCAGACATTTTGAAGACAAGCACACTTTAATCGGGTGCATCTATTTAAACGCTTTTCAGGTAGTTCATTGTTTGATTTGAGAAATTCTAGCCGAGTTTTTTTATTTACCCTTTAATTTTATGACTTACTGTTGGGAAACTATGTACCTGTTCACAGGTATTAAAAGTTTCCAGGTACAAAATATCCAACAGGTTTAAAGAGTGAAAATCGATTGCAAAATGTATGGCCTTATCCTAGTGATCGCCAGTATATAATAAAATTGTAGATTTTTTCTTAGTTTCACTATCACGCAAGAACAACTAACCCGATTGGTATGGTCTTTTTGGAGAAGGTAGGCCTATTGGTCAAAACTGGACAAAGGGGCGTGGCACTGCCTATACAAACAAAAAGATTCAAAATCTTATATCTCAATACCGCTGAACTAAATGAGCTCAAATTTAAAGACAATCTTACGAACGAACATTATTATCTAAGATATAAGCAATACAATTTCTGTGCACGGGCAAAGCCGGGCGGGTATTGCTAGTACTTAATATGTGTCTCTCCGTTTGAATGACCAAATATATACGAAGTTGCCAACAACGCAGCAAAATGTCTAGGTTTCTAAAATCGATGTCCTTTATTGGGCCTAAACTTGAGTACAACGCTTATATCTAAGTCCACTCTCTTATGGGAACTTAGTACACATTCAACAGTTTAGTACGTAAGCAACCCCCCTGCTTGGGTTTACTGTCAGATTTGCACTATGTGCAAAATTGGGTATTCTGAAAGGGAAATAAAACCACTCTGAGTTTTCGGAATTTATTTCCCACCTTACATGGGAATTAAGTCCACCTAATGAAAGTGGTTTTATTTCCCACTATATGGGAACTAAATCCCTCAGTGGTCTTAGTTCCCGGGGACTTATTTTCCTGCACCGTTTAGCATGTCGTACTCCCAGAAGGCGTTTCCTTCTTGCTGGAAGACCGCTCGCATTCAACCTATTCCAAAGAAAGGGATCGTTTAATAGCGTTACTTTCAATGCTCTCAAAAGAAATGGGAAAGGCAATAAATGTTGAAATAATCAAACACCTAGAAGGCCACCGATTAATAAGCGACAGGCAATCCACCAGAGCCGTTGCTTGGACATATTAAAGTCAATCGACCGAGTCTGGCATAGAGCCCCATTAGGCAAGTTAGGACCAGATATCCTATATCACAAGATCGGCGTCCGCTAAATTGAGCTACCTATTTAGAGCAAAGAGGTACTTTAGCCCCAAGCAACTTCTCCTTCTCTACAAAGCACAGGTTAGACCAGGCCTGTAATGTAGTTCCTAAGGAGCTCGGCCCAAACATTCACTTAACATATTTGACAGCATACAGAGACGAGCAGTTCGACTTATTGGAGACCCTACACTCAAATAGAATCTACAACCGTTGGTGCACAGAGGACAAGTCGCTGACCTGTGCTTGTTCTAACAAGACAGGCAGCTAATGCTCTCATGACCATCATACAGTACATTTGACAACAGCGAGGACATCAATTTTCCAAAACTCCTTCTGTTACAGGACAAGCAAACTTTGCAACTTGCTGCCTGGAGAAATATTTCCAGAAAAATACAGCAATTGAAGTGCAGAACTAACATAAATGTACATCTGCAAGCATCTCGGGGCGCTGTTAAAGCGTTATAGGTTCGCCTTTCCCGGGATTTTTAGATCTGACGACGCTATAATACTTGAACCAAATCAACAAGGGCATAAAAGTATTTTTAAGGTTTTGGAAGTGGCGCAATAAGAGACATAAATGATTTTTGATTTTTTACGGACATCCTATCAATCTTTTTGGGGTTTACAATTTTATCACGAAATACTCCAATACTCTCGTATAATACATCTCCGCCGCGCCGCCGCTGATTGTGATTATGTAGGAATAAGGTGCACGGACACACATTTTATATCTAGTTTTGTTACAATACTCTATTCCTATTGTAATTGTATTGTGTACAAATTCAATAAAAATACGATTACATGTCTAAGCCGTTATTTAAACTTAATTGCAATATTTTCTCGTAAAGTAACCGTCGTGTCGTGGCGTAATGTCGTACAGACGCACGGTCGTAAAATAATACTCGGAATGCTGAAATCTCTTGTCGCAAACGAAATTAGTCATATTATCTACAATACCAAAGTTCATACTCGTTATCTGTTTCTCCACAGATTTCAAAGCCACCAGAAATTGAACGGCTAATATCAGGAAATACGTAGTAGTGTACTGTAATTCGAATGGTATAATAATAGTAGGTATAGTAGAGTTATTTTAGCATAAAAAAGGGGTAAATCTCGGAATAAGAGATAATAAGGTGAATTTTGGTATATACCTTAATTTTGGCTTTCTATAAAAGTTTTCTCAAAAGTCTCATAAAATGTCCTGTCTGCGTCGTAAGTTATTCAATGTCAATGGCAACAGAAACTGAGATAATCGCGAAAAACAGATTTTGTTGACTTTTGACCTTGAATAACTTAAGACGCAGACACGAGATTTTATGAGACTTTTGGGACAACATTTAGAACGCCAAAGTTAAAGTATATACAAAAATTCAGCTTATTCACCCCTATCGGGAATAATATTTACCCCGAAATGTTTCCTTTTCTCACAAAATGGGTATCGTCAGAGCTACAAACGTATGTGGCTTGCTACATGCCGTGTACTAGCACCTTAAGTTTAATTGATAGCTCAACTGAAACTGAAACTAAAATGACCATCTAAATAGGGCTTTAAATTGACGACTTTCTATATATAAATCAAAGGTCCCCACTAGTTCTTCACCTATATTAGATATCTGTTGCTGGTCTGTTTAAGGTCCAAAGATTCAATGTGAATCTTCCTCTTCACTTCCTCGTGCTCTTCCATCGCTAATAAAAAATGCGCACTTCTAAAAATATCAAAAATATTGTTTTAATTTTTTAAAAACTCTACTCTCTCTCTTGTCAACACATTAGAACATATTTTCGAAGTACTTTTTTGATTCCCGGGGAAAAAAATTCCGATGGAAATTCCCGGGAAAAAAATATATTCGAGGGAAACATTTTTCCCTCGTAATTGCCGATAGGAGGTTGATCGCTAAAATGACTGGACTAGTATGCTTGTGGATTGTGGATAGCACTAATGAACAA
This sequence comes from Cheilosia soror, assembly GCA_949372485.1. Taxonomy (NCBI): domain Eukaryota; kingdom Metazoa; phylum Arthropoda; class Insecta; order Diptera; family Syrphidae; genus Cheilosia; species Cheilosia soror. The sequence continues at coordinate 48,735,682 of OX443562.1, read as the reverse complement.
AAACTGAAGTTACTTACCCATATACAGCTTTAACATAATCTGATTCACTATTACTTTGAGCATTTATACATCGTCCCATTGCAGTTTCTATGGATCAAAGTACATATTTTAAAATTGCATATATTTCGTGTTACTCGCAATAATTGCAGATAATGCAGATACTTACCACAAACAATATCTAATGTACAGAGAGTAACATATGGAAAAATATTAAACGAATCCGTATTAATTTCGCTTTCCAACTTTTTCGCCAGGATAGCACTTTGCTCATTGAAAACATCCAAAAAGTCATCCAATATTTTAAAATGGAATGCAGGTGTCAAGATCTACACAAAATATTCAAATAAATTTAATATCAGTAGCATGACCAAGATGTATTTAAACACAATTACCTTCCGCCGCGAGTGCCATTTTCGGCCGAAGCTTGTCAACAATCCAGTTCCAAGCCACGGTTGAAGATAATCATAGTCTTGGCTTTTGTCAATATATTTGGAAGTGCTTAGAATGGGCTTTGTAAATAAAAAAAATTAAATCTAATAAAATTTTGATTGAAAACAAAAATTTAATAAGACTAAATTAAACACATTTAAAACAAGGTATTATCAGTCAGATGTTTGACTTATTTGAGTAACCATTTGTAAATCACTTGAAACCCTTCACCACATAAAATGTTCTTTTAAAAAATAAATACCTCTACTGTCTCTGGATTAAAGAGAATAACGTAAGGGTTTAGTCCCTGCCAAGCCCTATTGATGCCGAGGCGGGTGCCCCATAGTTTTTGAGATCCGGTCATTCGCATAAATAATTCTGTTGTGCATCCAAAAGTAAAGTTTAGTCAAAAAAACATTCATGTATGCATGTACCAAAGTTTTATACTAAGATGAAGAGTTTAAAATGTAGCTGTGAACCCATATATGCGAACGAGTGTGTGTCGTTTATTAAGTGAGAATGAATGGTCGGCCTATGAAATTTTTATTTGAGCAAAACTCTTGGAATTAAATGATATTTCTATGGTTGACTAGTAATGCCTTTAGCATAATAATTGCAAATTGAAACTACAAAAAAAAGCCCGGCTATATTAAGTGACCAAGCATCTCGAGCGCTCAGGGAAAGAATTGCCATCTCCACTTTCTTGGTTTTTTTTTGTCATCGTTGTGTACCTAATGTACCCACTTTCTGAAAAAACCTCGAGAATATCTCCTTTAATTCAATTACAATTTAGAGATGGAAATAGATTACTGATATGACAAAATGCAGTCTATCCACTTAAATTACTGAATAATGTCAGAATAGGAATGAAAAAAACTAGGTTCGCACATAGTGGGAAATAAAACCACTTCCGTGAAGTGGTTCCCATGTAAGTAGTAGGTTAGGTTAGGTTAGGTTAGGTTAGTGGGTAGGCGGACAGGAGAAACCTGTACGTGCCACACTTAGATCAATGTAGATCCGTTGTGATGCCCTAGGGGTTTATGACCCCCACACACTGCAGACCTATGAAAAACTTATGGATTGGTAAACCAACCCGTTTTATTTACAAATTTAAGTAGGTCGTTAATGGACCTGTCTGAAAGTTCTTCTAAATCCTCGAAGAAGTAACTGCCAAGGATTTTGTTTCTTATGTGGCAGAGCGCAGGGCAGTGACAAAGGAAGTGTGGGGTGTTCTCATGCACCTCCTCATCACCGCATCCTCTGCACAGATCATCTGTACCAATTCCCATTTTTTGGTATGGTATTTCAGCATGTTGTGTCCGGTGATAATACCTACAATCGAGGACAATGATTTCTTGTTCAATTGTAAGATTTTTTCAGTTTTCTGTTTGTTGTAGATTGGCCACATTTTCCTGGTTATGCCACAGGAGTCAAGCCTGTTCCATATTTCGTTTGTTTTCATTAGTATTTTGTTCCCAATCTTCTGTCTGAGATTTGCTTTGATTTTAACTCAACGGCAGAGATCGCTTTTATTGCCAGTCAAGCGGCCAATAAAAAAGGTAATATCCACATGAGGTATTGCCATCATTGCAACTTGTTTAGCAACTGTTGTTACTGCCAGTACCTCAGCTTGGAATACGCTGCTGTAATTAGGAAGCCTGATTGAACTGGATAGTCCGAGACGTTCCGAGTAGAAACCCGCGCCAACGCCAATTTCCATCTTTGATCCATCCGTGTATATAGGTATGCTTGATCCAATGGATGCTGGTTAATCTTCATACCAATCGTCCCTGCTGCGGGAAAACACGTGGTAAATGGCCGTGTAAAATCTAGCCGGGGAGTAGTGATTCCATGCATACATTATTGCCCCTGTATTTGTTCAGAATTTGTGCATGACCCGTCAGGCTGTGTTTTCAGTTTTTGGTCTGGCTTAACCGGAGGGCACTATTTGCAGCTGATTCCTGTACAAAGAGGTCTAGGGGTTTAAGATTGAGTATGGCCTTTAGTTCTGCCGTGGGGCTGGTTCTCATTGCCCCCGTGGTGCCGATGCAGGCCATTCTTTGAATCTTTGTCATAGTTCTAAGATTGTTAGCCTTGACAGCGCTTACCACCAGAATAAACTACCTTATGTTAGTATCGGTCTTACAACCGCCGTGTACAGCTCATGACTATTTTAGGGCTAGTACCCCATGTTCTTCCGAATATTCTATTACAGGCATAGAATGCTATCATCGCCTTTTTGGTTCTTTCTTTAATGTTGAGGTTCCAGTTTAATTTTCGATCTAGGATAACTCCCAGGTATTTGGCACTATCGGAAATTTTAAGCGGAATCCCTTCAATTGTTGACAGGCTAAATTCCAGAGTTGTTCTTTTGTTGGTAAAGAGAACTAATTTACTGCCAGTCCACATTTCTTTGTCCATGTGTTGACCATGGATAGAGCTCTGTTTAGTTGATCGCTGATAGTGAATAGGAATTCTAGTTTAATCAGGATCTCGTTTACCACAAGAACCCAGAGTAGGGGTGATAATACCCCGCCTTGAGGAGTGCCTCTTGGTGCAGATACCTTCGTTTGTACACCTCCTAGTTCTGAGATGATTATTATGTAAGTAGTAAGCATATAGTTCCCTTAAGTTCCGAAAAAATTGCGTTCCGTTAAGCTGCCTTCTAACATCCTGGAACTTATTAAGATTCGAAACATTTAGGTACCGTAGACATTGGCAAAGATATCGTCCGTCTAGCTTAAAATATCAAGTATCATACCTGAACGAACTAATATCTAAGCATATTTTTATATTGTTATCTACCCAGTGGACAGTTACATGTAAATGGTGCAAATATAAGTTGGAAACATTGCGTCAAATATCTAGGCATATATTTGGACACCAAGTTGACTTTTAGAAATACCCTTAAAAAAATTGCAATTGCCAGTAGGATGTTGTATCCTTTCATTAATCGAAATTCGCAGCTCTCTAATGAAAACAAAATAATTATCCATAAAGCAATTTTTGAAGCATTAGATGGCGCTACAGTCCGGGGTGGACCTGGGCCTCAACCAACACGCCTCTCCAGTTAGCACGATCTTTGGCTAACTGCCTCCAGTTGCGCACTCCAAGTTGGTTGAGGTCCCCTTCCACTTGTGCGCGCCACCTAAGGCGAGGTCTTCCTCTACTGCGTTGTCCCTCCGGGTTGGAATCGAAGACTCTTCGGGCTGGAGCGTTGGTGTTCATTCGCTCTACATGTCCTAGCCATCTTAGTCGACTGATACGTACTTTTCTGACAAGGTCGATGTCGCTGTACAGCTCGTAGAGTTCGCTGTTAAATCTCCTCCTCCAAAGCCCGTCAACGCAAACGGGACCGAAAATCACTCGAAGAATTTTGCGTTCGAAGCGACCAAGGAGATCTTCATCCGCTTTTGACAACGTCCATGATTCTGCGCCATAAAGCAGGACTGGGATGATGAGGGTCTTATATAGAGTCTCCTTAGTGTTTCTCGACAGGGCCTTACTAATCAATTGCCTTCTTAGGCCAAAGTAACAGCGGTTGGCAAGTGTAATTCTTCGCTTGATTTCTGATGTGATGTCATTTTCAGAATTAATAGCGGAGCCGAGATAGACAAAGTCCCGAACTACCTCAAAGTTATAGCTGTCTATCGTGACGTTCTGTCCGATTCGTCGATGTTGTGTGTCCCTTCTAGTTGACAGCATATATTTTGTTTTGCCCTCATTCACCACCAAACCCATTTTTGCCGCCTCTGTACTGATACTTGCAAACGCACCAGTGACAGCTCGCTGTGTCCTGCCAATGATGTCGATGTCGTCAGCGTATGCAAGTAGTTGCACAGACTTTTGGAAAATTGTGCCCCTGGTGTTGGCTTGCGAGTTTCGCACAATTTTCTCAAGAATGATGTTAAAAAAGTCACATGACAGCGCATCACCTTGTCTAAATCCTTTTTTGACATCAAAGGTCTCGGTGAGACTGTTTCCGACCTTTACGGAGCAGCGAGCGTTCTCCATCGTCATTCTGCACAATCTGACAAGTTTGGCAGGGATGCCAAAACTAGACATGGCTCTGTATAGCTCGTCTCTATAAATGCTGTCATATGCGGCTTTAAAATCGATAAATAGGTGATGAGTATCGATTTGGACTTCTTGGGTTTTCTCCAGGATCTGCCGTAGTGTGAATATTTGGTCGGTTGTGGACTTACCGGGCCTAAAACCGCACTGATAGGGTCCAATCAGTTCGTTGACAAATGGTTTCAGGCGTTCACACAGTACGGAAGACAGGATTTTGTAAGCGATGTTAAGGAGACTGATGCCTCTATAGTTGGCGCAGTTTAGAGGGTCTCCTTTCTTATGGATCGGGCAAACAATGCTGAGGCTCCATTCTTCAGGCATACTTTCCTCTGACCAAATTTTAGAAACGAGTTGGTGTATGCTCTCTACCAAGTCATCCCCCGCTGCCTTAAAAAGCTCGGCCGATAGACCGTCCGGTCCTGCAGCTTTGTTGGACTTCAGCTTGGATATTGCTATCCTTACCTCATTTTGGTCAGGTGGACGGAAGTCTTGGCTTTCATCGCCCAGGTTGAATGGTTCATTCTGCCTGACAGCGGAATTTGTGTCGTCTTCGCCGTTTAGCAGTCTGCAGAAATGGTTTTTCCATGTCCTCAGCACCGACTGTGACTCTACTACAAGGTTTCCTTGTTCGTCTCTACAGGTCTCTGTTCGGGCCTTGTTCCCGTGACACGTTCTTTTTACCTTTTGGTAAAACTTCCGAACATTGTTCCTGGAGTAACACCTCTCTATTTCCTCGATCGCGCGCTTCTCATGCTCTTTCTTTTTCCTCCGGAGAAGACGGTGTTCTTCCCTCCTTTTTTGCTCGTAGAGCTCACGAGCTGCTCTCGTCTTTCTCTGCAGCGCCGCTTTGTAGGCCAGTTGCTTTGCTGCATGTGCTTGCCGGCACTCTTCATCAAACCAGGGGTTTCGCGGTGGTGGTCGGGTGAAACCTAGCACATCAGTCGCGGCTTTTCTGATGGCTTCTTGGCATCGATGCCACTGGTCTTCAGCACTTGATGCTGGCTGCACAGGACTTCTCGAGAGGTTGAGGGAGACGCGATCGGCAAAAGTTCTGGCGGTTTGTTGCGTTTGTAGCCGTTCAACGTTGAATCTTCTCACAGTATTTCCTCGTTGTTGTGGTGTCTGGGATATCCGCATACGTACCTTGGCTACAACAAGGTAGTGATCCGAGTCTATGTTGGCCGCTCGGAAAGTTCGGACATCTAGAATACTGGAGGAGTGCCTTGCGTCGATCGCAACATGGTCAATTTGATTGACCGTTTGATGGTCTGGTGACCGCCATGTTCCTTTGTGAATGTTGAGGTGTGGAAACCGTGTGCTTGCTATAGTAGCATTACGTCCCGCAGCAAAGTCAATTAGCCTAAGTCCGTTTCCAGACGTGGTGTCGTGTAGGCTGTGCTTTCCGATAGTGCTACCAAAGATGCCCTCCTTTCCTATTTTGGCGTTAAAATCACCTAAGACGATTTTAACGTCGTACTTAGGACATTGCTCATATGTTTTGTCGAGGAGCTCATAGAAACATTCTTTGGTAGCATCGTCCTTATCTTCTGTGGGGGCGTGAGCGCATATCAGGCTGATGTTGGCGAATTTAGCCTTGATGCGGATAGTTGTAAGGCGCTCACTAACGTGTCGAAAGCTCAAGACTTCTTGCCTAAGTCTGCCGCTTACAACGAATCCGCATCCGAATAGACGCTGCTTCTGTTCTCTGTAGCAATCACCGTAGTAGATGTCACAGTTTTTCATCCTTCTTTTGCCGGGCCCATCCCACCGCACTTCCTGGATGGCGGTGATATCTGCCTTGTAGCAGTCTAGGGCCTCCGCTAATTGTTCGGCTGCACGCGGTCTGTTCAGGGTTCGAACATTCCACGTGCAGACCCGAACGTCATTGTCCTTTTTTCGTTTTGCAGGGTCGTCAACAGTGAATCCATCCGTATCCGAGGCTCTTGGTTGCTTCGTAACCATTAATTTTTCCGTGGTTGGGTAGTTAGCCCCACGCACAACCCCCAACCTGGAGGACCAGGCCCTAAGATAACCCTAGGACAGCGGGTCGGATACTCCGTTGTCAGTAACCCACTTCGGGGATATGAGTGCTGCCGTTGGCCCACAAAGGGTTCATCCGCCACCATCTCTATTTCAGCACCCTGACTAGTGCTGAAAATCCTTACAGACCTTTGCTCCAAATATGTCAGAGAAGCTCACGCAAGGTATCTGCCATCTCGACTGTTGACAACACCGTTGATTCAATCTTGTGTATTCATCCGCTGTATGTCCTCTTTCTGAGGGGCTCATGTAAGACCTCTGAGACTCGTTCAGTCAGTCATTCCGACAGAGCATTATAGTGTTGCTATTTTCTTCGTGTTCAACACTCGCGCTTGAGCGAGACCAGTACCCGGTGGTTACCACGCGGAGGTAAAATAAGCACAATTGATGTGTATGAAAAAGTTACAACAGCTGGGCATCGCCAAGTTGATGCCAATCAGCGCCTACCCGATTCATACACAAATTGAAGCAATTCTGTTATATGGGTGTCACTGTCAAGTATGGGGAAATTGTGCAATGTGTCATATTAAGAAATTACAGGTTGCTCAAAATAAATTATTAAAAATTATGCTTAACCTACCGTGGCATCACTCTACTTGGGATACTCACGAAAAAACCAACGTTGAATTGATCTTTCAAAGAATTAAAAACTGAAGCAACGTTTTCTTGAAAGGTGTGATTTTGCTGATAATCCCCTTGTATACTTTAAATATGAATCAATAGTTTATAAGCTTGATACAATTTTTTGTATTTATTTTTGTTACTTATTGTTTATTTACCCTTATATATATATTTATGTATTTGCTTATTTATTTAGATATTTTTTTGAATTCTATATTATTTATTCATTTATTTATTTATTGATTTATTGATTTATTGATTTATTGATTTATTTATTTATTGATTTATTGATTTATTGATTTATTGATTTATTGATTTATTGATTTATTGATTTATTGATTTATTTATTTATTTTTTTTATTTATTTATTTATTTATTTATTTATTTATTTATTTATTTATTTATTTGTCAAATTGTTACTTGTACCTGATTTTTCTTTTTTACTATGTAGTAATTATTATTCATAGGTACATACATATATTATTATTATTATTTATTTATTTTTTTTTTTCTTTTGTATGCGCAAGACGTCTCGAATTGACTTTACAATCATAACTTCCAAACTTCCAAAATTCCTAAACGTGATAGATCACCGGAGACCGAGGACAATCGTCTGTCCTCGGATAAAAAAATTTGTTTTACAATGACGAACAATAATAATAATAATAATGTGCGTGGCCGGAAAGATATTAGTAGAAATAACTACTACAGTCCTTTACAGTGCCTGCCAGATAGTGATACGGATGATGATAATATGGACGATATAATCGCGAATAATGTCTCATCAAAAAAAGTGCATATACCGCCTATAAAATTGCTACAAAAATCACCTGATTATATTCACAAACTAATGCATTCCCTTAAGATTGTTGACTATTGCATTAAAAAGATATCAATCGGTATAAAAATCATTTGTGAATCCATTGTTTCGTTTAACTCGGTCATTGCTAAACTCAAAGAAGAGAAATGCCAATTTTTCTCTCATGAACTTAAAAGCGAAAAAGCGTTTAAAGTGTTTTTGTACGGAATTGGTGATATAGACACGAAATCGCTAAAAGAAGAACTAATCAAATTAAAGTTGAAATGTATCGACGTTAAGAAAATAACCAAACAGTACGAACGCTACACCGATAACTTCTTTCTAATTTCACTAGAGAATGGTTCAATTAGGTTCTTTGATTTAAAGAAGAACTATCGGGCAATTATGCATACGCAAGTAAACTGGGGTCTACAAAGAAAAGTCCGTGGCAAGCTGACTCAATGTCATAACTGTCAAATGTATGGCCATGGTGAACGAAATTGCTACATAAAAACGTATTGTGGTCACTGCGCTGGCCCACATAAGACTAAGGAGTGTAATGAATCCAATGTCATAAAATGTGCAAATTGCAAAGAATCCCACAAAGCTACCGATCCAATGTGCATCAGCAGAATTGCATATCAAGAGATGAAAGAGAAATCTGCAGGGAAAAAGCCTAATGCTTTGAATGCTTCTTCTCATCCGCAAAAACAATCGCAAGCTCATACTAGTCATGCGCACAACCAACATCATGCTGTCTCATTTCACTCCGTGAATGATTTCCCCTCGCTTCCACCACCACGACACCAGCGATCAGTTCCGCCGAAGAGAGGTGCTGCATCTGCATGTGCATCCAGTTCCAGTAGTCATAATCCGCTAACACATAATATGTGGGAGAACCACTCGCTCACCGCTTCTAATGCTGCCGTCAACGATAATATTAGTTTTAATAACAATACTAGCAACATTCCAGGCAACATCCCAATAAACGCCCCCAGCAACATCTCTAATGATGATTCTACTCTCTTCACTATCGATGAGTTAAACACACTAGCGATGGAAATGATAACATTATTATCGGCTTGTAAAACAAAAAATGATCAATTTAAAGTAATCGCACATTTAGCAAGTAAGTTCTTGTATAGTAAAAATAAGTAATATGACTGACAACTACATAAAAATTGTAAATTGGAATGCCAGAGGGATTCGAAACAAAGCTATAGAGTTCATGAACTTTTTAAATAGTAGCAACATTGACGTTGCATTTGTGACCGAAACTGGTCTAAAACTAGGAATGAATCTATCAACACCAGAATACAAATGCTACCGAAACGATCGAATGGGTCGAAGAGGTGGAGGTGTTGCGATACTTATTAGAAGGTCAATTCAGCATTCGCCTTTACCTATCATAAACACACGTTATGTGGAAAATGTCGGTATTCAAATTAAGTTGAAAAATCAAAAAGAAATTAAGGTATTTTGTGTCTACTTCCCGGGAGGTGCTACAACAGCTGTAAAAAGATTAGGTTTTAAAAATGATTTAAGAAAAATACTGTCTATGAACGATGATTTCCTAATTGTTGGTGATATTAATTGTCGTCATAGGGATTGGGGCTGTATTAGAGCAAATGCTTGGGGAAATATACTTTCTAGTCTATCTGTTATGTTGCCAATTTCTGTTCTGTTTCCTCCAAGTCCCACATATTTTCCAGCTAGTTCTCGTGGTAGTCCTTCTGTCCTTGACCTATTTATTACCAATGTGCCTAGTCTAATTACTCAACCATTATGCTTAAATGAACTAAGCTCTGACCACAACCCAGTAGTCTGTCGACTGCTTTGGTCGGGTGAAAAAAGAGTGCAATATATACAAAACTTCAAAAATGCGAACTGGGGACGTTTCCGCTCTGAAATCAAACATAGGTTGCGTGACGATCCAATGAATATTGATAATATTCTGTGCAAGGAGGACATTGATTCAATTGTCAACACTTTTTCCACAAACATTATAAGCTCTGCTGAACAATCTATTCCAAAAATACCTCTTAAGTTTCGCACCAATAAACTACCCTCCCACATCTTGTAATTGATTAAGATACGAAATATTAGCAGGAGATATTGGCAAAGATATCGCCAGCCAATATTTCGGTACCAGATGCTCTATTTAAAAAAACTAGTTTGCAATGAAATTTCCCAATACCGAAACTGAATGGAATCACAAACTAAACTGTTTAGACAAAAACGCAAAACCATTCTGGAATATTGTGAAGGTTATAAAAACAAAAAATAGACAATTGCCATTTCTCAAAAATGCAACCAGCTCCTTCTTCACTGATATTGAAAAAGCGAATGCTCTTGCTTGTAGCTTTGCAAAAAATCACTCTGTATCTCAGCACCTAGGTGATGTATATACGAATAACTTGGTGAGAAACACAGTTCAAGATCTAACCTCAACAAACGCAAATTGTACACCTGATATGTTTGTAAATGAAGAGGACATTCAATTCATTGTTAATAGTCTGAGTATTAGAAAAGTGGGAGGTATAGACCATATAAGAAATATTTATATAAAACAATTACCTAAAATAGGCATCAAATTTATTACTTATATAATAAACGCCTGCATTAAATTGTTGTATTTTCCCGTTGCTTGGAAAAAAGCTAAAGTGGTTCCAATACTTAAAGCTGGAAAACCACCAGAAAACCCAGATAGCTATAGGCCGATAAGCTTATTAAGTAATTTAAGTAAAATATATGAAAAGGTAATTAAGGAAAAAATCTTAAAATTTATTAACGAACACGAAATTTACCCTAACGAACAATTTGGTTTCAGGCGTTTTCACAATACTGCCCATCAGGTACTAAGAATCTGCAATTTTATAAAAGGAAATCGTTCTCAAGGTAAATCTACTGGCATGATATTATTAGATATCGAAAAAGCCTTTGACTCGGTTTGGCATGAGGGTCTTATTCACAAAATGGTAAATTTCAACTTTCCTCCGTCCCTTTGTAAAATAGTTCAGTCATTCTTGTCAAATCGTTGTTTTAATGTCCATATAAATTGTAGCGTTTCTAGTTTAGTTGACTTCGATGCAGGCGTACCTCAAGGTTCAGTCCTCGGACCGGTCCTTTATAACATCTATACGTCCGATCTTCCCATTATACCTTCCTGTGAAGTGGCTATCTTTGCTGATGACACTGCCATATATTCATCCCATCAATTCGCTCTCAATATTGAGAGGAATTTAAAAGATGGGATGAATTTAGTAGACCATTTTTGCAGGAGATGGAAAATTAAGCTTAATGAAGCAAAAACTCAAGCTATATTTTTCACAAGAAAAAGAAAAGCTTGTTTTCTTCCCACCAGCCAGTTCCAGGTAAATGGGAGCTACATAAATTGGGAGCCTTCGGTTAGGTACTTAGGTGTTCACTTGGACACCAAACTTACATTTAAGGACCATATCAATAAAACAATTAAAAAAACTGGCATCGCAACTAAGATGTTGTACCCTCTTATCAACCGAAATTCCTTACTTTCAATAGAAAATAAAATTATTATTTACAAAATGATCTTTCAGGCAATCCTTTTGTACGGTTGCCAAGTATGGGGTGACTCTGCTGCCTGTCATATCAAAAAGTTACAAGTTACGCAAAATAAAATACTAAAAATTATGCTCAATTTACCATGGAGACATTCAACTCTAGAGCTCCATAAAAAGGCGAATGTTGAATTGATTGCTTATAGGATTCGGAAGCTAAAAGGCACATTCCTGACAAGATGTAGTTTTGCCGACAATCCCCTTGTTAACCAATTAAATGCTTAATGTTCATTTGTACTTGTTATTATATATATATACACTTTTTTTTTAGTTATATATGTTTCTTATTTATTAGTGTACAATGTACACGGTTTGATGTTTTTTCAATGTTTAATATTTTTTTGTATTATTTATCTATTTACTTATGTATTTATGTATTTATGTATTTATGTATTTATGTATTTATGTATTTATTTATTTATTTATTTATTTATTTATTTATTTATTTATTTATTTATTTATTTATATATGTATTTATTTATTTATTTATTTATTTATTTATTAATTTATTTATTGATTTATTTATTTATTTATTTATTTATTTATTTATTTATTTATTTACGTATTTATTTATTTATTTATTTATTTATTTATTTATTTATTTATTTATTTATTTATTTACTTATTAATTTATTTAGTTATTTATTCATTTATTTATTTATCTATTTAGTTTTAGCTCAATCTAGTCAACGATAATCTTTTTTACCTTTTTCTTTTTTTTTTTTTGTTGTTTGAATTGAGGTTTTTTTTTCGTATTTTCCTCAAAACTGGATTTTCCTGTTATCTAAATTGTCATAATAAATAAAACCATATCCCAATAGAAAGATAATTACCATATTATCAAATTATTGTACTGTAAAATGTGCGGTTACCAACTACCATTGTAAATTTTATATACGAAATAAAATATCTATCTATCCATCTATCTTTCTTTCTGTGAAAAGATGAAATCTTATTATGTACCTACTAACATCACACAAATTCGACTACATTCTGTATGACTGTCTCAGCAAACAGCAACCCCTAAATTGGATGACCAATGACCACTCTATGTAAAAACTAGAATAATAAACTGTATTGTGTACGAAAGAGTGTGTAAAATGTGTTTTTATAATGGTTTCGACATGCGCCCATCCAGTGGCTTAACTAGATGGCAAAGGATTAACCGTGCCCCTAATCAATATGAAGTTCATAAAAATAATGCATTCTCTCAAGGAAGAAAATTTATAGTTTTAGGAACGTCCTAAGACCCACTACGGCAGATGTGGGAAAAGTGCCAGGAATTTTATCGCTGATCGACCTAAATTTTAGCTCCTATACACAAAATAAGCAAATACATTTCAGCTAAAAATTCAAATTTTCATTTCAGGCTTTACTTCATGTATCTGTCTATATGTTGTGTTTTTGTGGTACGGAAAAGTAAAAGAATGAGTTTTTGCAATGAATACATCACGGAGAATACTTTGGAAGTTAAGCATTTTAGAACTAAAACTGAGAAAAAAACTAAACAGCAATGATCCCCCCCTTTAATCTCAGATAGACGATTGGGAACAAAATACTAAAGGCGACAAATGAAAGATGGAGCAAGTTTGACTCCTGTGGCATAACCAGGAAATCTACGACATATAGAAAACTGAAAAAAATTTACAATTGAACAAGAAATCATTGTCCTCAATTGTGGGTATTATCACCGGACACAATATGCTGAAATACCATACCAAGAAAATGGGAATCAGTACAGATGACCTGTGCAGAGGATGTGTTGATGAGGAGGTGCATGAGAACACCCCACACTTTCTTTGTCACTGCCCAACGATCTGCCATATAAGAAAAAATATAATCCTTGGCAGATGTTTCTTCGAGGATTTAGAAGAACCTTTAGACAGGTCCATTAATGACCTACTTAAATTTGTAAATAAAACGGGTTGGTTTACCAATCCGTATAAGTTTTTCATAGGTTTTCAGTGTGTGGGGGTCATAAACCCCTAGGGTCTAGGGCATTACAACGGATTTACATTGACCTTAGTGTGGCACGTACACTCGTACTCTCGTTACTTGTACACTCGGTTTCTCCTGTTTTATTAATTTTCAACAAACATCAGTTTTCTGCAAAGGTGCTAGTATACGGCATGTAGCATGCCACATACTGACATACGCATACCCTTGCTTAACTCGTTCGTTTGTGCAGGAGGACGCTAGAGAACTCTCTCTGTTCCATAAATGTTGGTCAAAATACCACCGAACCGTCATGTCAGAGAAAAGGTCTAAGTAAGACAACGCGTCGTGGGATTTCTTTAACTCCATTTGAAAGAATTTTGCGAAACTCGCAAGCCAACTTTCGAGGTACAATCTTTCAAAAGTCTGTATCTGTATAATTACTCGCATACGCCGATGACATTGGTATGCTGTCAGTGGTGCATTTCTGAGTATTGACACAGAAACGGCAAAATAGGACTAGCGGTGAATGAAAACAGAACAAAATATCCGTTATCCACAAGAAAGGACATTCAACATCTGCGCCCTGGGCAGGATGTAACCAGCGTTGTGCTGAAGTACCCAATTGGGTAATTTGGATCAAGTATTTGAACTTTGGCTCAATGCTCCGAGCCAAAGAGAAATGGCTCACATTTGTCTTAAAACTTTATAAAAAAAATTTAAAAAATTAAAATGTAGGTTCTCGACTAAACGCCGTCACTAAACAATAGCTGGTTAAAAAGACTTAACAAGTGGGAATAATGGAATGGGAAACATTTTCTATTGGGCACATCCGATTTTTATCTCAGATCTCAGATTTTTCGTGGCGAATGGAACATGAAAGCAGATTGATCTGATTCTGTAGATGTATGAGTGCGCTATTTGACAGTACATCAGCTGTGCAAATTGTTTTCGTTTGCCGATGGAAACATACGAACTTAATATGCATAATGATATCATTGAAAAACCAAAATCTACAGATGACGAGGAAAAAGATTAAGATGACGAAGATGACAGCAATTGTTCCAAAATTAAGTCCATATCCATTATTAACGTTTTTGCTCTGAATAATTGCTTTTCAGGACGCTTTTCGTAATTTTGTTTTGAAAACCAATTCTGAATGACGTAAAATATCGAGATCTGCAAAAAGGGATCCGCATCAAAAAAAAGATTGCTTTTTTTTATATCGGTTTAAAGTCCCTACACTGTTGCAGAAGTATTCCTCACATAATAGCTCTGCAATTTCTTTCGATGATTTTTCCTTCCAGCCAACTTCAACCCCCCCCCCCCCCCCCCTATTTATCTAAAGTGGCTCAAACTCGTGTAAAATGGCTCGGAGAATGGCTCAACTTCAAAATGTGTCCGGAACAACGCCGGATGTAACAATCGACAGCTATAATTTTAAGGTAGAACGACTTTGTCTACCTGGACTCTGCAGTGAACTACAGCACATCAGCAGTTCAGCACTGAGATCAAGCGAAGAATGGATGAATGTTGAGAAAAATGAAATAGGTTAGGTATACAGGGATGCACAATTATTTTTAAATTAGACATCACTATCAGTATATCATTACCAGACGTAAATGGCTGCCCGCAAGACTCCACATCTCTTGTGGTCTTTGGTCATTGACGGCCGGCTTAATAAACATAGCATCTGCCCACCAATCGGATTTGGGAGCTGGTATTCAAAGGCCTAATCACAATTTCTAAATACCTATGGGAAAAACCCTTGTATTTCAGGCAGAGCTCAACGCCATTCTAGAATGCGCCAACCACATTCAAAAACAAGTAAAAGTGCTTTCATAGGCCTGGCCGATGCTTTGATATTCCACTGCATACAAGTCATGCAAAATGTTTGCAGGGTGAGTTAGTATGTAGGTACACGCAAGGGTCTAATATTAGTTTTTTATCGGAGGCATTAGAACTACTTGACCGACACAAGATTTCATTCGCCGATGAATACCAAATCTAATCTTTTGATTATTGATTAGAGAAAACATTTGGCCGGGTACAGCATTAAAATGCTGAAGACTTATAATGCAACAGGTCTATATAGTGGGGCCATAATGTCCTATGCATCCTATTGCATCATATAACTATATGGATATATGAAGATGGATTTTTAAATTTGCACTAATATCCTCTTAACCAATAGGCGAACGCTATATACATTATACAAGCTTTTTTCGGGGGAACTTCACACTATAAACTCTGATACAGAACCCTGTAAATAATTTTTAAAGAGGCTTACAACTGTGCGTGCCTAATATCTCTGCTGAAGTTAAAAGTTCACAATTAAACCAATTCATAAAATGCACGAAAATAATTGCTTAGTTAAACATTAATTTCAACATAAATACTAAAACTCGCATCTCATAGTATACTATCACTTTTTACACAAAGTAGATGCAGTGAAATGACAACTTATAACCCTTTCCTATACTACCCGCCAACTGCAGTTTAATACTAATGATATTTTTCAATGCAATGCAACTTTCTCAATGACTTTCAAAATTATGAATAGCCATTGTAAATGCAGTTATGGGAAATAGGTAGGTAAGGTACTCTACCAATCTTATTACATCAGTACAATAATAATCTATCTACACAACCTTGTAACGGAAAAGAAAATAGGTACCTACTCTATGTTTAAAAGAGTTTGAAGTAATTATGAGAAACTTTTATTATTTACCAGTTGGAGGTACTACACAGTGTTGCAGATGAAGAAAATAAAAAGCTTCCATACCATAAATGCAACCATACCTCTCTCCGTACATAGAATGAATACAAAATAATAAAAAACAAAAAAACATTTTACACAGACAAAATATCTTTAAGATCTCCCCCACAAACAAATGTGTTTTTCTCCAAGCAAATATTTCTTCATCATTATCTATGATAGTGTAGCGCAACAATGCGACTTTTATTTACCTACCTGTTAATTACGTTTCGCTTGGGTTTCACAATTCTACAATATTGGGGCGACTCAAGTGAAAAAGAAAGTTACATAGGAATTTGGGAGTTAAAAGTACACGAAAAGTATGTGGAAAGAATAAAACAAAAAATTATAATTAGAAAATGGACAAATTTACATGAGCTGTGTATGTAATAATTACCTCCACTGTGTGATGGTTAGATAAGACGACCCATGGTCGCCCGAGCCATCCACTCACAATACCTTCTCCAGGATTAAAAATCTCACCAGCAGAAAGCAAACGTGAGAACAATTCTAGTATAAAAGGAAATTAATGTTAATAATAATGATATTAATTAAAAAGTGTGAAACACATAAGAAAGTAACAAAAGAGTTAAGAAAATGTAAACAGAATTTTAACAGGCAATTTGAAGAATTATCTACGCCGGTGCATACAAATAATATAGAAACCAGATTATTGAATTATATTGTCGATACAATGATACCTTTCGATATCGATTTATCCCCTAGATCGCATAACATAATTTGGAAATTATTGGGAGTTGACGGAAATTTGTTTGGAAATTATTATTGTTGAGTTAACATATTTTTGTTGGTAAGACTTTCACGCTTATTTTAAGATTCGAATGAATACAGAATAGTCAATTCGAAAGAATGTCTCTATTCCTATTCGTTCGAATGAATTTTGTGTATTTTGACATTGTAAGTTCTAACGAATAAAATTCATTATCGAAATATTACATAAAATAAAATCAAATGAATTCTCAGCTTTTTCACATTTCTGTTTTATACAGAGTGACCACTCTTTGTTTTTTTTTTTTTGTTTTGCTAAAATGTAATAAACATTGAAAATTTCAATATAAGAAAATATCTTGTATAAGTCGTGTATGCAGAAATACCGTAGTAATGCATTATTAGTAGGTAATATTTTATCGAGTAGGTAAACTGAAATTTTATTATTAGCTCATAACAATTTTTTTTTTATTTTGTTATTAAATTCCATACTCATATTATTAGTAATATAAATAAATAGCGTAACGACTACAATAATTGGCACCCCTAAGGAAATTTCAACTTTGATCAACTAGATATAACATTTTCATTTATAGAGTGATTTGAATCTGTATATAAGTATAAATTATTAAATTCCTCGTTGATTAAATTTTATAAATAAGGTTTTAGTTATTGAAAACACATTTAAAATGCCAGTTTACTAAAAGCTTACAAAAAAACACAATATATTGGCACCTTTTAAAACAGAAAAACGTTATGTTTTTCATGTTATTCTACTTACATATATTTTCAAAATGTTTTATTTAAAACTAGAAAATACAAATTAAAACATACATAAATGTTTTTACAAAGGAAATAAAAAAAATATATTATTTTCTTCATTGGAAATTTAATTTAAATAAATACGTATTATTTGTTAAAGGAAGCAAACAAAAAATTGTTTTTAATATTATTTAGATCTTTGTAAAATTAAATTAAATCAATAAATCAAAAAAGTAAAAGAGATATGTATTTTAAAAAAAGGAAACCTAAATTTACCTTTAAGCACTATGTATGAATAACATATTTTAGATTTTTTTGCTCTGAACAAACCCTACAAGAGTGGAAGATAAAGGTAACTAAGTCTTTTTTTACATGAAATTGGTGTAAAAAAAAAAAACACCAAAACAAAAACCAATAAATAACGGTTGCATGACACAACTATTGGCACTCACAAAAGTATTTTTTTGGCCCCAATTTTTGGCACCCCTTTTATTTATAAAACCATAACTTTTTTAACAAAATGTATTTTCAAACGACTTATTTAGTGCATTCTCATAGTAAATAAAACAAGTTTTCATGAAAAAGTGTGAAAGGAAGTAGCGAAAAAAAAACTTTCAAAATTATAGGTCCTTAACCAAAACATTGAAAATTTTGAAGATTTATTTTTTTTCGCACTTGTTTTTATTTCCAATCACACAGCTGATTTTGACAACATACGCATATTGGACAAAGAGAAAAACAAAAATAAGAGATTTACACTAGAGAGCTTAAGAATAGAACAAAAGCTGCAAAAAACAATGAACACCAAAGAGGACAAATATAAAAACAAATAACAGTGTGGCCATCTAATCAACTGTGATATTTCTGTTTGTTAAGTCTCAAGTTTTTCTGTATAGCATGTAGTGTTTCTATTTATTTATTTATTTATTTATTTAATTGTTTATTTATTTATTTATTTTATTGTTGTTTTATAATACGGACTCTACATTTTCAATGTAAAATTTAAAAAAGACAGTAAGTAGAATGAATATCATTGTATGTATCCCAACCAAAAAGAGATCCAATAAACTACCCCTGAAGAAGTTGGGAAATACCGACGAAACGTAGGGAAAACAATGGAATAGTTCTTTTATTATTCGCATTTGAAAACAACGACCAAAAAGCCCGCAACCAGTGTTGGGATGTCGAGGTAAATTTACCTTTTCGAGGGAAAAACCATGAAAGGAAAATGCATAAAGGGAAAAAGGGAAAAAAATTGTTCGGTAGTGCAATTTTGAGGGAAATTCCGTCAAATTGAAAAATAGAAATGATGAATGATATTTATTTAGGCCCTGAATGCACTGAGTTCATGACTACAAATCTTAATGAAAATGAAAAAGAAGAAATTATTGGCCAGTGTATAAAATTTTATTGCAAGGCAATCGACTTCCGATAAGTAATAGTATAGGTCTATAGGAAATAAGCTAGAATTTTTGGGCCCACTTTTAGCTGCAGCCTTTTTGATTTGTCTTAAAAATTGTGACAAATTTGAGGTGGAAGTTGAATGGCGCGAGCTAGCTGCATCGATTCCAAGTGAAAAGAAATCATCACTTAAGCTTTTTCCAATTTTAATAAAAGCAGTCAATTATGCTTTGTCATTACCTCACTCAAATGCAGAATCTGAACGCATTTTTTCAATAGTAACAGATATAAAAACTAAAAAAAGGAAATGACTGCCTAAATGCTATTTGCGTTACCAGATCCTCATTTCAGAGTGATGGCATGAATTGTTGTGACTTCGTTCAAGCCCAATCAAAATCATCTAGACTTGATTAATCAGAATATTTATGTATAACGTTGAGCTTGTTTTTAACTTTTTTACTATGTGATTAATATTAAACAAAAATGTGATTGATAGTAAGCTAAATGTCCAACCAGATCAAACGCGTTGGTTGGATAAAATTGAGGGCATCGTACATTAGAGTTGAATGCGTTGAATTCGAAATTGATGAGTTGGGCACTAAGTGGACGGGCAGCATAAGAAATATAATTTATTTTGTTACTTTTTATTGATGAATTTATGTTTATTTCTTTATATAAATAGAGAATGTTTATTTATTTTGTTTTTTGTCAATTTTTTTTTATTATTTTGGTATGTAAAATAATATTTCTTTCAAAAAAGACTTGAGGGAAAATAAAAGGTAATTTCGGCAAGGTACGGAGGGAAAAAAAGGGAAAAACGACACTTGTTTGAGGTAAAAACCATCCCAGGGACATCCCAACACTGCCCGCAACACATATAAAATTTCATTCGCCTTGGTCGATTCGCTTAAACGGTATCGTGTTTTCAATAGACAGACGGGCATGGCTAAACCGAATTCAGAATGTGATTTATCGGGTTTCCGGTGGAGTTACAAATGTAATAACAAAGAGAATTATATTTTCCTGTAGATGGTGTAATTAGTAGGTATGACACTGCTGACACTGCGACCTAAAAAGATCTATTGTATCGATAGTAGGTATCCTACATATTTTTTACTATTAGATATTGGAAACGATTTAACGGTAATCAAATATGCCCAGATCTAAAGACAAATAATAATTAAATTTTAATCATATAACTCACTGTCTGCATTCGCTCTTGACATTGGCTATTAAACTTGACATCTAAAAGAAAGACTACAAATAAACCAACGAACCGAACGTTGCGTTAATCTGCTTCATTAGTAATCAAAAAACTATATGATCAGTATGATAATTTGGAGTTAATTTTTACTTCCGCGATTTTTGGGTTTCGAACAGATGAATTTAATGGCTCATAATTATGATATGATATAGGTAGAAAGAAGCATGTTTCACATTTCGTCTGCAGCCAAATAACCTTGACTGTTGTAATTACCCACTTATAACAGGAATTTTAGTCTTGCTGGTTTGATCAAATACAAAAATGATGAATTCATATTAAAACAAGTTTCGCGGAATTATAACCACTGAGACCGACACCGAAAATTGCGCATTTATTTATTCATTCATTGATTTTCAATGGCCCGCTTATCCATTAAGTGGGCCGCGGGTGCATGTTACTCAAGTGGACCCTCCATAGCTCTCGATCCTCCGCCATCGCCTCCAAATCATTAAGGGCAATCCCCATACGGGTAGAGGAGAGAATGTGAACTTAATCTAACCATCTCATCCTGGGTCTACATACGTGGGATCGGGGTCGGGGACATGCGTTTAACATGACCAAACCACCGAAGCATGGAGCGCCCCATCCGGACATTGAGTTCCTCACCTATTCTGGTATTTCTAATGCGATCTCTACGGGTCACACCAGCAATGCAACGAAGGAATTTCATTTCGGCTGCATGTATCCGTGATCATATTCAAAATTAAGACCCCAAGATACAACTTTTCTACCTGTTTTAATGGGACCCAACTAACATGCAGAGTGCATTAAATAGGCGTTCTGGAGACGACCATCACTTCAGATTTGTTCACGTTTACTTTCATCTCAGCTTCAATACAAAAGGCTGCAAACCGATCGAGTGCGTCTGAGAGGACCCAAGGATTTTTATGTTAATTATAATTGCATAAATGTATAATTATAAAAAATGATGAATTTAAGTTAACTCATAGTACCGGCCGGGTATCAGACAGAACAGAATACATTATGTAAGTCACTGAACATAATTGAAAATAATTCATTCATTCATTTTCAATGGTCCGCTTGTCCATTAAGTGGGTCGCGGGTGTAGGTTGCTCAAGTGGACCCTCCATAGCTCTCGATCCTCCGCCATCGACTCTAAATCATCAAGGGCAATCCCCATACGGGTAGAGGGGAGATTATGAATATGATCTAACCATCTCATCCTGGGTCTACCTAGGGGACGCCTGCCCGATGGTACGGATTCCATAGCACGTCGTGGAATCCTGGTCGGGGACATGCGTTTAACATGACCAAACCACCGAAGTATGGATCGCTCCGTCCGGAGAAGTAGCTGCTCGACATTGAGTTTGAGTTCCTCACGTATTCTAGTATTTCTAATGCGATCTCTACGGGTCACACCAGCAATACAACGGAGAAATCTCATTTCGGCAGCTTGTATTCGCGATCTTATTCTTTCGGTCATTACCCAAACCTCATGACCATAGGTAAGAGTTGGAACAAACACCGAATTAAAGACTGACAACTTAGCTTTGACACCAAGTTCAGTCCTCCTGATAACAGAATGACCAAGCTGTCTCAAAATCGATCCAGCCTGACCAATCCTACAGAAAAACTCGGCATTGCTTCTTCCATTACTCGTGAATAAGACCCCGAGATACTTAAACTTCTCCACCTGTTTCGATGGGACTCCACTAACATGAAGAGTGCATTGAACAGGCGTTCTAGAGACGACCATCACTTCAGATTTCTTCACATTTACTTTCGTCTCAGCTTCAACCCAAACGGCTACAAACCGGTCGAGTGCGCGCTGAAGTTCAGTCTGAGAGGACCCAAGGATGACCAAGTCATCAGCGAAGAGCAAATGACTTATCCTCAGATCTCCCAATTCGAAACGTTCCTCGCCAAGACTGCGCTGTAACATCCAGTCCATATATAAGTAATGAAAAGGAGAGGGGACAAGACGCACCCCTGTAATACACTCCAGAGTTTCCCTCGAGGGACTCGGTCGTATGCTTTCTCTGCTAGAAATTTAATTGAAAATAAATCATGTAATAATGTAACCAACTCGAATTTTCTATGACACACATTTAAATCAAATACAATGTAGATATGTATTTTGCTTTCGTAGGTAAAACACCGCACATTTTTTTGGTTCGTCAAATCGCACCTCCAGTAAAACAACAACTTAAGTGCAAAAATGTTAGTTCTGAGAAAAACGCATTTAAAATTTTTTAAATCGTTTTTATTTAAAAAAAATAAGGAACCCAATTCTTAAAATTATTGAAGTTAGTTGTAACATAAAAAAAAGTTAACACACTTTCTGGTGTAGATATAGTAATTCAATTTTAAGAAAAAAAAATAATCATAATATAAAACCAGTAAGACAATTATCTTCGACTATGCCGAAGCTCAAATACCCGGTACTATATTATTGTAAAAATAAAAAAAAAATATTTAAGTATTAAAAAAATTATATATTTGTATGGGAGGTATGGGTAGTTTTAATTCGACCAAGCTCATTTTTTGTCAAAAATTTTTAAATATTATTAAAACAATATGTGCAAAGTTTAAACTTGCTATTTTTATTGTAGCTATTTAAATTTAATTTTTAACACCAAAAAGCTATATAAATCCGATATTTTTGTATGGGAGGTAGTAGTAGTTTTCATCCGATCTTGCTCATCTTCGAACTTAGCCTCAGTTTGGTGGATAAAAGCTTGCGTACCAAATTTCAAGTCGATAGCTCTTAAATTACGGAAGAATCGTGCGGACGGACAGACGGACAGACGGACAGACAGACGGACATCGCTAGATCGACTAAGAAAGTGATGCTGATCAATAATATATATAGTTTGTCATACCTACAACGCTTCCTTATGTGCGTTACAAATGGAATGTCAAAGTGAATATACCCTCGCCACAGTGTGGTACCGGGTATAAAAAGTTCCATGTACCTGTACCTATTAAAAAAAATAAGCACTTATGTCGTTGTTCCACTGAAAACGAAATGAAAAAATCCTAAAAATACATTTTATCACTGTCATAATTGTACACTTACGTCTTTGTTACACCAAAAATCGAAATTTACCTACGAGATTCAGAACACAAGACGCATCAGCCCCCTAGTGGCAAAATTGGTGTTAATCATGTAGGTCGGTGACTCGGTAAATTGATTTTCACGCCACCTACCAAGATTTTTACGTACCCGAATCACAGGACAAGTTTTGTGACAGCTGATTTTATCACAGAAGTTCCTACTGAAATTATAAATTGGAAGTGCGCGCAAAATATTCTAATTTAAATTTATTGTATAGACGTTAAAAAATTTGATATCAGAATGTCGCTACAAAATGCCTAAGTATATAAAACAAGTAAAATATTTGTGAAAAACTAAGAGATGTGAATAAAATCATGCCTTGAAAAATTGTAAACAAAGCACTCGAAGTTAGCAATTATACAACAATTTTATTGTGTTATCTGTTGCCCTTTAGGATTTACAAATAATATATCTCATATTTATATTTTTAATTTTCCCATACGCAGTACATACATGATTGCGCCAGGTTTTTATTTTTAGTTGGGAATGTTTAGTCCAAAACAAGATATTTTTTTCTGTCCTTGTGAAAGAGGAGTTAAAATTTGTTCTTTTTCAAGTGGCGGCTACAAATTAGAAAATCCTTTGGAAAGAGCCCCTTCCCATCATTATGAACTCTTCTAGGGATTCGGTGCATAGCATAGATATACATATTTGGAATTTTGGATTCCTGCACAATGTGTAATAGGTAACTCCACAGAGTTCCCCAGTTTTTAATGTAGTTTCTTCTGCCATTATTCTTGCACTTGACCACAAAATATATTTAATTGTGAAAATATTAACTTGAACTTATTTAATTTCAATTATCACGTACTTTTCGCAAATTGTTTTCACGAGGGACACGTACAATTACATTCCTTAGACCGCAACATAGTTAAAAGAATCAGCATTTATTTATCATCTTATTATAATAGCTGCTTTTTGGTATAGATTTACTTTTAAATATTTCTTCTCTTAAATTCAGCAATAAACTTGGTAAATATCAGTTTCTATTTATTAAATTTGATATTTTTATTTTTCGAGCACACAATTTTTCATACGATTTGACAGATAATGGCGCGACTTGTCCTGTGATTAGGGTTCCGCCGACATCCGCTAGACGCGGTATGACCGAGTGTCAATAATTATTTAAGCTTTTCACATACTTAACTCAGAAAATCAAATATTTGCACTTACGTCGTTGTTTTAGTGGAGGTGCGAAATATTCTTTAAAAAAAATTAAGTAAAGAAGAGAATTATAAAAATTAGATATGCGCATTTTGCACACAGATTGTGTTGCTAATTCATTAGCTGATTTTAATGCATGACAAAACTTTCACGTAGACAGATTTTGATGTATGAACACTTATGGATATGTATTTTCTAAGTTGTTTAACCCGTTTGTAGAATTTATACAATCAGTAAAATTAAAAATTGACCCTGAAGAAATTCTAGTTAAATGGATATAGAAGAACAAAAATGCAGACGTGATATGTATCTATGTTCTCTGGACCAAAATTTTGGTGAGTACCAAGGATTTACATAATATAAGTATGGGCACACAAATTTGTGTTCTTTTCGAGAGCTTGCGTGGTAATTTTAAAGACTAACATTTTTTTCGAGCTAGTGTATCGCGACCGCAAGTAAAAGTGGAAATGTTTTGCGATTATGATAAGCATTCAAAAGATTCGATTGTGTGGGACACCTTTAGTTTCAACAATGATTTAAATGCTAGAATTATGTAATTACATAGGTACCTATACAGATTTGATATGACTATACCTATACGTTTTCTCTTCTTGGGACAACTTTAGGATTCGATAAGAGGCCATGGTCAGACATACAAATTGCAGCCAGGAATAGTTTTGTCTTGCGATTTACGGTGGACATTACTTTTTTTTGTCAAAGAGAAATATTCGGCTAGTTTTGTAAAAGTTCGTGTGTAAAGTCTACATGTTTTTATTGGCGTATCTTAGAAGTAGACAATTATAATTATCTAGTTTTAAAAATAACAGCTGCAAATATTTTCTGATAAATTCAATGTTTAGATCGGATGGTTGACGCAAAGAATGTCTCGTCGCCAGACTAAACATGCGCCGACGACATCGACAATTTAATTAATTTCATTAACGGTAAAATTATACTCTAAAATATTATATGTACATATTAATTATTTGCTGTTGAAATTGACAAATTTAATTAGACATCTAAAAAGCACGTAGATAATAATAAAACTGGTTTGAATGGTTTTACCCAAATCCTGTCATTATACCTAGGTACCCAACAGTTTTTAAAAACAAAAAAGGTTTTTGTTTACCAAATAGCTTTGTTCTCCATGAGAAATTGAATTATATGAAGTTTATTAAATGTAAATTAGGAAGGGTACAGACAGAACATAAATCAAAAATATTGCATTGGCATTGATAAAATATTTATAGTGTCAAATAAAGAATAGGTATAAGTTCATTCCACTTAACTAGGTAGTTCATTATTAAATAGGTTCCTTCTAAATAATTAAGTTTCAGGTCGTATAGTATGGCGCTCGGAATAGTAGGGAAAAAAATAAATTAAATATGTGTGTAGGTTAGGTAACCTTTAAATATTATATTTATTTTATTTTTATGCGTATTTACAAATTTCAACTTTCCTGTATAAAAATACATACCAATCAGGCACGAAACGTGACTTTTCGGAAACTTAAAATTAAAAGTCCTTTATTCAAGAAAATATCGCTTTATTAAAATTATTTAAGGTACATAAAAAAATACTTTTAAAATTCATTAAAAAATAAAAATAATAAAAAAAACACTATACTAATATAGATTAATGTGATTTTTGACACATCAGATTTTTATTTCAGATCTCCAATTTTTCGTGGCAAATGGAACATGAAAGGAGATTGATCTGCTTTTGTAAATGTATAAGTGCGTTATTTGTGCACATAGTTTTCGTTTGTCGGTGGAAACGTAAGCACTTTATATGGATAATCATATCAACGAAGAATCGAAATCAACAGATGACGAGGAAGAATAATAATATGACGAAGATGATAGCAATTGCTGCAAAATTAAGTCCATGTTCATTATTTACGTTTTTGTTATGAATAATTGCTTCTTATGAGGGTTTTAGTAATTTCGTTTTGAAAACAAATTCAAATTTAAATATATTGGGATTAGTGAGAGTAGCTATGTATAAATCTCGAAAAATATCGAGATCTGCAAAAAGTGATCCGGATAAAAAAAAAATTGATTTTTTGCCCAATGGAAAACCACATTACATCCAACTTTTTTTTAAAGCAAACTTATCTATGATCTAGTAAGTCATATTAATCCTTTGGCTCGCGATCGTTTCGTATTAATTATACATAGCTATAAAATAAATATGTATAGAATTCATTTAAATTAATAAATAATAATATAAATAATTTAAAAGGTTATTAAGTGCTGTACTTTAAATTAATTATTCTTTCTTTTAAAGCAAAATTATCTATTATTTGGTCATAAAATATCCTTTGGCTTTTATTTCTTTTAACAATGGTTTTCAAACGAAATAAGGGCTAAATTTGAAAACCTTTCTTGTCCACATTTATTTCGTAAGAAATTTTTTATTCTTTTAAGACATAAAAATGATCTCTCTACAGATGCTTTTTTCACAGGGCAAGTCAACAATAGTTTACAAAGCTTAAAATATGCAGTCGTGAAACTTGTATCAAAATCAGTACTTATTAAAAATCTTAATATTTCTTTAAGATCAGTTCTTGACGTAAGATTCTCGTCATTGAAAGTCAACTTTAGTTCTGTTTTCTACGCTTTAATGTCAAAATATCCCGGGTATGAGCTCTGTAAATTATTATGCAAGTCAACAGGAAAATTGGAACTAAAACGAATATCGATTTCGTTGATGACTTGG
Organism: Cheilosia soror; assembly: GCA_949372485.1. Classification (NCBI taxonomy): domain Eukaryota; kingdom Metazoa; phylum Arthropoda; class Insecta; order Diptera; family Syrphidae; genus Cheilosia; species Cheilosia soror. The sequence goes on along the minus strand of OX443562.1, from coordinate 48,708,310 downwards.
TCGACAATTGTTGTTAAAAGATTTTTAAATTGTTTGTGGAAAATACTCATTGAAATTTCTTATCAGTAAAACAATATAACCTTTCGTTAAATTAATAGTTTGAGTGTCCCAATCTCCTTCATTTTCAATAAGGTTTTCGAGTATGTATGTTAAGGGTATGTTTAGGGTAGAAAAGTGTTTCAATTATATGATTTATAAAAACGATTTTTTTTTTATAATTTCGAATAAATAAATTTTGTGGTATGAATATATTTTTTTTAATTCTTACGGAAGCACTGCTTCCCTTCAATATATGGACGCTTCGTGCCTGATACCAATAGATTTCGATTCCTGTTGTACCTTTAAGAACTCTACCCATTTTGAAAATGGGCAAAATCCAATTAGTAGGTATAGGTATTTTTTGTTATGAATTATGAATCAGTTATTTCAACCATTTATTTTCTAACCGAAACAAAGAGGTTGATTTGACTCAATATTATTTTTACTGAAAATCAATCGACCACCTGTGGAGTTGTGAAAACGGATAATAGATAAAACTAATAGCTCAGGCTTTTAAACCTATAAAATTCTAGTAGAATAAACTCGGGGCTTAACACAAACAAATATTGTGCTGATTGAACACAATATTTTAGACTCAGAAAATTATTGGGTCAAACTAACCCATTTGATAAGGAAAAATTTACATTATATTTTATGTACCTATCATGTTTCATTGGCCCAAAAAAAAAATTGGTTCGAATGAACCCATTTACTTTGGCCAAAAAAATAGATTGTAGAGAAAAAAAAACACTATGCACCACTTATTAAATTGGGCCAAAAATACCTACCTATTTCATCAGCCTTTTAAAAAAATAGGTCAATTGGGTTAGGTCCCTAGAAAAGTGACTTCAGTTATAACGACGAAGTTATAAGCCAAAGTTTTGTTTGCCATTCAATTGTGAATAAAATATTTCGGTTATAACAACTTCCGCTATAGCGACAATATCGTTTATAACGAACACCTGTGACAGCTTCATTTTTCATTCTAAACAAAATGTTGTCATTGCAATGTCCAGCACGACGGTACCAAACATCCTGTCCACAAACATAAACTTCATATTTCTTCACATCTAATTTGTAAAGTCCTAATTTGTAAGTCCAGTTGCCTTGTCTGAAATCTTACATCCTTTCTCACTGAAGTTGACTTTGTTCCCATTGCTCGTAATCTGCACTACAGATAGAAGATCAGCACAAATTCCAGCTTCTGCTGTCAACTTGGAGTTTTTAGCTTTGTTCTTTGTAAAATGACCAGAAGCGCCTGAATCGATGAACCAATCATTCTCAGACGAATTTTCCTGTGCGGTGAAGGATTTTTAATTTTTCTTGCCGTTGTTTGATCGTGACTTTTTCTTCCTGTAACAATTTTTCGCAAGATGTCCAGGCACCTATCCATTCCTCGGATACCTTAATTCCTTCTGACGATAACTTGAGTGCGGTTGAGATGTCTGTATAGATGTATTGCTCCACGGAATTCGATATCTTCAACGATGCGGTCATGGTCAACAATAGTTTCAGGAGACTGACTTTCCTACATACGACATACCTAATCCAGAATCTTCATAAAGGGTTTTCAGATGTCCCCAAGTCTCTTTCGTGGTAGTTGCCTCTTCAATGTGGACGGAGTTCAATTATTCTACTAACAATCCTAATTTAGCTTTACCCTTTTCATTGGTCTTAGCTATTGTTGCCGTTCCAAGAACGGAGTCCCACAATCCTTCGATGATGAATAGATTTTTCACCGAATACGCCCAATCGTAATAGTTCGCACGATCTTGCAGCTTCTCAAAGGATTTCTGATACGACGCCATGTATATCTCTGTATAATCGTATAATTCCCTTCTCTGTTAGTTAATAATTCGGAAAAGCCTAATGATGGCCCATAACCTATTGAAATATGTCTAATCGGATTGAAGTATTAGAGAGGAATAAAAGTTTTATTCGAAAATAAAATATTGTAAAAACATCAAAAATTAAGATCACTTAGATTTTTGTAAACAAAGTTTCTGATCTCCAACAGATATTACATTATTGTCCTAAATGGATCAAATATAATCATTTAGATAGTGAAGAACGTCGGGCAAAGATTATATTTTTTACTTGTTCACTATGAATTCTGACATTTGTTTTAATTTTTATTCATTATGTATTATTGATCTTGTGAAAAATCTTTTCATTTCTTGATTATTTTTTTATCACAGCCGTTTCATTTGTGAAGAAGTGTTAGAAGTATAACTGATGAGACTCACAATGGAAACGAAAAATAAGCGCGGACATCGAATATCTATCTGGAGAATAGCCCCGATTTGGCCAATAAAAGTATTCTACCTTGAAAATAAATAAACCTAGAAAATTTGTAATTTACAATCAACAGTATACGTTGAAAACTACCGGTCGCAATAAAACAGGGGGTCAATTCTCAAAAATTCTCGCATAATTCTATCTGTCAAAATCTCCAATTTCATGCGAAAGACTGAAATTTGCAATTCTCAAAATTCGAATAAGAGAATTTCTCTTCGAATGTTACTCGTCTGCTTTTTCTAGGCGGATTTGCTTCTTGCTTTGCTTAATTATTAACTGAAATTAGAACCATTCACACACAATCACAAAATGCTTTTTTTTTTGTTTTTGTTAATCGCACACACAATATTTCATAGCCAATTTGAATTGAATTTTTTTTTCATGGCATTCTTTGCACAAAAAATAGGTAGTAGGTACATTTTGACGTAAAATTCTACCTCATGCGAGAGGTGAATACAATTTTCGCAGAGGTAGAAAAAACTTTGAGAATACCAATTTTTTTCGTATGCGAAAATTTCAGGCGGATTTGCTCGTATACGAGTTGCGTTATGCGGAATTTGAGAATTGGGGTCCAGACCGTATTTTATTTCGACAGCTTTATAGATATTTTAAAAAATTGCTTGTAAACTACAAAATCAAATGAAAATGGCATTGACGTTCACTTGCTTTTGACGATCAATGTGCATAGGTGACAAGATTTATCATTTAGTACATTTTAGTATGTACACATTTGATATCAGTCCATTATGATGAGTTTCAGAATCACATTAAGTAGCTGTGGTCGTGAAGTGATAAAATGAAAAACTGCTATGAAAACTGAAATGATAAATTGTTTATCACTTCACTGTATCATAGAACGGGAATCGACCCGTTTATTTCTTCTACTCTTGTGTCGGTTGTGGAAAATGTGTGTTTACAGTCTAGGACTCAGTTCTGTTTATGCATCTGGAGTTTATTTTCTTCCATTTTTGTAAACAATAAAATATGAATAAATAAAATATATCATTTGATTTAAATTCATGTTTATTCATTCATTTGGAATACTGTTTTTTTATTGTGAAATTACACCAATATGACCTATGGCGATCCAGGTACCTGGGATAGATCAGTTTTCTGACGAGTGACCAGTCTGTCGGCTAAGAATTCGGATCTAGATACATCTTATTTTAAAAATCTTTTATACAAAAAATGTTCAAGTCAAGCATAAATTAAAAAAATACAGTTTATGGAGTGTAAACATTAAAATATTATTAAATATTCAAGTGAAATATGTCAAATAAATCCTATACGACTAATCTTCGGCCAAAGATTCGTATTAGGTTATGGTTTACAGTCACTTTGTTATTGTGATTTCATATAGCCTCGGAAAACATCTATGTAGACGCATTTAGGCAGATGCAATTTTAGTGTATTTTAGTATTTTTACAAGTCGAATTTCTCGCATGTGGAATTACCTCAAGCGGTTTCTCTTTTCCCTAAAATCCACAACTTTTTACAACCAGTATGCACCAGCGCCTATGCAGCTATTCTGTCCTCCACTTAACCCTCCCGCTCGTGATGTGCATTTGGGAACAAAAACCGTTTGAACACTTAAATATATGTATATATGTACATAATTCAAACAGTAATTTAATAAAAAGACGCAAGGTAGAATTAGTACGGTGTTGGAATTAGGGATATTGTAGTATTTGTTATAGTTATACATATTATATAGAAGGCTACGAACACTTTCCGGGTTTCTTTTTTTTAACAATATGGGGAATTGTTTTATCACTTTCAGTTTCAGTGATCCATCGACCAACCAATGGCTTAAATGGTATGATTAATACGAAAAAATTACCTCCATCTCAATAAAACTTAATCTCCCATCTTTAACGATCAAATTGTAAATTAAAATTGGATACCTACATACCACACATACTTAATTGCCGGAACGTTTTGCTATTATTCCAGTTCTAAAACTGAAAACTCAGTTTATTTGTAATAAACAATAAGTTCTTCCTACACAATTTTTTTTTATATTTTAAAAATGTAGAATGTAGATACCTACTTACTTATGGTTATGATATGTATAATTATATTAAAAGAAACTGGTATCTCTATTCTTAGTGGATAGAATTGGCAGCGATTAATTGGGCTTGCTTCTAAATCTTACGAGCAATTCTTTAAAGAAAAAACATTCCAATTCATTAATTTTTATTAGTTTTTAAATTGTATGTACTTAAACGAACATAATTAAATCATTTTTTATACACATTTTTTCGAAGCAGAAGACTTCTTGATTTTTTTTGACATGAGATGAATCACGTTATCTGGATCCACAATAATATCCGAATGAACAGATATCACAGCAAGTGAGCTTTATCTTGCATTCGCCATGTCCATAACGCTTCGGGAAACTGTTTTAATCCTCTTCTTGGTCGACAAGGTTCTTTCAACACTAGCTGTGGTCACTGGAAGAGTGGGGGAAAACCATAAGCAAGAAGTTTATAGGGTGTATCGGAAATTGGTACCGGTGCCAATTTGCATTATTACTTAGCACATTGGCACCGGGTGCCAATTTCCGATTTTCCACTAGGATTTCGGAAATTGGCACCTAAAAATTTTCTGAACTTTTTTCTATAATTATCAAAAAAATTTGCAAGTTACCACAAACCTTGAGTTGTATATATAAGAATAAAAACGTTAAAGATTAAAGTTTATTAAAATATCACTAGCTGGACCCCCGCCAGCTTCGCCAGGCCTTTTTTTGCTTTTTTAATTTTTTATTAATTTTTTATTTTATTTTATTAATTTTCGGGTGATAATGTTTTAATTTTTTTGTATTTAAGGTGCCACGCCCCTTTATCCAACTTTGACAAATCTTCACAGAAGCACTCTAGGGCCAATACCTAAGATTATCTGTAAGTTTGATCTTAATCGATTCGGTGGTTTTCGAAATATACGATTTTGAGTGTTTTTTTTTAGGAGCGTTGCCACGCCCCTTTGTCCGATTTTATCCAATCTTCACAGGAATACTCCACGACCAATACCTTAGATTATCTGTAAGTTTGATCTCAATCGATTTGGTGGTATAAATCACAAAGAACATATATTGTGCTATCAAATGGACAGTTATTTTTCTTAAAATTAATGCATTTAGTTAATACGCAACCGTAGCTCTTTAGAAATCGGTATCTCTTCAATGTAGACCGTGAGTGAGCGGTACGCGTTTGACTATGTGGTTTATGGTTTGTAATTGGTATATACTCTCACTGGTTGGAAGTGGTAAGGAGTGCTGGATGGAAGCACTGGCGTTTTTTGTATCCTATGTAAAGATACCGATACTGGACTGGTGGCGGATCCAACAGTGAATAAAAAATATTCTTTAAACAGGGATGGTTTTTAAGCACATCAAAATTAATTTGCGCGCGCAAATTAATTTTGATGTGCTTAAAAATTGGGGTGCCAATTTCCGATTTCCAGTGAGGATTCCGGAAACTGGCACCGGTGCCAATTTGCTATGTTAGGTAGGACATTGGCACTCGGTGCCAATTTCCGAAATTCACACTGGGAATGGGAAATTGGCACCCGAGGTGCCAATGTCCAGTAAATCGTTTATAGCTCTAACTAAAGTAAATCTTGTCACATATATCAAGCAATTTCAAAACTTCGGTGGAAGGATTATTCGACGTTATTTTTTCACACCAAAGAATGTACTCAGCTTTTACAGCTGACAACGAAATGGCATTACCAAAGTAACATGCAACATGTAACATGTTAGCTTTTCCATTTCGTTCGCTAACTCAACTGCAGCAAAACCTGGGAGAAGAGCTTGAAACGATGGTAGAACGTCTTCGTTGACCATAAATCTGTCCGTAAGATTTTGCATTAACGAATCTATGCAAGGAATAGGCTAAAATAGGCTTTAATAAAAGAGGTTTCTGGATTAGAACGCGTTGTTTGTTTCAATGAAGTTCTTGGAGGTCTAAATTCAACTCAAATAAGTCCTCGGCAAGTTAGGATGCGGATTGAAAAGCCTCTCTGAAAAAAGCTTCGGCATTTTCTCTGATGTTCTTAATAGAATTCAGAACTTCTTTTGTGCGGTCGATTGCAGAAACGAAATTTAAGGATTTGTTCTGTAGGAAAACTGATAAGGGCAGCGTTAAACTGAATAGTTTTTCGCATACAATGAGGCTTACTAGGAAATCACTTTTTTGGACCTCTGCCGAAAGTGTTGATGCATTCGAAGATATCGCCCACGTTTTGCTCGTTATTTCTTCAAGACTTATTGAGATGCATTTGAAGAGCTCTACAAAGCAAATAATACTGTCATACCCTTCAATTAATCTTGTTTCACAAAGGCGTAGAAGTCGAGTCTTTCTATCTATCTATCTGATGCGTGTTTTGTAATGACATTTTTGAAAGTTATATTTTCATTTGAATGGTTGCGGAAGAAATAAGAAATAAATAATAATTTCACTAACTACACCAAGGAAATTGCGAATTGCAGCAGTTGACATGGCATTAGACAGATCCATGTTCATTGTTCAAGCGATAGCTTGCTCAGTGTACATACTTAGCGTTTGGATACTGTATACCTACGTGGATATATTCTCCTCCCTGCACACCAAAAGTCAGTAGTTTCTCGAAAACACTACTACAGAGACACATGTTTTTGTGAATGTGTTTGCGCTCTCTTAGGGTATTAGTATTCGGCTTTATGTACTCTGCAAACTTTTATGTTTTGCCAGTTTTTTGTTATTGTCATCTATCATAATCCAGGTGCCTGGACAATAAGAATCTCGACCGATGTCTAGACACTTTACAAAATATGCAAAAGCAAATGCAATATTTTAAAAGAAATCAAAAATCATTGTTGGCTTTCAGTGCGTGCTAATTGGATCAGTCGGTAAGAGAAATAAAGAAAATAAACAATAATATTTAATAAAAAAAAAAAATAGCAAAGAGTACGTAAATGTTAATATCAATTTTTTTATTACAGTTTGAAGGCACCAGCAGAAAAAAAGGACTTCCTTAGTACTGCTTTTTACGTTGAAAAGAAGTACTTCTTTAGCACTTCCTTATACGTACGAACGAAGTACTTCTTTAGTACTTCTCTTTTCATAGGAGCAAAGTACTTCTGGAGTACTTCCTTTTACATAGGAATGAAGTACTTTCTTTTACGTATGAACGAAGTACTTCTTTAGTACTGTCTTTTACATATGAACAAAGTACTTCTATAGTACTTCCGTTTAGGTAGGAACAAAGTACTTCTTTAGTACTTCCTTTTTCATATGAACAAAGTACTTCTAAAGTACTTCCTTTTACGTTGGGACGAAGTACATCTTTAGTACTTCCTTTTACATAGAAACACAGGTTCAAGGCAGTACTTTTTTCAATAAGTTAGAAGGAGATGGGTGCTTCACGTATTCTTATATACAGAAGGTATATAACTGAGTTTTTTCCCGAGCGCCTATCCTTTTTCAGTGGAAAGAAAGTACTTCTTTTCCGTACATATTTCAGTAGTTATATTAGTACTTCTACGTTTGCAGGGCTTATTTTTATTAGATTTGAATTTATATTAGAAAGTTTTAGTTTGTTGATTAGATTTTCGGGGGGCTTCAGCCCCTCAATGTCATTTGGAATCCATCATCTATAATAGAATAAGGGAAAACTCTTACAATCGGAAAGATCGAAAGGATGTGTACCGCTTTCTCAGTTATATACCTTCTGTATATAAGAATACGTGAAGCACCCATCTCCTTCTAACAATTGAAAAAAGTACTGCCTTGAACCTGTGTTTCTATGTAAAAGGAAGTACTAAAGAAGTACTTCGTTCCTACGTAAAAGGAAGTACTCCAGAAGTACTTTGTTCCTATGAAAAGGGAAGTACTAAAGAAGTACTTTGTTCCTACGTAAAAGGAAGTACTAAAGAAGTACTTCTTTTCAATGTAAAAAGCAGTACATACTAAGGAAGTACTTTTTTTCTGCTGGTGCCTTCAAACTGTAATAAAAAAATTGATATTAACATTTACGTGCTCTTTGCTATTTTTTTTTATTAAATATTACTGTTTATTTTCTTTATTTCTCTTACCTACTGATCCAATTAGCACGCACTGAAAGCCAACAATGATTTTTGATTTCTTTTAAAACATTGCAGTTGCTTTTGCATATTTTGTAAAGTGTCTAGACTCTAGACATCGGTCGAGATTCTTATTGTCCAAGCACCTGGATTATGATAGACGACAATAACAAAAAACTGGCAAAACATAAAAGTTTGCAGAGCACATAAAGCCGAATACTAATACTCTAAGAGAGCGTAAACACATTCACAAAAACATTTGTTTCTGTAGTAGCGTTTTCGAGAAACTACAGACTTTTGGTTTGCAGGGGTAGGTAGGTATACATATAGGAATCCAAAATTTTTTTGTAATTTACCCAATTTAAATTATGTACCAAACTTTTTTACATTTTACGAATAATAATTTGTAATTTTATAATTTTTTTTTTTTTTGGAGTGAGTAGCTTTATGAAGAAAAATGTTAAAATTGTAAATGGAATTGATCATAAAGGACCATAAAATTAGTAGAAGGTAATTTTTACGGGAGCAATGAGTAAAAATTTCGTATGTACATTCACATTGAAATATTTACTAAAGTATTAAATAAAATAAAGTCTAAGACAAAATTTTATAGGAAGTGCTAAATATAATGAGATCCGTAATCCATTCTTAAGCATACAGATGTCAGTTGGAATCCATACTATTCACCCATTCGGATCGCGCTAAAAAAGTACAAAGGCGATTTACAAAATACATACATATTTTTCAAAATGCGTTGGACTTTTAAACCGTCTTATAGTGCCAGGCTTAGACTTTTGGGTATTATGACTCTTAAAGCGAGATGGGGTGTACATGGTGTTTTATTTTTAAGGGACGTTTTATGCTTCCGTCTTTTATCTTATTAGCTATTTATTTTCCAGAGATGGTATTTAGATATCACCACTTCTTATTTAATTTAATCTCAGCATCGTTTGCCCGTTCCGCAAGAAAGGAGACCTCTTTAGCTGTGCCATCTACAAAGCTATCAGAGAGCCTAAAATTCTTCATAAATAACCTGATAGTTGCCATCAGTGCGAGCGCGTAGCGGGAGGCAATTTGCTAAGGAGCAGACATGTTTTTGCTGGTAATAATATCACAGTTTTTATTTTTAATTTTTTGTGAGTGACTTTTTTTTACAAATGTCAATGATATAATGTGCTACATCGGGTGCTACCAAGCTTTTAGGTGGAAATGGGATATGAAAAAAAAAAACAAAGGCCGATATCAAATGTTCTCGTTTTGAATAATAAATTTAACACATAGGTACCTACATTATAATTATTTCTTAACTTAACTGTAGTAACAAATCTTATGGCAATTACGTTTAAAGGAGTGTAACCATTTTAATGGATAGTTTAGTTATCCATAGCGAGTGTCGAAACCACCTGCTTTTTTATGAAATATAGGTAGATAGGTATGTGGCTGATATAAATCTGCTTTACTGCTTAAAATTTTGTTTTAAAGTCTATCCCACTGAATTTGTAGCCTGTAGAGGTAAATATATGTGCTAAATGGGCAAACGACAAAATTGAAGGCGAACCTGCTTAATAAGCGTGATTGTTTTTCAATGGTCAGTGAACTTTTAAAGCTCAACTAAGGTATGTACTTGTACAGTAATGGTACATCTAATACTATTTGTATGTTAAAAATAATCAAACCGATCTGTTTACGGTTCGGATAACTCTTTGTTTTCTTTTTTTATTTATAAATTTTAAATTAATTGTTTGAACAGTAACTACCACTCGCATACATTTGTACCGAAACACAACGTGTTGTGTCAATGTACATTAGTAAATAATAATCTAACTGACAACTAAGTAGCAAGGCAAGCTTTATGTTTACAGATTTCTAAGTATTAAGTTTATTTCGTCAACGTCGCTCGTATACCTACATAATTGTATACGTCATGGTCTCGATTTATTATAAGAAGCCACGAAATTTGCAAGTCATTAACAATAAAACGAGTCCCCGGAATCTATTAAAGTTGTGTACGTATGTACCACATAAATAAATAGCGACCTGTTTTTACACGTGCAATTCTAGTTTAAAAATCACAGTCAATGATCAACATTGCTCGCGCAACTTGAAGACTGGTAAAACCAAAAGCAACGCATTACATGAGGTCGGATTTTTCTTCAATTAGAGTGAATTTTCTATTACTGTTCATGGCAATGGCAACTGCGGTCTGGATAGCGATCGTATGGGTTATATGTTAATTGAAAAATCTACCCTATGAATGAGTAGATATACATAATATAAACATCCATATTTAATATTTTCTCGGAACAGGTGTAGGATTTATTTGACAATCTACAAACTTTCACGAGTAGGTACATATACATTTGAAATGAGATGATATTCCGCCTGCTGTAAATAGATCTTTGTTCACTTGCCAAGGAACCAAATATGTAACACAAAAATTACAAAGGGTTGTCTTTTACTGATCATTACTTGACTCAAAATTAATGTTTTAACAAAATCGATTAGAAAAACTTTCTATGAATGTATTTTTTTACTATATTATTTTCGTATTAGACATTTAAATATTTCAATGATTTGGAATACAATGATTTTTTAATTGAAAATCAAACAAAGAAATTAATCTAAGTAAAAATAAATAGTTTGCTCAAAAGGTGCCGGCATAGCTTCTCACAACAATCCGTTTGTATAAAATCTGTGGCTGAACTGAGAACAATTATGTTCTTGAATGTCAGACATTCACGGCTAACCATTGCACCCACATCCACAACACAGATTCGGGTTTATTTTTTGACGAAAATGTATTTCTTTTCTGATTTTACTGTTTTTAATTCTTAATTAATATAAAAAAGGAACTAGCAATTCCTTAAATATTTGAAGCAATCATCACCTGGATGTGTTGTGCACAAATTAAGTGCAATTGTTTCCTCAGTTTTTTGGAAAAAAAAACTCGATAGTGTAAGTGAAAGCTGCATTCTTTAAGTTTAATAAAATCGTTTTACATGATTTTGAAACTCAATAGTTTTCAGATAGTTGTAATTTGTAGTAGTTGGAGTCATTGCTTGTGACCCAAGCAGGGGGGTTCAATCATCGCAGGGAGATATTATCACTCTGCATCGACGCGACATGTAGGCGAATGAAATTTTTGAGAGTACTACGTCAGGTTGGTATTAAAAATGGGCCGTGTCGGTCGAGTAGTTCTGGTACCTCCTATACAAATCCAATATTAGACGCATATATTGTATACGTACTAATTAACATGGATAACATTTTGCATGACTTGTATGCAGTGGAGGATATTAAAGCATCGGCCAGGCCGATTATAACACTTTTATGAGTAACAACATTTTTATATCAGACTTGTTTGATTATTTTGCAGTAAAACTAAGAAAATGTTAAAAATCTCGAAAGAAATTTTTTTGATGCATTTTTGCAACATTTTGTTCGTTCTTGAGTTTAGTCGTTCTAGTTAACATCGTTAGGGAAATCCTCAATCTAGGCAGGGAACAGCTTAGGACATTGATCGGCATTTATCATATTATGTACTGTCTTCTTTTAAAACATGACAAAAGACTCAGGCTGGCAGACTCGGACACTTGCAGATTCTGCAATGATTCTGGCAAGCCGAAGAGGATATAACACATATACTGTGCGAATGTGTCGCAGTTAGAAGGAAATTTCTGGGCAGGCACTTTTTCCAACATTTAGAGGAGATAGACAATACCAACTATAAGGTGCTACTTGGTTTTTGCAGGGAAATTGGGGCTTTCTCAAAGGCAAGTGGTTAGGTGTTTTTAAATTGTAGGTCACTGCAATTGGTTCCCCCACCCCTAGGGATCGCGATGGGCCTTATGGTGCCTAGTGCCGTATGAGACATATCTCTCACAAACCATGCTTATGAAATGTGCGCATGCAACACCTCACTTTCTTGTTTGGTTTCTGAATGCATTCATTCTTTTGACATTTAATAAATCTATTACCATGGCCTTGGCCTCTTTACCGTGAATTTCATAGACCGATAGATTTTGAGTGAGTATAAAGGAGGTAGATGGTACACAAAATGGACCAAAAATCCACTTTCAGAAATAATTCTCGCATATGGGCCTGACATAACGCATGATCATGAAGGTTCTTTTTCGAAACCATACAAACGATACAAATCTTCATTTTGTATTTTCGTTGGTAGGGTGAGGACGTAAAAATCGGGCATCCGCTCCGGCTCTAGCATACAATTTTCTTATTTTCGATTTCATTATTCCTGTATGTGTCAGTGTCACACATCCCTTGCTATGAAGATCGTTTCGAGCGAGACAAGTCGATTTTAAGTGAGTAGAAAAGAGAGAAAGGATTTTCAGTGTAGGTAATATGTATATGGGACTTTCATGGGAAGGCATGTGTGGCCAGCACATAGTATTTGCTTGCACTATGTCTAGATTCAAAGGTTGAAGGAACAACCACCAAAAAAATAAATAAATATCTCAACCAATTGTAAGCATTGCCCGAGTTCAAAAGCTGGTTACGCAAAGATTTTTTTCTTCGGGGACAAAAAAGGAATTTTTTTGTTTTTTGAAGAGGAAAAAACATAATTTAGGTGATAAGAAAAGGGGATATTTTTTCTTCAAACCTGGGAACCCTAGCATTTCTCGTTAAAAAAATAATGGCTGGGAAGAACATATATTATCAATATTTTCGTAACAAGTTGACATTCCTACAATTTGATCCACTTTATAAAAGAAGACATTAAAAGCAGTTATTTTCGTAATGTCTACCACAAAATTTAATTCTACAATTTTGTGTACCCTCAACAGGAAGGTATATTCACTTTGTCATTACATGTATAACGCCAAGAAGAATCCACCGAAGACTCTATAAAGTAAATGTATTCTAAATCAGGATCACATTCTGAATCGATTTAACCATGTCCGTCTGTCTGTCTGATATTGACCTAGGCAAATTAAATTTTGTGAGAGGACTTCTTTTTACCGTTGTCAGGTTAGTATTAAAAATATCGGTCAAGTATAGTTCTTATGCCTCCCATTCAAAAAAAAAATTAGATACATGCGCGTACCTGTATTGTACGGGCGCTATTTCACTGGGGGTTATTGCATGCACCTGATGATAACACTTTTACTTGTTTAAAGTAGATACATTATCTACACATTTTCCTAAGAAAATAAGTCATTGTTTCGTGATGTCAGTATTTTAATTTAAATATATGCGGTAATCAAAGAAAATACGCATTCAAAGGAGGATTAAGCTACAATTACACAGGTCAAAAATCGTATAAATGTTTGCATGTCAGAAATGTACAGGATATTTGATATAATGTATCTGTAATAGTAGCTTAAGAGTTTGAATTCTGAACTCGAAAGAGCTGGTAATTTAGTAACCTAGACCGCGAGCAAGTCATGCACCCCAAATTATTATTTTTGATGGAAACTTAAATTCACTTGGTCTAATTAATTAAGGCCGGTATCTGTAATTAAATTTATCGATCACGGTCTAAACTTAAGCGGCCATAATTCGCAGAGCCGAAATTAACTATATTCTTACTTGTGTCCTTTACTAAATGTTCATTGAATTCGCATCCAATTTTGGACTGTCTATGTTTTTGTTAGCTTTTGGCATTAAACAATTTTGAAAAAATACCCTTAGGTTGTATTAATTTAAAACCTTACAAGATGATCATCAGAATTATTAGGTCATGTAGGTAAAGGAAATTACCACAATCGGTAATTTTGTACAGTGAACTTCTAAAATGAGTAAGAACCAACGCTCTTTTAAATTTAGTTTAGGGTCTTAAAAAGGTATTAATAACACTTTTAAGCAATCTGTAAAAAGTTTGAAAGAGAAATAACAATAACAAAACGTATTTCAATTTGACCGTATAAAATGCTTTATATGAACTTAAAAAAATAGTTTCCAAGTTTCACAGATAAATTAAAACATCAAGTGTTCAGTGTTCACTCACTTTAGACGCTCACTGTTAAGCCAATCTAGCTCGTTACAAGGACGCTGTTTATATTTTCCATACATATTTAACTATGCATGTTTAAGCGCCTGAATTCAAATTTGCCTGCATAATTAAAGATTTTGCCAAAGCATTATGCAAACAACTTGAAGGCTAAACCGCAAAATAAATATCTAGTCAAGACTATAGAACAAGCTCTATCGAAAGAATACAATCCAAAAAATTCTTTGACACGAAACCGCTTAAAGTTCTCATTCCCAAACATCTTTATTTCAAGGCAATCTTGCTGACGAGATATACGTTCTTGATGTGGTTAACCGTGGACCAAAAGTTATAAGACTAAAGAATAAATAAGTAGCTACGTGCGTACCTACACTTCTTATGCGCTGAGAAACACATACATGCATTTTACCTGTGTACCTGCCTAATTTCATAAAAGGTCACCACGAGAAAGTTAATCCGCACACACTTGCATAATAGTATCTGAAATCTCTGCAATAGGTAGATACTTATACTGCATCTGCACAAGGACAATTCTACTAACCACTAACCAAATAATTTATCCACAATCAGAAAATGTAGATATCAGAAGAATATTATGATCGTGAAATTGCAATCCATCTACAATACAATTTTCACTTCCTCTTTAAAAATAATGCTGACCTCGCTTGAATTAGCATTTCGAAAATTAGATAATGTAGGTATTGTTCGAGTGACTAGTTGGAAAGAGAAACAGGTTTTCGTTGAAAGTAAAATATGTGGTTAAATAATAATAGCAGATACTCTGTGGAATATCAACAAAATAGAGAGGTCAATGAATTTCATTAACAGATCGGATGTGGAAGTAGACACAAATTCAAGATTAAGGTCAGGTTAATATGATTTTACTTCACATAGCTCCAGGTAGGTATATATTCAAAATATGCGGCTACAAAAATGCATGCAGGTTGAAAGGTGAAGAAAACTATACAATGATTTATGTGGAAACCGTAAATAGAAACGTACCTATGTATTTACAAGCAAATGACAGAAGAAGAAGATGAAAATGTTAATATGGAAATGGTTTAGTAACAATCAGCAAGTGAGGATATAAGAACAAATTTACCATCATGGTCTACATTCATCTCAATAGCATTTCCAAGAATCGGCAATGAAGCAGGACCTGGGATTTTTTCAATTAATTTCACCATTCTTCCTCTTCTTCTTTTGTAAATCAAAACAAACGCAATTACAATTACACTCAGCACTATTGTTGACGGAGAGAACATTTTCAAAAATTTGAACATTTTTGTTAACAAAACACTCGCGCTTAATATGTTTGACATGCTAACTTAAAAAAAAAACACAAAAAATATACACACAAACACAACTAACGAGACGACTGAAGGAACAAAATTTGTATCGATCAAAAAAGAAGCACCACAGTCGGGCAATTCGCGAGACGAATGGCAAAAGTCGACTAATAGCAACTCCACAACCGCTCAAAGATTTAAAAGAAGTGCTACAAAGTCTGATTTAGTCGGAGAAGAATGTGCTGACGGTCATCGAATAAAATAAATCGCGTCGTTGGCATTTGTGGACTCACTTGGGTTCTATCTATCTGCTTCGCACACAGCGAGATCTTGAAGGCAAATTTGGGACAAATAAAAGCTTTTTGGAGTCAGTCCATAGCGCATGCATGCATATCATGCATTATAGCCCCGTAACGAATGTGTGATAGGTAAGGTAGGACAGATACAATTCGGCGCATAGGTAGGTACGTACACTGGTATGCGTGTATTTACTTAAGTGTTAATTATGGGTCGTGTATACGGTTGTGGAAACGAAAAAATGAATAAATTTAATTAGGAAATGATATATGAGACTCATTAGGTAAATTATTATTTTTTATTTTGTAGTGACATTTTTTTTTTTTTTGTGGATTGTATCATACTTTATGTATTTTGAGGGACGATTGGAATGGATCTATAAGTTTATGCCTTATTCGAACGGCTGACTTGCAGTTATACTGTCGAGGAAAGACCGTAAGTAATTTATGTACCTATACCTACCTAATTCAAATTTATGTTGTTTTTTTTTTCAGTTGATACACTGGAACTCTAATCTCAATTAATGTCCAGAAAATTATTTATACCTACAGACAAATAGTTGTGAGATGTTACCCTAGGGCCGCACCAACTCAAAATTTGATTGTGAACCAGAAATGTGACTTAAAATATTCAGAGTGGTATAAAGTATGTATAATCCTTTAAGGGAAGATACCTGAAGTTCCACCAAACAAAAAATTTTATGGCAGTGGGAGTCTATTATTCCAACCATATTTCCCGTTATCGTTATAGCTAATAGCTCATCTAATTCGGAGGTATAACCACTTTAATCTTCACTTCACTTTTGTGATCATCCCTGTAAAGTGAATGAGCTTAGAAAAACGGGTAACACTTCCGGAGCGCTTTAGATGTTTTATTTGGGGGAAGTCCCAATATTTATTTTTCTTAAGTGAGCATTTTTCAAACCATTTGCGCGATTAAGGCGCACAGACCGGGACCGCGAAGAAGCTGTTGATGAACTAATACCTGATCAAAAAAAATGTCTATTTTGGGCACCCTACTTATATCTATGAAGGAAAGATTTCAACAGATGCAAGATTTTTCTGACTCTTGGAATTTGTTGTTTAACATAAAAAAAAAAACAAAATAAAAAAGAACACGCTATATCTTTTGATTTATGCAAAAGCAATAGAACATATATTTTTAAATAGAGCTTGCGATCACAAATTTTCGCTCGAATAAAATTTGACATTTACCTATCTCGATAAAATCGAGACTGAGAATTTGGAATCCCAGAAATAGAGTGACTAAATTTTATCAAAACGAACAATCTTCAAGAGTTATAGCCCAACATCTGGATATCGATCCGTATTCTGGTTACAATGGCAGTAACCGTAGGAAGTAGCGATCGCAATTTTTCTTAACCAGAGTTGATAAAAACGTATCTACTTACGGTCTACAATGACACAAACAAGATTAAATAGTTTATTTGGCCATTGAAAATCAAATTGCAGAAACCTAGACAGTCTTATCAGAGAATTTGGTGACAAAAAAGCTAGAAAAATAAGATTGTACGTAGTTGTTTTTTAATTATTTTTTTTTATTTAAGAATAAATATAGGACACAATTATTGAAAATACGATTTTTATACCCTTCATATAGCAAGGTACATTCTCTTTATCATGGTATCACCGGAGACCCCATAAATCTGAATCAGGATCACATTCTGAATCGATTTAGCCATGTCCGTCTGTCTGTTAAAAACACGATAGAGTCCAAATGAATCGACTAAGGCGAATGAAAATTTGTGAGAGGACTTCTTTTACCGTCGTCAGGTTAGTTTTGAAAGTTGGCTTTGTCGGTAAAGTAGTTGTAGCGCCTCTCATACAAAACCAATATTAGATCCATGCGAGTAGATACATATACTATCTCAAACGGAAAACATTTTGCATGGCTTGTATGTAGTGTAGGGTATCAAAGGATAAAACTTTTTCTTGTTTTAAATTTTAATGTAATATAAAAGGGCGCCAAGTGCATAACTCGCCCGGGGCGGGCGCCTAGATCGTTAAGGCAAGCCCTGGATCCATGCCGTGTACTAGCGATCTTTGTGCACTCTCTGTTGACGTCAGAGCTACATACGTATGTGGCTTGCTACATGCCGTTTACTATCACCTTAAAGTAGGTATCTATATGAGCAATGGTTAACAGTTAATTGTCGAATAGTAAAAAAAGCTTAACAACAAATTATGACAGGTTTTCAAATATACCGTAATTTTTTTTCAATTGATTTACAATCGACATTTTGCTCTGTAAATGAAAAGCCGCTTGATACACAAAATGTATTCAAAGCGTGAATATGCGGAAATAGCGTTTGTGTACGGGTTCTGCAATGAAACGCTTCGTTGGCAAAATTGGAATCGTAGCACACCATGTAGCCGGGTATTCGCTGATGCGTCCCTTTTCCCATAGCTTTGTTGATATACCAGGTCAGCTGCACCAAATAAAAGGTCAAAATTTTTGGAAATAATTTATTTTTGTTTAGATATTACATAATTTTTTGTAAGCTTTTAGTAAATTGACATTTTAAATATGTTTTCAATAACTAAAACCTTATTTATAAAACTTAATCAACAAGGAATTTAAAAATGTAGATATACTTCGAGATTCAAATCACTTTATAAATGAAAATGCTATAGTTGATCAAAGTTGAAATTTCCTTAGGGGTTTGGCACCCCTAGTTGGTGTTTGGTTATTTGGGGAATTAAAAAATATTAATAGTACATTAATAATTTTAGTTTGACATACCTACTAATGTTATTTTTTTTAAATATTGAGGTGGAATACATCGACGAGTTTTCAAAAACTTAGTTTTCAGTGCGGTATGAATATTCTATAATATTGACTTTGTATGGGAGGTACCATCAGAACATAGTCCATATTTTCAACACCAACCTAATGACGGTAAAAGGTCAGAAGAAGTTCTCTTACAAAATTTCATTCACCTAGGTCGATTCGTTTGGACGTTATCGTGTTTTTAACAGACAGACAGACGGACATGGCTAAATTGATTCAGAATTTACCTACTTACTTAAAATATAAATATTTACCTAATGAAGTCACCGCTCTCCCGTGACTCCTTAATTGAGTTAGAGATGTAATTTATGGAAGGTACAAAAACTTGGGAAATATGTACTTGGTGCATTTTACCTCAAAACCTCAACAACTAAACACATAACATGAACGTAACAAAACAGAAAAATAGATAAAACACGTCTAGACACAAAAAATATATGTACGACACATTAACCGTTTCTTACCTTTTAGAATGAAGCCTTCGAATATAATGCACACCTACAACCCAACAAAAAAAAACTTTAAATAGCACTGAATTCTATATCAAGACTAGGGTTGCCAGTTCTCCTGATATTCCGGGAGTCTCCCGGTTTTTCACTTATCTCCCGGTCTCCCGAAAATTCTACGAAATCTCCCGAATTTGAAATATTTCATTTTAATGTTCTTAAAAAACCAAACTACGAACAGTTAAGAAAAATGTAACTATACAATGGATATGGCATTACTCTTTTTGTTTTTTAACTGACACATTGGCCATTGACATTGGCCCCATTCCATTGACCGCTAGTCGTCTAGCACATAACATCCCTGATGGAGGAATGTTGGTGCTAGAGATCTAGCGGCAGCAGCAAAGTGACATTAGAACGAATTTGAATTCGTATTATTTCATCTTCATGAGAGCCAAAAATGCGTTTTGTACCATCATGCCGCATATTTTTTAATGTACTATAATTTAAATAAACACATACAATAAGGGTATTCATGCAACGTCGTAAGTGTACTATTCGCGTAAAATGGTAAGTTTATGACAAACGTTTCATGAAGCTGTGCGTTAAACGTCAAACAGTTTAGAATATTCAATAATTTCATTTGTAATTCGTAGAGCATTCAATAATTTCATTTGTATATTTGTAATCATTTATTTCGATAAAATCTGTATTTAATTATGCCAAAAATAAGCAATAAAAGGAAATTTATTAAACTGTATGAAGGAATTGCTTTTAATGATTTATTAATGTTGGAGTTATTTGAAGAAAATGATGGTATGTTCATAACTTTCATCAACTACATATAAGTGAAGTTTGTTAACTTAAAATACATTTATCTATGTAGAGATGTAAGGAGAAAGAGGACGAGATTTTGGAAGATTTGGCTCTGACTGAATAATGTTAGCTGAGTGCTCTCGATATGGAGCTTCATTTGTCCATCATTCGGTTCCGAAATCTCAAAACTTTTTAAAAGATGTGTTGCCGTATTTGGATGAAGACAGGTTCAAGCAAATTGTTCGTGTGAATTGGACAAATTTCGATGTTATCCTTGACCTAATTAAGGATGATGATGTTTTCCATGGCCCAAGGTCTTGCCTGCAATTTTCTGTGCAAATGCAATTAATAATCGTCTTATACCGATTGGGTTCGAGCGGACCCACAGTTGCTAAAATTGCAAACTTGTTTGGTAGTGGTGACGGCGGAACAATTCAGATGCTTAATTAAAGCTGTTTTGATTTTGCAATTAAATTCTAACCTTTTTTTGGTTCTACATTATCACTGAAAGAGTTTTTGGAGCTATTCTTAAACTGAAGAAGAAATTTATATATTGGCCAAATGCTTCAGAGCGAAAAAATCTTGCATTGGAAATGGTAGATGATTTGCCACACTGCATCGGGTACGTAGATGGGACAGAAATTAAGTTAGCTGAAAAACCATCAGAAGATCCAGAAGCATATTTTTCTCGGAAACATACTTATTCATTAAAGGTTCAGGCTGTCTGCGATAATAATGTTGCGAATCCGACATATGGTTTTGGGTTATCCTTGTAGCGTACATGACGCACGAATCTACAATAATTGTGAATTGTCTACAAAACAACAGGTATTATTTTCTGGATCTGAATGGATAGCAGGAGATAGTGCGTATAAATTGACGACGACTGTTATAACACCCTTCAGAGAAAATTCCACAGAAATGTCGACAGATGCACGAAATAAATTTAACAAGCGCTTCAGTAAACACCGAGTTAAAATTGAGGACTGTTTTGGTATCTTGAAGGAAAGGTTTAACAGTTTGAAGGAGCTAAAAATCCAAATAAAAAACGAAGACAGTATTAAATTCGCATGTCGATGGATACTTGTATGTATGTTCTATTTTGCACAACCTTATAACTTTGCAATCAACAGAAGATAATTTCGAGATTCCAAATGAACCAGAAGTTTTCTCTGAAACTGAAGAAAATGAAGCCGTGAACAATATTACTTATTTTACTGACGCAGGTCAAGTAAAAAGAGGTGCTTTGGTAGAACTATTACAACTACAAGAATAAAATATGTATCTAACAAACTGTGTACTTTTATTTCGATTTATATCTTAGCTCTAATTCATATTTTTGCATTCTCTCCTCCTTTTCAATCTCCAGCTTCCTCAACTCAAAGTCTTGCTGTTGTTTTGCTTTCCTCAACTCGAGCTCTACCACGCTAAGTTCGTACTTTTTGAATTCCAGTTCCAGCCGTTTTTCCTGCAGGGATAGCAGGTGCCCAATATTGTTGGAAACGTTGGGCTTAGATCTTTGTCCAAAAACCTTCGGACGATCTAAAAGACAAATACTTCACTGATTGCTAATCAAATGTGTATAGCGTAAGCAATTACCTTTAACTCCGCTGCAGTGCGGCTGCTGTGTATCCGATACTGAACTCATAGCTGTTTCGCTTTCATCTATTGTTTCGGTGACGGTGGTTGAATTCGATACATCAATGAAATCATCCTGGACTTCCTCTATTAATTCATCTGTGTAGTAGCTTGTTTATATCTGCTCTAGCTGGTCAAAGTATGGGCAAATTTTTTTGACATATTCTGCCACACTACTTTCCTGACCACTGGCTAGAAGACCGGCGTCTGTTTTGCCCCTCTAGTTTACAGCAGAAACAATCTCGATTTTAGGTGCCGCATATTGCCTCGAATACATATCCAGTCGATTTTCTCTGTTACTGGAGACTTTGCTGCAACTTTTTGCAGAAATTTTTGGGTTGTAGGTTTCTATGAGGAAAAGGATTGTATTATAAATCATTTGGATTTAGAATATTTATTACAACAAACTTCATAGGACTCCGGATTGTCTTTGACTTCCTCAACAATTGTGAGTTGGATTTATCCGACGGCGTTTTGGTAATTTATTATCTGTACTCTGAAAAAAATGTTTTTAAGATGTTATTTTATTACTTCTTTTACTCTTATTCTCACCTTATCCATTTTTATAAAAATAATTTGATTTACAAATGTTTTTCTAGGTTCGCGCTTTTTTTTTTGTGTGAAATGTTACAATGACGTTCGTCGTAAGTTTACCATCTCGGTTTTCCACACAAATTCGCGTAGTAAGTTTACCATGTCGTCGTAAATGATTTTCCATCAAAATTTTGACAGTTCATTTACCACGTCGTAAACTTACGACGTTTACGACGAGTTTACGACGTTGCATGAATACCCCTAATGTATATTAATAATTACATAGAAGTTTGAGTGATATTATGGAGATTGGTCAAAATTGGACAATTGGCACATCCCATATACCTACTTAGGTGGCGAGGTCTCAGGCTAGAGACCAGAGGCTATCGACAAAACAGATAGTTTAAGATCGTTATACGTGGTGAAGAGCCACACCCTGCACGAGGTGCCACTGCTTTAAACGAAATATAACGGATCTAGAGGGGAATAACTCGATAAAACCCGTAATCCCGGGTGAACAACCGTGCCCATGGGATGTATGGCACCATGTTATGTGTCTTCTAACGGTGAACTCTAGATACCTGGGGACCTCTAGTTTTAATTCCAATTCCCCTTTTCTGTATACAGGGGGTGAGTACAGATCGACCTTCCTACCCCCTTACTCGTGGGAACAAAAAATGAACAAAACAAACAATACAAATAAAATAAAAACAACAACAACAAACAAAACGGAAGAGACTACTGTGCAAGGATCGAGCACTATAGACTCTATTAACATCGATCCCCAGACGGACCAACTGACTGAGGAAGAAGAAAATCTTCTACTCAACCCTTTCGCCAATCTTGGAGTATGGGACAGAGAAAGCGTCGCATCTGGCACTGGCGAAGAAAACATGGCTCTCGATGTCAGTGACACCTGCTCAAACGCTAGCTCGACCCTATCCAGATTGTCAAACTGCTCAAGACGTAGCAGAATAAACAACAGCAGGAATACAATCAAACGACTAGGCACTAAGAGCTGGGACGAACTCAACGAGGCGGAACGTAAACGACTACACAATGCACGTGCCTACCTGCAGGAACAGCTGCCAAGGGAGAATGAGCCACTAGCTCGTACACCGGCGGAAGTTGCTCCTGCAGGGGGCACGTATGCAGAAGCGTTGATGAGGCCACCTGCTCCAAAGATTGGCAAGGACCATCCAAGGAAAAGGCTGACCTCATCACCATGTGTGACAAGGGACACTGGAGACACGTCTAAACCTCACACCGTACGTTGCATCGGGCCACTTGCCCATACGGGTCCGGCGGGGGAGCAGACGCTCTCTGGGAAAAAGAAGACAACGTCAACGGGTAAACAGACTGACCAACATCAATCTGGCAAGCCGGAGACGATGTCCTCTCTCCCGAAGACAGACCGGTCAATGAAGCCCACCCAAGAACTACTGCACTCACCGACTAAGCGTTGCATCGGGTCACCTGCCTGTACGGGCCTGGGAAGTGAGAAAGTAACTCGCGGAAAGGAAGATGAGAAAGGCAAGCATTCGGAGAACATTCAGGGCCTTAGCCTCAAATGCAATCCGGAAGCGAGCAGTTCTCTTCAACCGGGTGACATAGGCCTAGACAATTCACTGGACACGACTCTAAAAAGCGACTCGACGACAATTGAGGTCCTACCCAGCACCTCACAAGGACATGGACAAACAGCCACCGCCAGTCGCAAGACCAAAATACCCCTGCAAAAGGACGAGATCCTGCGTAGACAAAGACGAAACGCAATACGGTTCGTGCGTCGTCTAAGTAAACGCAACCCTAACACCTTAACGGACAAGGAAAGGAAGGCATTAGACAAAGCCAAGAACCGACTAAAAACATTTCCGACTGACTTGGACAATAGGGAACCAGCCAGCCCCAAAACGGCGTCCAAGAGTTTGACCGGGAAGGGGAGGAAGGGCCACTTGCCCTTCACCCCGATCGCGGATAGACTTAGGAGACCTGCAATAGACTCGAGGGTGGACTCACAATCCAACCTCGAACCGATTGCAAGCACGTCAAAAAGGGCCAGGCAAAACGACACCATCTCCCCACCAACTCCAAACGCTCGGAAAAAGGCCAGAACCTCGATGGTGACCGTAGCTGGTCAGCAAGTCGCGATCATTGACCACGGCAATCCTACACGGAAATTGTCAAACGACCAATGGCGACTAATTGAACTTCGAATCCTGGATGAGGTTAATGAGGCCATTATCAAGAATAAGGAACCTCTCCCATTTTTCGGTACCCTCAACACCATTCAGGGATTCAAAGTCATGACATGTGAAGACGGTTACACTCTCACATGGCTAAAAGACTTTGTCGCGAGAACTACAGCTCCCTGGCCTAATGCGGACCTGCGCGTAATAGACAGGAAAGAAATAGTACAGTTGACTAGGCCAAAAGCCAGACTTTCTGTACGAGGACCATACATTCCGAGAGATCGGATTGAGAGATATCTCAGATCCCTCAATAGAGACCAACTGAGCGAAGCTTGGGAAGTTATCGAAATGGGGGAATACAACGAGGCTGGTACGGATGTAGTAGTGTTGTTAAGCCACAAATCCATCCCGTTGCTGAGAAAAATAGGGTTTAAAGTTCGTGTCGGTATTAACCGATGCAAGCTTAGGCTGATAGCCAACACGGCTCAAAAAAACAAAAAGGTAGAGGCGGCGGTTAAAAACTGTGATGAAGGTAATGCAAGTCAACCTCCATCACAGTAAGGCGGCGAGCGCCAACCTTGTCTACCTCATGGAGGCTAGACAAATCGACGTGGCTCTAATACAAGAACCCTGGGTAGCAGGTGGCAATATTAGAGGCCTTGGCTCTAAAGGATTTCTACTGTATAAAACAAAACATGTAGACACACAGAGTAAGATCAGAACTTGTATAGTGGCGAGGAAACGGTTCAATCTCTTTCTTCTATCTAATTACAGTGATAAAGACCACACAACAGTCAGGTACGAGAGAGAGGGGCTCCCAACGTTGATCTTAACATCGTGCTATATGCCATACGATGCAACAGAAGGACCATCTACACTCACTAACCAACTGGTTAACCGTGTAAAAGACGAAAAATGGGATTTGGTGATGGGATGTGATGCTAACTCTCATCATATACAATGGGGTAGTTCTAACATCAACACAAGAGGTGAGTCACTTTTTGAATTCCTTATTGAAAACAATATTCTAGTAGCGAATAGAGGCTCAGAGCCGACTTTTGTTGTTAAGAATAGGCAAGAAGTTATTGACGTTACTCTGGTAAGTAATTCAAATACAGCAATAATAGACCAATGGAAAGTATTAAAAGAAGAATCATTCTCTGATCATAAAATCATTGAATTCCTAATACTACATACTAACAATAACCCAAAACCATATAGAAATATGGTAGGGTAGGCGCTGATCGGCATCAACCTGGCGGTGCCCAGCTGTTGTAACTTTTCGTACACATCAATTGTGCTTATTTTACCTCCTAGTGGTAACCACCGGGTACTGGTCTGCCCATCCGGGTGTGACTTGCTGAACTTATAAGCGCGAGTGTTGAACACGAAGAAAATAGCAACACTATAATGCTCTGTCGGAAAGACTGACTGATCGAGCCTCAGAAGTCTTACATGAGCCCCTCAGAAAGAGGACGTACGGCGGATGAATTCATTAGCCTGAATCAACGGTGTCGTCAACAGTCAAGATGACAGTTACCTTACTTGAGCTACTTCGACATATTTGGAGCTGAGGTCAGTGAGGATTTTTCAGGACTAGTCAGGGTGCTGAAACAGAGATGGTGGCGGATGAACACTTTATGGGCCAACGGCAGCTCTCACATCCCCGAAGTGGGTTACTGACACCGGAGGAATCCGGCCCCTTTCGTCCAAGGGGTCCAACAAAGGGCCTGGCCCTCCAGGTTGGGGGTTGTACGCCGGGGTAACTGCCCGACTGCGGAAAACAACAATAGTTCCGAAACTACAACAAGCCTCGGATACGGATGATTTTACTGTTGACGAACCTGGCAAACGAATTAAGGACAACGAATTTCGGATCTGCACGTGGAATGTTAGGTCCCTTAACAGACCGCGTGCAGCCGAACAGCTAGCGGAGGCCCTGGACTGCTATAAAGCAGACCTAACCGCCATCCAAGAAGTGCGATGGGATGGACCCGGCAAAAAGAGGATGAAGAACTGCGACATATACTATGGCGACTGCTATCGGCAACAAAAACAGCGCTTATTCGGATGTGGATTCGTCGTTGGAGGCAGACTTAGGCAAGAAGTCTTAAGTTTCCACTGCGTGAACGAGCGCCTCACGACAATTCGCATCAAGGCTAAATTCGCCAACATTAGCCTAATATGTGCCCATGCCCCCACGGAGGAGAAAGACGACGACACCAAAGAGAGGTTCTACGAGCTCTTGGACAAGACATACGAGCAGTGCCCTAACTATGACATTAAAATTGTCCTAGGTGATTTTAATGCAAAGATAGGAAGAGAGGGCAGCTTTGGTAGTACTGTCGGAAGGTGCAGCCTACACGACACCACCTCCGATAACGGATTTAGGCTGATCGACTTCGCGGCGGGGCGAAATGTTGTCATAGCAAGTACGCGGTTCCCGCATCTCGATATTCATAAAGGCACTTGGAGATCTCCCGATCAATCAACCGTCAACCAGATTGACCACATTGCGATCGACGCAAGGCACTCCTCCAATATTATGGATATCCGAACGTTCCGAGGGGCCAACATTGACTCGGACCACTACCTTGTTGTAGCCAAGGTACGCCTTCGGATATCCCGAACACCGCCAAGACAAGTAAATACTGTGAGGAAGTTTGACGTCGGACGGCTAAAATCGCAAGAGATCACCAGATCCTTCTCCGATCAAGTCTCTCTCAATCTCTCAAGAGGTTCTATGCAGCCAGCATCAAGTATAGTGGCAACATTGCCAAAAAGCCATCAGAGACGCCGCCTCTGATGTGCTTGGTTTCACTCGACCACCACAACGAAACCCCTGGTTCGACGACGAGTGCCGGCAAGCACATGCAGCGAAACAAGAGGCATACAAAGCGGCGCTGCAAAGAAGAACTAGAGCTGCTCGTGAGCTCTACGCGCAGAAAAGAAGAGACGAACACCGGCTTCTCAGGAGAAAAAAGAAAGAGCACGAGAAGCGCGCGATCGAGGAAATAGAGAGATGCTACAGCAGGAATGAGGTTCGGAAGTTTTACCAAAGGGTAAAAAGAACCTGCCAAGGCTACAGAGCCCGAACCGAAGCCTGCAAGGACGAACAAGGGAACATCGTAGTAGAATCGCAGTCGATGCTGAGGATATGGAAGAACTACTTCTGCAGACTGTTTAACGGCGATGACGAACTAAATCCCGCTGTCAGGCAGAATGAACCATTCAACCTGGACGATGAAGACCAACAATTCCGTCCACCCGACCTGGACGAAGTGAAGATAGCGATATCTAAGCTTAAGTCCAACAAAGCCGCTGGGGCAGATGGCCTAACCGCCGAGCTATTCAAAGCAGCAGGCGATGACTTGGTTAGGAGCATGCACCAACTCATCTGTAAAATATGGTCGGAGGAAAGTATGCCCGATGAATGGAACCTTAGCATTGTTTGCCCGATCCTCAAGAAAGGAGATCCTCTGAACTGCGCCAACTACAGAGGTATTAGTCTTCTTAACATCGCCTACAAGATCTTATCTGCCGTGTTGTGTGAACGCCTGAAGCCTTTCGTCAACAACCTGATTGGTCCCTATCAGTGTGGCTTCAGGCCAGGAAAGTCTACCATCGACCAAATATTCACACTGCGGCAGATCTTGGAGAAAACCCAGGAAGTTCAAATCGATACCCACCATCTTTTCATCGATTTTAAGGCCGCCTACGACAGCATTTATAGAGACGAGCTATACAGAGCAATGTCTAGTTTTGGCATCCCTGCCAAACTCGTTCGTTTATGTAGGATGACAATGGAGAATGCACGCTGCTCCATCAAGGTCGGTAAAGAACTCACCGAGACCTTCGATGTCAAAAAAGGATTTAGACAAGGCGATGCGCTGTCATGTGACTTCTTCAACATCGTTCTTGAAAGAATAGTGCAAAACTCAAACGCTAACACCAGAGGCACTATCTTTCAAAAGTCCGTCCATCTACTCGCCTACGCCGACGACATTGACATAATCGGGAGAACGCAGCGTGATGTCACTGGCGCTTTTGTGGGCATTGAGACGGAGGCGGCGAAGATGGGTTTGGCGGTCAATGAGGGCAAGACAAAGTATATGCTGTCATCAAGAAAAGACACCCAACACCGACGTCTTGGACAGAATGTCACTATAGATAGATATAACTTTGAGGTGGTAAAGGACTTTGTCTACCTAGGCTCCGCTATGAACTCAGACAATGACACCAGCGCTGAGATTAAACGAAGAATAACTCTTGCCAATCGCTGTTTCTTTGGGCTAAGAAAGCAATTGAGTAGCAAAGCCCTCTCTCGAACAACTAAAGTGACCCTTTATAAGACCTTAATCATCCCAGTCCTACTTTATGGTGCAGAGGCATGGACTCTATCAAAAGCGGATGAGCTTACTCTTGGTTACTTCGAGAGGAAAATTCTTCGAATAATTTTCGGTCCCGTCTGCATAGACGGTGAATGGAGGAGGAGATACAACGACGAACTGTACGGGCTGTACAGCGACATTGACTTAGCCAGAAGAGTGAAGGTCCAACGGCTGCGGTGGCTGGGTCATGTAGAGCGAATGGACGTGAATGCTCCGGCCCGGAAGATCTTCGAATCCACACCGGAGGGACGGCGCAGTAGAGGAAGACCGCGACTCAGGTGGCGCACGCAAGTGGAAAGGGACCTTAACCAACTTAGCGTGCGAAACTGGAGACAGCTGGCCAAAGATCGTGCTGGCTGGAGACGCTTGTTGGTTGAGGCCCAGGTCCACCCCGGACTGTAGCGCCACTTTAAGTAAGTAAGTATATAGAAATCACAGGAAAACTAACTGGGATATCTTTAATATGGAAGTCGGTGATAGTATAAGAACACTCCAATCCAATGCAATACTTGCACCGGAGAATTTGAACAAGGCAACTGATGATCTTGCTAAAATTCTTGGGAAAGCTCTTGAAAAGGCATGTCCGTTAAGAGCAGGGAGGAAGGGAAAGAAACTCCCACCATGGTGGACAAAAGAGCTAAGCAGCATAAGAAAAGAAACAAGAAAACTTCTCAACGCTGCTAAACGCACAAAAACAGACAGTGACTGGGAAACTTACAAATCCAGTCAAAGAAGATTCAAGGCGGAGACACAACGAGCAAAACGATGTACCTGGAAAGCCTACTGTAACGAAGTAGAGACAACTACAGAATCAGCTAGGCTCAGGAAAATCCTTGCTAAAGAACCCATCGCCTTGGGCTCACTTAAAGACCCTAATGACCGATGGACAGAATCGTGTCAAGAAACACTCGAACTCCTTCTTCACACTCACTTCCCAGGATGTAACCCCAATGGGAATAATGACCTGGACTTAGAGTATTGTACGGATAGCGATGCTCCAATGGAAATTGTGACGGTGGAAAAGATAAGTTGGGCAATCAACTCTTTCTCACCATACAAATCTCCCGGAATCGATGGCATCTTTCCTATGATGCTACAAAAATGCGAGAAACATATAACCTCACATCTGAAAAACATATTCCTAAGCAGCCTAAAGCTGGGATACGTTCCAAAATCATGGCGAGAAGTTAAAGTGGTCTTTATACCCAAAGCTGGCAAACCCAGCCACACTACTGCCAAAGACTTTAGACCCATAAGCCTAACCTCATTTGTTCTAAAAACATTTGAAAGGCTCATAGATCTACATATCCGGACTAAAATGAACCCGGATGCTATATCCCCGGCTCAACACGCCTATACAAAGGGCAAAAGTGTTGAAACAGCACTCCATAGTGTAGTCAGCACGGTGGAAAAAACATTAAGAGTTAAAGAATACACTCTGGCAGCCTTTCTGGACATTGAAGGAGCATTCAACAATGTCGAAACAGACGCCGTACAAAGAGTTCTTATAAACCTTAAAGTGAATACCACTATCATCAAATGGATAATGTGTATGCTCAGAAACAGAATAATCATCTCAGAACTAGGAGGTGTACAAACGAAGGTATCTGCATCAAGAGGCACTCCTCAAGGTGGAGTACTATCACCCCTACTCTGGGTTCTTGTGGTAAACGAGATACTGATTAAACTAGAATTTAGTGGAGTTAGAGCAGTTGCATATGCCGACGACCTAGCACTGCTCGCGACTGGAAAATTCCTATCCACTATCAGCGAACAATTAAACAAAGCTCTATCCATGGTCAACACATGGACAAAAAAATGTGGACTGGCAGTAAACCCACATAAAACGGAATTAGTTCTCTTTACCAACAAAAGAACAATTCCTGAATTTAACCTGCCAACAATTGAAGGGATTCCGCTTAAAATTTCTGAAAGTGCCAAATACCTGGGAGTTATCCTAGATAGAAAATTAAACTGGAACCTTAACATTAAAGAAAGAACCAATAAGGCGATGATAGCATTCTATGCCTGTAATAGAATATTCGGAAGAACATGGGGTCCTAGCCCTAAAATAGTCATGTGGCTGTACACGGCGGTTGTAAGACCGATACTAACATATGGTAGTTTATTCTGGTGGCAAGCGCTGTTAAAGGCTAACAATCTTAAAACCATGACAAAGATTCAAAGAATGGCCTGCATCGGCACCACGGGGGCAATGAGAACCAGCCCTACTGCAGGATTAGAGGCCATACTCAATCTTAAACCGCTAGACCTCTTTGTACAGGAATCAGCTGCAAATAATGCCCTCCGGTTAAGCCAGACCAAAAACTGGAAACACAGCCTGACGGGTCATGCACAAATTCTGAAGAAATACACGGACAATAATGTATGCACGGACTACACTACTCCCCGGCTAGATTTTATACGGCCATTTACCACGTGTTTTCCCAGCAGGGACGATTGGTATGAAGATCAACCAGCATCCATTGGATCAACCATACCTATATACACGGATGGATCAAAGATGGAAATTGGCGTTGGCGCGGGTTTCTACTCGGAACGTCTCGGACTATCCAGTTCAATAAGGCTTCCTGACTACAGCAGTGTATTCCAAGCTGAGGTACTGGCAGTGACAACAGCTGCTAAACAGGTTGCAATGATGGCAATACCTCATGCGGATATTACCTTTTTCATTGACAGTCAAGCGGCAATAAAAGCGATCTCTGCCGTTGAGTTAAAATCAAAGCTTGTAAGTCGCTGTCGCGAAGAGCTACGGGTTCTTGGCGCGCAGCACAAAGTAAGACTATGCTGGGTTCCCGGACACAGAGGTGTACCTGGAAATGAAAAGGCAGATGAGCTGGCAAGAAAAGGGTCCTCCCTTGAACTAAACCAGGCTGACACCACAGTAATGATTCCCCCCTGTAATCTCAGACAGAAGATTGGGAACAAAATACTAATGGAAGCAAACGATAGATGGAACAGGCTCGACTCCTGCGGCATAACCAGGAAAATGTGGCCAACCTACAACAAACAGAAAACTGAAAATATCTTACAACTGAACAAGAAATCATTGTCCTCGATTGTAGGTATTATCACCGGACACAACATGCTAAAATACCATACCAAGAAAATGGGAATTAGTACAGACGACCTGTGCAGAGGATGCGGAGACGAGGAGGTGCATGAGGATACCCCACACTTCCTTTGTCACTGCCCTGCGCTCTGCCACATACGAAACAAAGTCCTTGGCAGTTACTTCTTCGAGGATTTAGAAGAACTTTCAGACAGGTCCATTAACGACCTACTTAAATTTGTAAATAAAACGGGTTGGTTCACCAAGCCGTAGGTTTTTCATAGGTTTCCAGAGTATGGGGGTCATAAACCCCTAGGGCATCACAACGGATCTACATTGATCTAAGTGTGGCACGTACAGGTTTCTACTGTCCTGCCTACCCACTAACCTAACCTAACCTACCTAAAAAAATACGCGCCAGACAACAAAACACGAAATGTCGTGTATCAGAAAGCGTTGCAATGAACGAAATGGTAATGTTCAGGCAAACAGTCAAGACAATGACATTGCAATCGAAATAATATATCTAAATAAAACATTTAATTTAATTTAATGTTGGAAAATAAATCTTGACGTAGCTATTTTCTTCAGTTTTACTTTATTTATATGTACACTTCCAATAGCTTTTCACAAAATTCCAAAACGATTAACAAATAAAACAATATTTTTTTTTATTTGGAGTAGCCAACGTCTGCCATGTCAGCTAGTATAAGGACTCTACGAGAAAAAATACGGAAACATTTACGCGGTCTGACAATATTGCAATATGACATCGCAGTACCTTGTACCTACCGTTAAATTTTGATCACATGCTCTTATACCCATTATAAATAAATCAATAATATTATCTTCGGCGCTAAAAACTCCTAAAATCCAATTGAGCTAAAACTTACTTAGATACCACTATCTACATTTTATGAAATGAAAACTGCAATAAAGTCTGAATAGCCCGTAGAAGTAATTGATACGTTGCAGAACATTTTTCCATTTAAATAATTCTATCTCCCGGTACCGAATTAGAAAATGTCTATATGCAAAAAAAAATAAATAATAATTGGTAAAGCTGGTATAATTGCTTACTCACTGACTAGCACCGTGGCAGTGCCCATTCAACGGCCTACAGCTACCACTCATCTGATGAGTCAAGGTTGCTTCTTGTGGTAGCAACCTCCTATCAGTAACCAGAAATGAACAATAAAAGCTTTATAACTTCAGCAAATCCATGCATAGGTCACCCGTGCTTAATAGACTTTGTTTGCAAATACTATCATTGACGGCATAAGCATGCATCACTGGGTTGAGGTATAATATTACGGGAAATGTCCGAAGTCGTCACACCTCATTAATTTGGTATTTTGCTTGTAAGCTTTGGTCGATTTATCTGCCTTGAAATGATCTTGTTGGCAATTTAAAAATATTAATTCCAAAATCCGCTAATGATAGCAGAGGTATCCTATATATCTCGTAG
This sequence comes from Cheilosia soror, assembly GCA_949372485.1. NCBI lineage: Eukaryota > Metazoa > Arthropoda > Insecta > Diptera > Syrphidae > Cheilosia > Cheilosia soror. Next base: position 48,674,983 of record OX443562.1, on the reverse strand, counting down.
TTTATAATAGTATGTACTATGTTGGTACTCTTCTCATATTATTGACATCAAAGCCAGTGTTATTAATAAATTCGTTTGGGGAGCCGAGCCTGGAAAGTCTACCATTGTCATTAATGTAGGTACTTACTTAAAGTCACAATCATTTTCAAAAGTCTGTGCAAGTAGGTACAGTAGTGGAAATTCCCATAAAAACACTATAGTATTTTATACATAAAATATTGCAAATATCTACTACAAACCTGGGAACACTTTTATTTTTTGTATGATCAATAATCAGTCAGACCAAATTGAAGTAAACCGTTATGTTTTTAACTTTCTTAATCAGTCCATATCATTAAAATTCCACTTTTGCAAAGACATCTTCGAAAAAAGTAATTTTTAAGCGGAAATTCCCATAAAAGCAGTCAAAGTAAAGTGTTTTTTATTAAAATTGGCCAGAATTTGTTTTATCACACTTACTTACTTATCGGGCTCCCGACCCGTGAAGAGTCTCTGCCTGAGACACTGCAGCCTTCCATCCTCTACGATCCCGGGCACGCTGCTTCCAATTGTCCAGACCAAGCGCTCTGGCATCCGCGATGGCTTGGTCTTTGAAACGGAGGTTCGGTCTTCCTTGTCTTCTCGAACCTGGGGGCTGGGATTCGAAGACCCTCTTAGCTGGAGCATTATTGTCCATTCGCTCGATGTGGCCGAGCCAATGTAGTCGACGAGTTTTGGCTTTTTGGACTACATCCACATTTTGGTACAGCTCACAGAGTTCGCGGTTGTATCTTCTCCTCCATTCGCCCTCCTCGCACACAGGACCAAAAATCCGCCGAAGTATTTTTCTTTCGAAGGAGCACAGTATCAGCTCTCCCTTCCCTTAAGGGTTTTGTACAGCACACATTTCGTCCTTCGAGTTAGGAGTTTTGAACCCAATTGTTTTGCCAAACCGAAATAGCAACGGTTTCCTAGGGTAATTCTTCGCCGGATCTCCACTAGGGTGTCATTCCTATACCTCGGGTATATTCTAACCCCTACCCGAAGGGGGTAGGCATGCCTGTCGTAAGAGGCGACTAAAATCCAACCTCCGTATACCGATTGATCCAGCTTTACTGGAAAATCCACCCTCTTCGGAGGCAGGCTCTACGGATTCTGGGGAGAGCCGCTTATTGCAATCCAATGACCCTTTTTCAAAAAGCTCAATGGTATCTCGATCGCCTCCACCAAGATCGAATAATCACGGAAAAAGAAGTCCGCCGGAAACGCCAGCGAGCGAAAATTGAGACTCAGCGAAAAAGAAAAGTATTGAGGAGGAGAACAAAGCACTCCGAATCAAACTTAACGAAATAAACATACTCTAAAATACTGTAAAATTGTTTGCTTTTATGTAATTTATTTGAAAGCATCAGTTGGTCTCACCAAAATGTAATTAGGTGTTGAATTGAGTTGAGATTGTTTACATTTTTTCATAGTAAAGGCGGGGTTTGAAGTGAAGTTGAAGTGAAAAGCATTGGTTACTCGTGTATCTTAAAGGCCTGGTCAAACAGAGCGCGATCTAGCGTTATATGATAAAAATTAATAAAAAATTAACCGTTGCGTTCTTGTTGCCGTCCGATCGCGTTCGGTTTGACCAGCCCTTTAAAGTTAAATTTCATGCGTCTGTGAGACATAGTATAGCAGTAGCAGTGCCTACTTTATGATAAGAACTGATAAAAAATATGTATACGTGAAGAGTGACCATGTCCATACTCATTATTAAATATCGGAGTATGGGGTTTGGTGCTGAATTTTTAAATTTTTAATTTTTAAAAATGTAACAGGTAACAGGTATTATCAATGTTAAATGTTAAAAAAAATTGTAGGTTTATTTGGCAAGTTTTTCATTTACAACTTCCTTATTTTGTAGATACAACATGAATTAGAATTTGAAAACTTGACCTCTTAGGGCCGGTTTGTTCATCTTTGGTTAACTCTAATCAATGGTTATTCCAGCTGATAATCATAGAATCTGTTTGTTCAGTCAAATTTTAACCAGAGAATCCATGATTTGGTTAGTTAATCACAGAAAACGCACCAGGCGAATTCTGGAATTTTGTTTGTTCAAGCTTTGACGTAACAGTCAAAAACAAAACAGCTTTCTTTCAAAAATAAAAATTAATTTAATAAATAATAATAGCAAAATAGTGTGTTGCATTCGTATCTGCTATGTGGACGCATTTTCAACATCTGGCAGATGAATACAATGCAAGACAGTGTGGAAAAAATTGCATGCATTGCTGCGGTTGTGACAATTTTAACTATTGATTAAATCTAACAACTGAATTGACAAATAAACTGGAACGATTTGTTGCAAATCTGTGGTTTGGTGACCAAAGTGAAAAATAAGTGGGCAAACGCTTTTTGGTTATCACAGTTATTTAATCATGGGTTAAACTAAATCTATGATATCCTAACCACAGATTTAACCAGCTGTGAACAAACCGGCCCTTAAACTAAGAACTTGGCGTACATTTAGATCTTATTAATTTGCGTGGCTGACTACTAACGCACCTAATTTTGTTGTTCTAGAAAATCTGTCACTAAGCTGCCAAAACAAACCGCCGATTTTTTTTTATACATAGTCAATAGATCAGATCAGATTTGTGCAAAAAACATATTAAAATGCAGGCTGAAAAGACTAAGTACATAATTGCGTAACAAATACTGGACCATCTGTTTAGGAAAAAGACAACAAAAAACCACGACAGAGCAATAATATTACTCTTACATTGAGCAAAAATTCAATTAGAAAACACTATTATTAATTCAGTAACCAACTGAATCGATGTACTGGGGTGCGATAAACCAAAAATATGGTTGCTTCCTATTGACGCCTGATATAAAATGTAGATATCCATAAAAATGTAGTGTCGCGAGAAACTTGAAATAAATATCCAACTCTACATCGTCATTGCATCATTAGAAATACAATTTACCTGAATTTGAAATGAAATGGACGTATGTATTCGTGTTTTGCGTAAATTGTTCTAATTTGTTCATTAGAATTCTATAGTATTCACCTTATTCAATCTGATCAAATTGAAATGGAACTTGGTTCCAGCAAAAGTGATCGGTGTCTTCGTCTAAACCAAAAATATAAATTTCTGGATTACCTATTTTCAGTTACATACCTACATACCCACTTATTTATATCGGATTTATTACATTTTGTCTTCTTTTGTAAACATTTCCTTGACGAATAATTATATAGATATCCATTTCAATCCAAAACTTTCTAATTAATAAAAATCATAAATCATAAAACAGAATTCATAAAAGATTTTTGCTCGCAGAATACCAATTCTAGAGATCTTAAAAGATGTTTACACAGTTCGAACATTTGTATAAAAATGCATAACAGAATAACAGGAAAAATGGATAAAAGATTTTCCGAATAGGCCTGAATGATGTAAACATAAAAATATTTCAACGAATTTACCAGTAGTATAATTAACAAGATGCCAAACAATTTGAAATTGTTACACCAAGGTGATAAATTGGATTTTTTGCGAGATATCCGGAGATACCTTTTTTTGTTACATACAACAACATTTTTCAATACAGTTCCACTACTTTTTACTACAATTCAAATACCATTCTAATACCACACATTTTACATTATTTAGATAAAATTGGAATCACTGCCACCATATCTTCCAACCATAGACAGTACTAAAATAGATTTAACTTTCAGCGCCATCTTTAGTTTCAACTGTACTAAGGCTTATTTGATGGGTTGCTATCATTGATACAATTCTATACAATGGTTGCTATACTGGCTAAACGCTCGTTTCGACCAAACGACCAACAAAATGCAAAGTTATTAGCGGATAATTACTAATAAACAAGCTGGTAAATGCCCCAACTCCAGTCAATGGGATTTTTTCGATAATGAAGTGGTTAAAATCTTAGATCCTATAAAGCAAATATAACAACCCACTATGCCATGGTGATTTTTGTTCTATATTATAGCATTGATTTATAATAGTCCTTTCATTAAAAAAGTACAGTTAGTTAAAAATTATTAGACCTTCTGTAAGAACAATTCATTAATTGGTCGTATGTTAATGTAAAATGCCATGTTCTGGCGTATTGAACGAAAAGTCCACCAATCTTCAATTTTAATATAAGGCGTATTTTTTTTGAGAATTTATAGCTAGTAGCTATAATATAAATATAAGTATAGTTTGCTTGTTGCCGCACAATTTACAATTACAGAGATATGATATTAATAATCTTACTACTGAACAATTAATTAAAATTGAATAAATTTTTCTTTTTTAAATAAACTTTATATTTTGAGGAAACAACAAAAAAAACCTCAAATTCAAAAGCAAAACACAAAACATAAAAAGCTTAGAACCTAGATAAAAAAAATTAGTAGATTAACGAATCAAAAAACAATTAATATTAATACAAATATGCAATAAACAAATTATTCAATTTAGAATAAATATCATCGGGCAGTCCTCTAGGTAGACCACAGATGAGATGTTTGCATCACGTCCATAATCTCTCCTCTACCCGTATTGCCCTTGATGATTTGGAGTCGATAGCGGAGGATCGAGAGCTATGGAGGGTCCATTTGAGCAACCTACACCCGCGACCCACTTAATGGACAAGCGGAGCCAGCGTTCGGACTTGAGAAATTCATTTGTGCAGTAGATTTTTCAAAAAACAAGTAAATCCAATAGATTTTTTGTTTGTATTGGAAACCTACATTTTATGTACATATTTAAAAAAAATTATTAGTTTTTTATAAATCGATCTGTTTGAATCTTTATTGGTCTTTATTGATAGCGTTTTCGACTGTGCTCTTCAGATTCTTCCCTCAGATTTCAAATGTTGCCTTTGCAATCGAATTCTATTCACTGGTTAAATGTTAAATTTAATTATTCGAAATGTGTCTTTTAATTGATTTATAAAAATGTTTAAGCTAATAATCTGAAAATTGCTCTCGATTCCAAAAAGATTCCTTTTTTGTGTCAATCGAACAAAACAGTGACCTAGAGGAAAAAAAAAGTGATCTTTAGGTACTGAATAATTAGTTATTGACATATCTACTCGTATAAGGAAGTAGGTACCCGACAAATCAGTATACTTAGAGCCTAGATTCGCCGATGAAAATTTCTTATTGAAGGACTAACTGATTAAAATTTCAGACATTTTCAGATAATTCAAAATCGAAAGAAGGGACTGACTCGAGAGATCGGCAAACTTTTTAAGCAACAACAAAATGCATTATGGTTGTCAACCTTTCAGTGTTATTCAATAATATTCAGTGGCCAAGTGCTTATCGATCAGTGCAGTTTCATTTTCCGGGAAAACAATTAAAAGCCTTCCGAAAGAGGAATACCTATATACGGAGAATCGACTTTCTGATTTCAACTGTTCAAACAAATCACTTAAGGAATCTTTTGATGAGTAAATTCAGCTGTAATTTCAATAGAAGTCTTTAATACTAGTTGTTGTTCTTTGAAACAGCACATAACAATTACATAAACTTCCCTGCCCTATTGGCTGACACTGCGACCTAAAAAGATCTATTGTATCGAAAAAAAAAATATATGTTAATTTCCAAACTAAAAAATTAATATTACTTCTCTGAAAATGTGCAGTAGATTGAGGCGTGGTAGATTAATTTTGGCGCAGTAGATTAATTTTGTTTACGAAAAGAGCGGCAAATCTACTGCAATTGCAGTAAAGTCCGAACACTGGCGGACCATTGAAAATGATGATGATGATGAGAATAAATGAATTAACAAATAAATAAATTAACAACTAAATAAATTAATAAAATTAATAAATTGACAAATAAATAAATTAACTAAATAATTAAATGATTAAATGAACACATAATTAAATTAACAAATAAATGAATTAACAAATATATAAATTAACAAATAAATAAATAAATAATATTAACAAATAAATTAATTAACATATAAATAAATAAGCAAATAAGTAGATCATACATAAATAAGTTAACACAGATGAATTTATAATTAGATAAATAAAGTAATAGATTTACATACTCAAAAAATAAAAACATTGAATTATCTAAGTATTATGAATTTAAATCATTTATTAGATGATTATCTGGAAGATCACATCTTGTTTTGAATGTATCGGTGAGTTTTCGTATTCCGCCGAATATCAATTCAACATTTGCCCTTATGTGTAGGTCCGAATTGGAATGATGCCAGGAAGAAAGATTTATCATCATTTTAAGTAGTTTATTTTGGGAAGTTTGCAATTTTTTGATATGACATTCACCACAACTACCCCAGACTTGACAACCTTTATACAAAATTTAATTGAAAGACAACTTTATAAATAATGATTTTGTTTTCATTTGATAAAACAAATTTTAAGATACATTAAGGGTCCTTTGGTACTGCAGAGCAGGGTTTAATTTGCTAAGAACAGTACGAAAATGGGAACAAATTTGCTAAAATTGGGACGTTCGGAATTCTGATTTCTGGTTTACCTTTGTCTGACTTGGTGAAAACGTCACATAAAAATAATGTAGGTACGTGATGGAAAATATAATAGAAACAAATATTTACATTATGCTGAACCATGCCCCAATAAGAACGAAGTGCTCAATTGGGATGTCGTCACGTCATGCATTCGGCGAAATAACAATACCAATAGCTGTGGAAGGATGCAATTAAATATTGTTGCTGTGACAGACTTACACATTTTCCGCCAGTAGGCTACCGACCTCCACAATTCTATACCGTCACAATCATATTATTATTTGCAATACTGCTTTGTCAATAAAATATTAACTTTAAGATTTGTGCACTACTCTGTTAATTACACCACATTTTTCCGTAATTAGTACGACTTTAAATTGATGTGTCAGTTCTTAGGGATTGATGTGTCAGTTCTTATATTACTTTTACAACCCTACGATTTTGTTAAGATTGCACATGAAATCGTTTTTTGGGTATATTTCTAAGCTTTTATTAGCTCAATCATGTAGCTAGTACTACTATTTTTTTTTTATGACGATGAAATTCAATTAATTAAGTCATGAAAGCGGGATTTTCTATTCTCAAAATTAACAATTAGGTAGATACATCGTTGTATGAAATCTTGTTCATTTGTTCTGACTCTATGCAGAAAAGAACTAAGTCGTTTAGCTTTTCTCGACTTAAGATATGTCTTAGATAATTTTTTTCCCGTTTTATATTCAAGTTTAGATTAAAATTTTGAAAATTCTGTTATCGCAGGAACAAAGGAAGACTTTTCAATGATCCAGAATCTAGATTTACAAAAATTCTTTCAAAAGAAAGGTGGCATTGAAAATGTAGATACCTTGAGCTAGGTCAGTCGTCAGTTTCATCCAGGAAAGGGAAAGAAACTTGTGTGTTTCAATTTCAACACAGAAATCGAGCATAAAACTATGATAGTGTCAGCAAATTAGCTGACTTGTAATTTTTTTTAACAAAATTGACACACCGCCTTAGTCAATAAAAATAACTCTGGGACTCTATCAAAACAAAGAGATTCTTCCTATTCCTATAGGTAGATATTAAAGCTACTCTTCGAAACCTCCTCAAGGGAGTCGAAGAATGGTTTTCTTAGAAATCGCTGTCTGGTCCTGGATAGTGCCGGACAGGCGCATAGGTAGTGAGTGAGAGTTTATTTTTCGGCTGCGTCCTTGCAATTGCGACAGTGTGTATTATTCGGGATGCCTAATCTCACCGCATAGTCCGAGTCCCCTATGCCATATAGTGGCCTGTAGTAAGCAATTGCTGTTATTCTGGAGATATCTTTCTGCGTTTTACTTAAAGTAGGTGGTTTTTTCCGAACTGCAAGTTGGCCACATCCTTCTGGATGTGTTCAGTTCGTAGTTCTGTGTAGTTCCCTCCATCTATGGTTGGCCTTCAATAAGAAATCTGAGGAGAAATATGCCTTTACTGCTCCGGGCGAAATGTGAACTGATTCCGCAAGTGAATGGGGTAGAGCTTAACCTTGCCTGTCCAAGTCCAGCTCGTCGGCTTATTCATTTCCATAACCGTTGCTATGGAACCCTGATCATTGTAACCTTGTATCGATCGAGTGAGTCCAGCTGTCGATGAATAAGTCAATCGTTTGCCTATGAACTATGTTTGTGTGTAGTTCGATTTGGCGGCAGACCTCGCGGATGGCAAGTATTTTCGCCTGAAACACACTGGCCGTATCCGGAAGGCTAAAGGATTTTGAGATGTTTAGAGACTCAGAAAATACTCCACAGTCCATTTGAACCGTCCGTATAGATATAGTTCACTCGTCCATCTTTCCAATCTGATCTTAAAGGGATCGCTTTTCATGGCTGATTGGTATTTTTGTATTTCCAAAAGCTGTCAAAAGCGATAGCTATTCAGGCGACGGATTGCTGGCGAATTTATTGCCAGCAATGCTCACAATAGCTATAGCTTTTGAATGGATCGAATCGCTTTTGAAAATATAAAAATACCAATCCGCCATGAAAAGCGATCCGCCGGCCGCGCATTTGGGAATAACCCCCCTGTGAATTCGAATACTTAAATGAAAACCAACTACCACGACGCTACTACCGCAGGTCAATACGGAATCGAACGAACTTTACTGGCCTGGAATGCGAGGCGATATTACCAGGCACAGAGGTAATTGTCTCGCCTGTATACGATATAAACCTAGCAACTTTTAACCTGCCGGACTACTTCAATGAGTCTCAAGCACCCAACGCTTTGTGGTATTGTCAGTTGAACTATTCGGACCTTTACCAGTAACTCAAGCTAGATTAGATACCATGTGGATACTCATTGCAGAGCGCAGAGGACCTTGCCAGCAGATGTACTGAAATATTCGCACTTAAAGTGGCTACAGCAGAAAGTTGTGCAGTCACCTTACTTGATGAAGTGTTTCTTCGCTACGGAACACCGCGACGTCTAGTCGCAGATCACGGAGACTGGGACTGCAATAACTATAAATAAGCACTCAGGAAATACATTGTATTTTCTATTCATTTAATTTTTTATGCATTTAATTTTTCTTACTACATAATCAATTCAATTCAATTCAATAGGTACTAAAAATACTAGTTGCTACTGTACTACAAATTAGCAAAAAATATGTAAAAGCTCACCCCTCCATTCATTTCAAGAGTCGGCAAATCAAGGACGGAAGCTACATTTATTTACTTCAGCAACTAAAAAAAATTGGCAAGAACGCGCAATTTTTAAAATTAGCTCGGAACAAAATGTTAAAAAATGAGAAGTAAGTTTGGATTTTCAGTAGGTAGATTTTCAAACTTGTAAATCTACACAAGTCGGCATTTTCAAAGGTGCCAACTTTCGGAAATGTCAATTTATAATTGTTTATCTTTATGTAGCTACCTCCGAGTTTCTATTTTAAAAGGACGGTCGGCTTCGGTGAATTTGCATACTGAAATTCTTAAAATTTAGCGAGTTTCTATTCGATTTTAAAAAGGACGGACGTTATTTAAACTGTTTATAAACTTGTTTTCTTAAGACATTTTGAATATTGATGGGATAAATAATTATCCTACGCTTGAAAAAAATGTAAAATGTGAAATTTTCTATTTATAAATGCATAAAAAGTGTTTTGTTCGCTATCCATCAATTCGTTCGTTCGCTCTCATGTGAATGGTTACTAGCAGCGTTACCACTTATACTACCTATTTAGTACTGTGCTACATATTTGCTTGAATTTTCAGCGCTGTAGATACTACATATTATATCGTTATCCTAAATCACTACATTTTTTAAGCTCCGCCTAACCATTTTACTTTTTTACGAAATTTTCCCACTTTTCCTTTTATAACTAAATAAATAGATATATAAACTTTGCACCATTCTAAAGTAAATGCAATTTTTCAGCTGAATGCTTCTATTTACGTACGATACGAAGTTTTTGTCTCTGTCTATCAGCAAAATTCAGACAGCTGATCGTCAATTAAAATATGTTTGTTTATGTTGATTGTTTTTTTTTGTGGGCGCACCTGCAAGCAATTACAAATATGGATCGGTTTTTGAACAGATTCCGATTCCGAATTTTTACAAACATAACACATAAAAACAGCATATTACCTATATACTGTTCTGCGTTTTGAAATTGTTTGCGTAATGTAATACTGCATTCAACTCTGCCATATTAGATAAGGCAAATGAATTCAATCCGGCATTAATAAAGAATGTATGCATTAATAGTGAGATCAGTCGAAGTCTGAAATGTTGTCGGACAAAACCAACTTCCCTTGTCAAACCTTAAAATAGTACTTTTGTCAGATTACTTATATGTGTCAACCGGCAGGTTTCCTAGTGATACTAACTAGATACTTTGATGAGTGTACTGTAAAAGATAGATGTATTGCATTTCAGTAGCTCAAGGAAGGCAATTCCGAAGAAATTTTTCAATCAATCCTGCCTGAATGCAAAGACATAAATATCGATATATTAAATGCAATTGGCTTTTGCTCTGACAATGCCGTAGTAATGCGGGGACCTCTTAGCGGAGTGAGTGAAAAACTGTCCAATATCTGCCCAAATCTATTTTTAAAAAGGATGCAGTAACCACAACCTACATTTATGATCATCGGCTGCATGCAAACTCTTGCCATACTAAAGGACCATTCACATGGGAGCGAACGAACGAATTGATGAAATGCGAATAAACCACTTTTTATGCATTTATAAGGACTGGGCAAAATCCTCAACTTGTTGTTCCTTCCCGCGGGCGCCCGTCTGAAAATGGCCAATCAGCTTGTCTGGTTGGTGTCAGCCAAGGATTTATGCAAGTAAGTTTCCAAAAATTGTGACACAAGCGGCAAAAATGGGATTAGTAGTGCACGAGGGGTACAAACAAGTCGACGAATCAGAAGCATAAGTACCTACATATTTATTATTCTTTGTCTTACCGACTTTCAAAGAACTATCTGTATAGGTAGGTAGGTAGAAGCGGCGCGCGGTTCAACATGAACCTACCGCGACTCGCATGGCGCAATAGTATGGTGGACGGCGACGAAAAAGAAAACAACAGTCGGCAAACTAGCGTCGGTGCAGAGAATGTCCAACGTAGCAATAACGGGTGCACTTCGCAGCACCCCTACGGCAGCGCTGGACACCTTTCTACACCTTACGCCACTTGACTTGCACATAAAGCAACTTGCGGGGAGTAGTGCACTACGGCTCGCAACACTGGGCTACTTTAGAGAGGGCAGTTTTGGACACTGTACAATACTAGCGGAGTTACTCCCGGGTGTACAGGTGCAAACTGATGAAATACACCCCTTGGTCGACTTCGACACTCCGTACGAAGTGTCTTACCCGGAAAGATATGAATGGCAAAGGGATAAAGTAATTAAGCATTGCGAAATAGCGGTCTACACGGACGGCTCAAAAACAGCGGAAGGTACGGGTGCTGGAATCTACTCCGTAGATCCAGATCTAAAAGTGTCTATACGACTACCGGATACAAGCAGTGTTTTCCAATCAGAAGTTCTGGCTGTTATGAAGGCGGCAGAGCTAATGCGGATGAGATCTATATCTGGAAGGGATATAGCCATCTACATCGATAGCCAGGCTGCACTCAAGGCACTGGAATCTACGAACATCAATTCTGAATTAGTCAGGAACTGTCGCACAATGCTTAAGGCATTATGCAGTCAGAACCGAGTGAGACTGTGCTGGGTACCAGGACACTGCGGTATAACTGGAAATGAGCAAGCGGATGAGCTTGCGAGGATAGGCGGGGAATTGCAAGACGGGGGAGATGTGGATATTAAACCACCTCCTTGTATCATAAAAAGCGATATTAGGAATAAAATAAATAAGGAAGCCGACCGGAGGTGGGAGGTACTCACTGGTCACGCAGTATCTAAGGCACTTTGGCCGCAATACGACCGTAAAAGATCTAGGGAAATCCTCAAACTAGGCAGGGAACAGCTCAGGACACTGATCGGCATATTATCAGGGCACTGTCTTCTTAGAAAACATGCTAAAAGACTAGGGCTAGCAGACTCGGACACTTGCAGATTCTGCAATGACCTGCAAGCCGAAGAGGACATAACACATATACTGTGCGAATGTGAGGCAATATGTCGCAGTAGAAGAAAATTTTTGGGCAGGTACTTCTTCCAACATTTAGGGGAGATAGACAATACCAACTTCAAGGGACTACTTGGTTTTTGTAGGGAAATTGGGGCTTTCTCAAGGGCAAGTGTTTAGGTGTTTTTCCATTGTAGGTCACTGCAATTGGCTCCCCCTAGGGATCGCGATGGGCCCTTATGGTGCCTAGTGTTGTATGAGACATCTCATACCCCTTTTTAACCTAACCTAACCTAACCTTATGCATTTATAAAAAGAAAATTAACGCGATTTAAATGATGTGGATTGTGAATAGACTGACAATTCGCGCCAGGGTGTTTTCGTTCGCGGCAAAAAATTTGGATTTCGAAATTTCGTTATTTAAACTGTTAATAAACTTGTTTTCTTAATAAATTTTGATGGAATAATTAATTATCCTCATCTTGGAGTAGTAAAATGTGCAATTTTCTGTTTATAAATGCATAAAAAGTGGTTTGTTCGCATTTCATCAATTCGTTCGTTCGCACCAATGTGAATGGTCCTTAAGACTATTAAAGCTTAACAATAAATCAATAAAAAAATATAGGTACTACATTTTGTTTAAAAATGCTACATTTTGTTGGCTAACGTACTACATTTGCTTTAAATTTCAGTGGCAACGCTGGCTGGTTAGGTACTAGTTAAGATACACTAGTAACCTTTTCTTTTTCTCACTCAGTGACTTCAAACCCAGTCGCCTTTGGAAATAGATAGAGAAATAGAAAATAGATGTAAAAAATCTCAACTCAACAATTACTTTTAAAAATTAGAAATTGTAATTCTAAATCTTATATCTCGGAAACCACTGACTCGATTGAGCTCAAATTTGCAGGTGATCTTGGGTATTATCCTGTAAAATTTTTTTCAATACAAAGGAGGACAGGCTGATTGATCTGAAATCTTTCGCGCTTTCATGACCGCATCTGCCCGCCTTTGGAATGAAAGTCATTCCCACTCATCTCCATTAATGGGGTACGTGTACGTGGTTGTTGAGTATACAGCTCCTAAAAATCGGTGTGAGCCATGGGATTGGTATGTCTTGACAATTCTGCAGCATTATGGGTAGTATGCCGTCGGCCATGGTTCCTTCCTAACCATTGTAAAAAATTTGAACATACATGCGAATTACTGTCGCAAATTCTCTCATTAGATGTCGGTAGGAGAGCGCTCTAAGGTAATTTTCAATTGCGCTAAATTATCGAACTCCAATTTAGTCTGACAATAAAATTAAGGTGAGAGTTAAAAATGAATATTTTTGGTGGGTGGGGACCCCAACATATCAGGCTATATGTATCAATTAGTTAACCCTCAACCCTTATTGATCGTTACCGGTATATTACCAGAGCTGAATAAACATATTATATCTACAAATTCTACTACTTACTAATGAAGGCTACCCGAAGAATCGTCAAAAACGAAGTCGATTAAAACCAAAAAATTGAGAAACCCAAAAATATGGGTGATTTGTCATTTATTTTTGGCAGATTTAATTTTTCCCCTTTTCCCTGACTATTCATAATTAGAAATCACCCAAATATGTAAAAAAAATGCATATATGTACCTATTAAGGGGACGTGAAATACGAAATGAGGTATGAACCTGGACCACTTTTGGCAGCATGCGGGAAAAAAACTGCTTACAGCTGTGACGCTTAATCTTGCTGACGTACCTACTTGACGTTCGTCAAGTAAAGCATAGGCTGTTGTCAAGTATTACTACAGAGTTTACTAGGTACATTAATAACTGCTTAGACCTAATGGTTTTTTTTCCCAACCCGGGAATTTATATGATCCACAGACTTTCGGTCTTGTGGCAGCTAGTTATAGGCCGACTGACTCTTTGATTCTGGTAACTCTTGGATGTGTTTGGCCACCGATTCCGATACCCTGTAGCGCTGTAGACTCTGGTGGCGCACGCAAGTGGGAGGGAACCTTAACCAACTAAGCATGCGAAACTGGAGACAGCTGGCCAAAGACCGTGCTGCCTGGAAACGCTTGTTGATTGAGGCCCAGGTCCTCCCCGGACATATACTACGTATAGAAAAAATGGCAAACCCCTTTTATGTAGGGATCAAAATATATCTAGATAAGTACTAGGTAATAGCCTAATGCGCTAGCCGGTAGTGTGACCTTGTGTATGTCCCTATCATCAACAACATCGTTTTAAAAATCCCGTATATCCATTATAGGGTTGCGGATGCTTAAGTGGACCCTTAATAATATCGATCTTTTGCCACTAACTATAAATCATCAGGCGGGTGAATACTGAATATACCAATATGATAAGACGAGATGCGTCGGACTTTATCCAACCATGCCCAAGTTCGAGAGAGTCGTTGCTTTTCTGACTTCACTATCCACTTCTATAGTGTCAGCGTGCCTAATTATGATACATACAGAATGAGATGTACATGTTCTTGTGCATGATGAGAATATTTAACAATCCAATTAATATTGTAAATATTTACTTGTTTGAAATCCAACTGCAACAACCAAAATTCAATTTCTATATCTCAGTTCCCAGTCAATCTCTCCGGCGGCGTATAACCTTAGTTCATTTCGTTTTGTATATCTATATCTGAAATTTAATATTCGTAATTAGATATCAATTTTCTGCATTATTACGCTTATTTACTTTTAACACTCTTTTAAACAACACAAAAAGAGCAACACAAGTTCCAACAACAAGACGAAAGAATATATTTTTTTTTTATTAAGGCCACGTGTTTGTCGGGATAAAGTATTTGATCACGCCTCAGTATGCACGTGCATTGATGCCCACCCATGTGCAAATATTTTCATTTCGTTAGTTCCACACCAAGTGAAATTGGATTTGGGTGAAAGCATCGGCACCGTTTCTAGTCACTGAAAAAGGTTAAATAGAAGCGAATTTGACGTTTGATTTGCTCCTTTGTAATTCTGTTTGGAGTCACGTGCCGGACACATTACTTGGTACATAGCACTCGTCTTTTCACAAACCACTTCCTAAAATACTTGCTCATCTTTGTTTCTTAATTTTATTCGATGGTTAGTAAATACGCATGAGGTTACCCATATCAGGGGGAGGTAAATGACACATAAACTTCACTGAATCGAGCGAGGGTGCTTCTGCTCGTGCTCATGCTGGAAATACACCAGTCGTTAGGGGTGTGAGGCTAAATGTTGAAAAGGTTAACTATTGTAATCGTAATCAGATTTGGTATTTTCTACAAAGGGGGAGCATCATCTGTTTTTATTTCGTGATTACTTGTGTTTATATTAGGTATGTGATCGCATAATTATTTAGATATATCCTTTGTTGACTATTCTGATTGGAGAAGAAAACAGTACGTGTTGTGTTTATACTTTGTGCTCTTTAAATTCTTAGTAGCTATATAGATAGTTATTATAGCTTCGATACCATTAAACCGATTTTTGTGCAATCCAATTCGCAGTGGGAGGCGAAAGCTGACTACTGCATGCAGCATTAAAAAATTAGTCTAAAATTAGCAGATATAAAAAATGTTTGTTTATAATAATTATGCGAATTTTTGGCAATATCTCTAAAACAAAGCGACATCATAATTGCTTGCTCCCGAAACTGCATGTTTCCCCCGTAGTTTTCCACTATTCCAATACATTGATTTTTATTAGTTTTTAAATCATATGTACATAAACGAACATACTTACATTATTTGTTTACACATATTTTTTAAAGTAGAAGACGCGTTGATTTTTTTTTAATAATAAAAATTAATATCCGAATGAACAGATATAACAGCAAGTAAGCTTAATCTTGCATTCTCCATAACGCTTCGAGATACTGTTTTAATCCTTTTCATAGTTGAAAATGTTCTTTCAACACTAGCTGTGGTCACTTGAAGTGTGGCGAAAATCGTAAGCAAGAAGTCAAGCAATTTCAAAACTTCGGCAGAAGAATTATTCGACGATATTTTTTTTTTTGCACCAAAGAATGTACTCAGCTTTTACAGCTGACAATGAAATTGCATTATCAATGTAACATTAGCTTTTCCATTTCGCAACAAAACCTGGGAGAAGAGCTTGAAAAACGATGGTAGAACGTCTTCGTTGACTATGAATCTGTCCGTAAGATTTTGTATTAACTCTTTTTTTTTAATAATTAAGTTCTTTATTTTTTTCGGAAAAAAAGATAGGTACACAAAGTTAATAATATAATACATTAAATACTTTCATAAAAGAATAAGAACGGGTCAATCTTTAGCCAAAAGTTGACTAGAGCCGAATGACCTTTCAATAAAATTAGCAATGATATTAATTGTGGGGTAAGTAGTACAACAATTTCTGAATAAATAACATTTAAACAAGGTGTGAATTTATCTAATTAATGCAGTAAGTTTTTGACGAGTGACCTATCCATGGTAAAAAGCCATTTTTTAACTTTAGCTAGGAATAAATTACGTACATTTAAAACTCGTATGTCCTGCGGCAATTTATTAAAAAACTCTGGAGCTGAGACAGTAAAAAAGTTCGAATAGTGAGTTTTATTTGAAGTTGGCACATTGACTAGAGATTTAGTATTTACCCTTAAACTATACACAGTTGAGCTTCTGATATTAGAGGAATAACCACTGCGCATAAAGAACACCTTGAGTACCTTATAAACATAAAGGTGTCTTAAAGGCAAAACACCAAGACCATGAAACATGAAACTACTGCTTAATCTATTTTTATTTAAAATAATCCTAATAACATGCTTCTGTGCTAGAATTATAGGTTCAAGGGTGCTATTATAGGCCCCTCCCCAACTTGACAAACCATACTGAAGCTTTGATTGTATAAGCCCGTAGTATATTGTTAATAAAAGGTTCTTTGAGCAATATGAACGTATGTAGCATGTACATGTTTCAGGTTACGGACATCATATATTTTTTTAGTTCTGTTGTATGCGCCTTCCAATTCATGTTTTTGTCAATTAAGACTCCTAAATATTTAAAACTATCAACTGATTCTATTTTAAAACAGTTGGCAGTACACGGAATATTTGAGTTGTAATTGTTTTTACCACAAGCAGTGTTGTTATAAAGATTTTTTTTAGATCTTACAACTTTCCTTTTCATATCTTAATTCATCTTAAATGCCAGTTATAAATAAACATAAAGAAATTTTGAAAATACATACCCTATTTTCTAGTCAAGAACTAGTTGTGCCTGTGCAGCGTTTTTGAAGGTATTTTAGATATGTTCTGTTTTTGAAATTTATATTAAATTTACTGGGTTTTGAAAACTGAGTTGGAACCCTATATTTCTATGAAAAATTTCATAAATATCATAAAACCGTTTTCGAGATATGAATGAATAGGTAAAAGGTAAACCTATTTTGAATACACACCGATTTTTATCAACATTTTTTCCCGATTTCGATATTTGAAACAATCTAATGGGAATAAGTCCCTTTGTCGGAAAGTACAAATTATTATTTTGAGTTCAGGAGAGATGAAATCCCGGGGCTGTGCAAAGCTCGCTAACCATTAACTTTGTAAATTCTACTGTACTGCAGATCATCGATGTAATTTAAAAACTGAAATTACAATCAATGTCATTAATAGGCGTTTTTCTTTTATATTTAATTCAGAGCATAGCTTGAACTGTTAAAAAAAGTTCGTGTTTCCTTTTTAGCTCAGACACCTCAGAGCGTGCTTTATGAGCTCAGAATAAATTGATTGACGGACGAGCCTTGTTGTTCTGGGTCTGGCACAGAAGGTAAACAAAATTAATAAATAACGATATGACAGCTATGTGCTCAAGTTTGTTTATTAACAAATCAGAACGATCTAAGCACGATGGGTTCAAAGCACGCTCAAAATGTTAGAGCTCCATTCAGAGCGCAGTTCTGAACAAAAAAGGAAAAACGCCTAATGTTTGGCAACAAATTTTGAGGGCTAAGACTATGCAAATTTAATTGAACTTGTAATGAGCAATCTAAGAAAATTAGTATCTTCAATTCCATAAATATGAAGAATGTACAAATTTATTCTTAACAAATCTTATTAAAATTCTACAAATCTTACAAAATGAATTAAAATTGAGTGAATATCTTCTCATCTGGAGACCACCTCAATATCTTAGAAAATAAGATAATTAAGATCATATAACAACGCTGACCACAAGTGTGAGAAGCCAAGAAAAGTCGTTCGCATTCAGTTGAATGGAAGGGTATGTGACATTCAATAGACTCAGTAGACTTTAAGCTACAAAACATAAGCTTAGTTTTTTCGCTCAGCAAGAGTTGATGCTTTGCGAACCATTGTCTTAAGAATTGCAGGTCAGTTTGCAAATTAACTAAAGATTCACATATGGACTTATTTGAGTATGTGAATGCCAAGTCATCGGCAAAAGCTGTAAGGTTGCTTTTAAACTTTTGAAGAAAAATTGAGTTCACATCAGGAACAAAAGGAATTAGTCTATAGACACTCTAAAATAGGCTTCAGTCGAAGAGGTTTCTGGATTGGAAAGCGTTGTTTGTTTCCTCGTCCAAGTTGGGATGCGGATTGAAAATCCTCTCTGAAGAAATCTTCGCCATTTTCTCTGATGTTCTTAAGAGAATTCAGAACTTCTTTTGTGCAGTCGAAGGTAGAAATGAAATCTAAGGATTCGTTCTGTATAGAAAAATTGATAAGTGCAGCGTTAAACTGAATACTTTTTCGCATACAATGAGGCTTAGATACTAGGAAATCACTTTTTTGGACCGCTGCCAAAATCGGCGATGCTTTCGAAGACATCGCCAACTTTCTGTTCGGTATTTGTTCAACACTTATTGAGATACATTTGAAGGAAATAATACTTTCATGCCTTTCAATGAATCTTGTTTTACAAAGGCGTAGAAGGCGATTTTTTCGGCTGTCTGGTGCGTGTTTTTTAATGACATTTTTGAAAGTTATATTTGCATTTAAATGGTTGAGGAAGAAATTAGCTATTTCACTAACTACACCAAGCAATTGCGAATTGCAGGAGTTGACATGGCATTAGACAGAG
This sequence comes from Cheilosia soror, assembly GCA_949372485.1. Classification (NCBI taxonomy): domain Eukaryota; kingdom Metazoa; phylum Arthropoda; class Insecta; order Diptera; family Syrphidae; genus Cheilosia; species Cheilosia soror. The sequence goes on along the minus strand of OX443562.1, from coordinate 48,655,852 downwards.
CCAGGTTCAAGCGATGGCTTGCACAGCGTACCTGTACATATACCTAGCGTTTGGATACTGTACCTTACCTGGATAGTTCCCCTATTTTTATAGATTTGAATAATTTAAATTATAGATAGGTAATTTTAGTTTCTAAGTTTTTTGTTTAAATTTTCGGGTGCTGGCTACGTGCCTGGCGTCATCGGAAATAAACAACATGAAAGTTTGTCAAATAAATTATAACAGCCCTAAAATTCAAATGTAAGTTTATGTGTTGTGTTTTTACTCGGTCGATACTCGACGTACACGGAATGCTACGCCCTAATAGCAGGCATCAGACAGCGTCTCCCCGTCAATTGTTATGCGTTAGTTTCGCAGAATACTTAAGAACGGCTAGACCGATTTCGATGATTCTTTTTTTGTTTTGTTCAACTTAATACATAAAGAAGAAGGCAATTCGGGATACCTGAATTGGAAAGCCAGGAAAACGAAATTTCCATTTTGTATTTGAGTATACACCACCAATGATCATAAAACTCGAAAACCACCAAACCGATTAATTTCAAATTTTAAGAAAATTATTAGCCCAAAGAAGTTTCTGTGAAGTTTGGTCAAAATTGAACAAAGGGGTGTGGCACCTCCAGTGAAAAAAAAAATTTAAATCTTATCGCGAAACCCACCAATTGGATAAAGTTTACCATCACAAAACTCTGAATTAAATGTCTCAAGTTTATATGTAAATAAAATTCATTTGAACTTACGAGCGAGTTTCACGAGTTTTTGGGGTCGTTATTCAGTTGGAACCGCCATTTCAGAGGCATATTTCCTTCGGCCCACGGCAGAATGACATTTCGTAATACATATACGTAGGTTTCTTTGGTCATTATGCCTTTGATAATGTATTACATACAACCCCATATCATAACTCTACCGCACCTCAACAGCACCCAAACAGATTTATTTTCTATTCGTCGCTCCATAATCTATTTGTCCATCTCTTTGTTGCTTGGAGCATGTGGTTAAACTTAGCAAAGGTCATGCGTTTGTGTTGATGCATTTTTTTAACAAATGATACTTTCCTTGGAGCTCGAGCGTACAGCTTTGCATTCACTAAGAATCATCCTGACTTCAATTAATGTTTCGTGTTTTTGGTCTTTTTAGATGGCATAAAGGGGTTCGCCTGGGTTTTCCTGACCAAACTCTTTTTATCTTTAGGCGACATTTTAGGCGGATGTCCACTGGTTTCAGGCAGTTTTTTAGCTTGCAAAGCATTGAATAGCATAGTCGGAGAACACTTGCTTTTGCAATGTTTCGAATGGATTCACCCTGATCGCGTAAGACCACAATGCTTGCCCGTTGTGCTTCAGTGCAGTGTTGATTTTTGCTCATTTTTTTATATTAAGAAAGTAGTGCTTAAATCAATAATACTAAAATGTTAGGATACTGTTTACCAAATACGCCTTATCAATATATTAATAATCACCAGCTTAGAAATTGTTTCCTTGAATTTTACACTCATAGTTTCTATTTATACGTTGAACTGCTACAATTGCAATAAACCGACAGAACCTTTGACGATCGCGTCTCCCTCAACCTATCGATAAGTCCTATGCAACCAGCATCAAGTGCATTTTTCCTGTGACCAGTGGCATTGATGCCAAGAAGCTATCCGACTCTACGAGCAAAAAAGGAGGGAAGAACACCGGCTTTTCCGGAGGAAAAAGAAAGAGCATGAGAAGCGCATGATCGAGGCAATAGAGAGGTGCTAAAGGTAATGAAAAAACGTGTCACGGGAACAAGATCCGAACAGAGGCCTGTTAGAGACGAACAAGGAAACCTTGTAGTGGAGTCACAGTCGGTGCTGAGGACATGGAAAAAACATTTCTGCAAACTGTTAAACGGCGAAGACGAGATAAACTCTGCTGTCAGGCAGAACGAACCATTTCCCCTAGACGATGACAGCCAAGACTTCCGCCCACCTGACCAAAATGAGGTAAGGATATAGAAATATTCAAGCTAAAGTGCAACAAAGCGGCAGGACCGAACGGTTTATCGGCCGAGCTTTTTAAAGCAGCATAGTATAGACTTATGGAGCATACACCAACTCGTTTCCAAAATTTGGTGAGAGGAAAATATCCCTGATGAATGGATACTCAAATCCATAAGAAAGGAGACCATCTTAGCTTAGCTGCACCAGCCATAGAGGCATAAGTCTCCTTAACATTGCCTATAAGACCCTACCTGATGCACTGTGTAAACGCCTGAAACCACAAACCGTTAACGAACTGATTTAGGCCCGGTAAGTCCACAACCGACCAAATATTCACACTACGAGAGATCCTGGAGAATATCTAGGAAGTGCAAATCGATATCACTATCTATTTACCGATTTTAAAGCCACATATGATGGCATTTATAGAGACGAGCTACAGAGCCATGTTTGGTTTGGCATCCCTTCCAAACTTGTCAAATTGTGCACAATGACGATGGACGCTGCTCCATAAAGATCAAAAACAAGCTCACCGAGACCTGTGATGTCAACAAAGGATTTATAGACAGGTTATGCGCTTTCATATGACTTTTTCAACATCATACTTGAGAAAATTGTGCGAAACTCGCAAAGCAACACCAGGGGCACAATTTTTCAAAAGTCTGTGCAACTACTTGCATACGGTGCTAACATCAACAGTGCGTTTGCGAGTATTAGCACAGAAGCATTAATACTTTGATGTGGTAAGGTCTTTGTCTACCTTGGCTTCGCTTTAAACTCTGATAATGACACCAAAGCAGAAATCAAACGAAGAGTTACACTTGCCAACCGCTGTTTCTTTTGCCTAAAAAGGCAACTGACTAGTATAAGGCCTTGTCAAGAACCACTAAGGAGACTCTATAGGCGCATTTTTTTAGGAATCTATATCTGGCTCACTTTTACTTTTTCATGCAAAACTGTTATACTCACTTTTGGTTTTGTTATACCCACTTTTGGTTTTGCATGTAAAAGTGAGCTAGCTATAGATTCCCATAAAATACGCCTTATTTAAGACTCTCATCATTCCAGTTCTCGATTAAGACGGCTAGGATGTAGAGCGAATGGACACCAACGTTCCGGCCAGAAGAGTCTTCGATTCCAACCCGGAGGTACAACGCAGTAGAGGAAGCCCTCGCCTTAGGTGGCGTGCACAAGTGAAAGGGGACCTAAACCAACTTGGAGGGCGCAGAAGAAATACATATAATCTGTTCTTCACTTATAATTTGCGAATGGCCAGCACTTAAAAATCAGACTGAGGATTCTCAACAGCTAGTTCTTTGATGAACTGGAGAACGTAGATCGTAAAGAACTCCTTAGATGCATGCTCAAATCAAAGTGCTTCTAGCAGATAAAGTGTAGGTACCCATCTCCTCGTTATAGGATAATAACCTGACGCTGATGTCAAACAATATGATAATCGTGGCACTCAACACTCTTTGATGTGTAAATTAGCTTCTGTTTTTTTTTCTATTAAAACTGGTCAATCTGTACTGTCTGTTAAGTTTTAAAAATATTCAAGATTCAACAAGTGCTATACACACCTCATGCTATGTTTGGGAGATTTCACCCCTAATACTAGAGAAAATATCGATTGCCAGATGCTTTCGGATACTACATACACGAGTACGTGTATCTATATAATAATAATATCGCTATCGCTAATCATTGGACAAACACCGGGTTTAGAACAGACGTGGTGGTTCATACTTTACTGATGAGATTGGTGGACGACCATATTCAAATCATCTTCAAATGTTTACAAAATTTGCAATACATATATTACAATTTTTCCGGCTTCGACAAAAAAACGAAAAAAAATATTATATTATCTACAATATTAGTGAAAGTCACTTTTATTTGTATATCTACATAATTTAAAAATATCTTACAAAAGCAATCAAATAAATTATGTCATATACCTTTCTTTAGTTTGACAAGTTTTGCATCTGTCATTTGATTTTTGTTGTTAAAGCTTAATCGGAACGCATAGTCTTAATTCATATTAATCATTCAGAACCTATCATAACAAATAAAAGGAATGCTTACCTACATAAAGATATGGGGGCACACATTTTAAAAGTTTACTTTTCAGAATTTCAGAGTTGCATTCCAATGTGTTGCTGCTTGTTTATTTTGGACTGTTGTTAGTACAATACCATTGCTATGCATACAAAGTTTAGCTGAGATATTAAGTTAAACCTTTACAATAAAGAAATCTATATTTAGCAAAAGTTTCCAAATACTCCGTCTCCGACTCCAAGCGACATTTTAAGAAAAAGTTCACAACGTATTGTGTTGAAATAATGAAAAAAAATGTATTACTTTACTTTATGCATTTATCACTGAAGTGTTGGAACTTGAGTTTAAAGTGGATACCTAAATATTTTAAATAGTCGATAATTTTAATATAATAATAAGCACCTAATAATAAAGTAGGATATGTCAAAGTTTGCAACCACAAAAGACTTTCTAATTTAACAAACATTTTATATTTAAGATTGCAAATTTAATATTGCGTAATACGGGTCTTAAATAAAATTGTGCATTAGTTTTAAAAGCAACATTTCAGCAACAATGATGTGCTTTAAAAATGAAATCAGTAATGCAAGCAAACACAGAAAACGAGGCTGTAAATAAAGAGTGTCCTATACAGGGGCGGATTAAGAGGCACTCGCAGTGGCACCCGGACGGTAAATCATACTTACCCTTTGTTACCCTTTAACAAATTTAAGAAAAACGAACAAAGTTTTTATTTAAAGGTGCTTTGGGGCTTTTATTTCACTGAATGTTTCGATTAAATCATTAAAATAAGATTATTCAAACTATTTTGGCTCATTGTTGATCTTAGATAAGTCTTAATTAAGTTTAATTTTGAAAAGCTTCGTTCACACGATGCCACTGAGACGCAAGTTGTTAAATAAATTCTCATCGCCAATTACGGACTCGGTAACGAGTCTGAAAAGTTCCACTTAACAATAAAACTAAAAATTCAAAGGCTGCCCAAATTTCTACATCTTTTAAATTTATTTTTGCAGCTACCGTGTGACGCCGTATTTCGCCCGATTTCCACTATGATGTACTGTTGTCTGTTAGTTTTGTAAATGTGGAGGTAAGCATTGGAACAACAGCATCCAGTTCTTCTTCCGTTCCATACAGCAATATTTTCGTTTGATGAGCTAAGAAAACTGACGCAATGTCTTCCATGGCCTTACACCGATAATAAGTTCAATGTAAAATGTATCCAGATATTCTAGCATGGATCTTCGTGTGTCCTCTTCCAACTTTTCATGAAGAAAACTCGTGAGCAGCGGGTTGCAGGTGGCAGCATATGTCCCCATCACATACATATTGTACTGTTTATGCATTGTGGATATAGTATAATGTAAAAGGTGGTTAAATTTTAAGGGCCGATGTTGAATGTGAACCACACCTAAACGTCAAGTTTTTTTCTGCATTTCATTTGACATTTCTCAATTTCAGACTAACTCAATTTGAACCATGGAAAGATACACAATCGAGCAACGCGTTAAAGTTATTCAGGCTTATTATGAAAATGGGCGTTCAAATCAAAATGCATATGGTGCAATTCGTGGTTTTTTCGGTCAATTTAATCGTCCAAATGTGCGTACAATCGGAAAAATTGTGCAAAAATTTGAGCAAACCGGGTCTGTAGGAGATGTGAAAACACCAGAGCATGCTCGTACAGCTCGTACTGCAGAAAATATTGCTGCTGTTCGCGAAAGTGTGGCTGAAGAGCCGTCCACCTCAACTCGTCGTGGTGTTCGCTATCGTAAGATGAAAACGAACTTTTTATGGCCCTAATTGGAAGATATGGATGTGGACGATATGTGGTTTCAACAGGACGGTGCCCCTTGCCACACATCGTTGTGCGACTAAAGTTGCAATTTGGCACTTTTTTTACCAACGTGGCACAATGATACCACTTTTCTAAAATTTAATGATTTTTGCCCTTTTTCACAATTTGGAACAACAAAAATATTAAATTTTCAAACTTTTAAGAAAATTTATTGCTCTGAACTGAACACATCACACCAAAAACATAAATGTAAAAAAAACAGTCAAGCTCTGTTATATAAAAAAAAATGTGTGTAACTAGTCAGCCACGAAAAGTATTGAGATCTAAATGTCCGCCAAGTTCTTATTTAAGAGGTTAATGTAAAAAAAATGGAATGAAGGAAAAATCTCAACTTTTGGACTTTTCTCAGTGTATTCACCACAGGATATAGCATTCTGCTAAATTCCACGATTCTAGGATTGCTGGAATTGCTTCATAATTTTGATGATCATCGCCTAAGTGAGTGAGTAAGTGAGTGAGTGAGTGAGTCAGTCAATCAGTTACGGTTTTTGCGATTTTCGACGTCCTGTATGTTGAAAACCACTAATGCTATAGAGATGAAATTTGGTGAGGTGGATCTTTTTAATAAGCTCGGTAAATATTTCCAGTTTGAAGTTTTTTGGTTAATTGGTTCCGAAGAAAGAGGGAGGTCGAAAACAGCCAGAGTTTGTTCCTGTATAGGAAGGGTAAGTGCCTTAATTAGAGAACTTGGAAGGGGCACTACCGTCCCCTTTGATCTGGCGAAGTTGATTCCTTCAACGAGCAATGCGGCGCCTCCAATTTCCGAATCGGGGTCAGAGCGGTTGGAGAATGAATGAATGAATTGATTTGTTATTTTATTGAATTGATTTTACGTTTAATGTTTTCTTTATGGTATGTTTTATTCGAAAGAATTGTTATAATTTTAAAAATAGAATATTACCAGTACAATATCTTGTTCGTTTATTATGTTTACTTTAGTTTTGAAGTTATTACTTTAAATTGCCCTTTTTTTCTCCGGGGCCTTTTTCTTGCGACTTTTCTAAATTTATCAACGGTAACGCTGCATAGAACCTCAATTATGCATCAGTGTCATCGAAAATTTGGACCAACGAGTGGAGGTGTGCCGCCGAGGTCGCGGCGGCAATTTGGCCGATATTTTGTTCCATACATAATTGAACCATACCAATATTATCATAATAAAAAGAAATGACAATAATTTCCTAAATAATTTGTGTTTTATTCAAAATCAGATATCTATCTACAGCCTTATTTATAAACTTTATACACTCTTTATAATAATAATAGGTCTAAACGCAAAAATATATATTAGGTTTTTGCGTTTAGAGTTATTATAGAGAGTGTATAAAGTTTATAAATAAGGCTGCTAATATATAGGCTCTCTTACCGCCAAAGTTTCAAAAATGCCATATGAAATAGTACCAACATTTTAACCATAGGATAGCAACACACTTTTTCCATACGCGAATAGCAACAGGGGTGACCTGTCTGTCACCCCAATATATTTAACTAAAATAAAAAATAAGAAATTAACTCAAAATTTAACTTTTATTTCTGAAAAGATTTTATTGAACTCAAAAGAAAAATTTATTTAAGAATTAGAATTTTTGGGAAAATTTCCGAAAAAGTACTTATTTTTTAAAATCAAAAAGAGCTTATGCAACTTTCACTGCGGTGCTCTGGAGACACTGGCAAAGTGGCAACCATCATTTTGCGCAAACTGTATTATTTGTTCTGTCGCGGTTGCTTGGACAAGTGGCACATCTTTATTCTAATCGATCGAAAACTATTTTGAACTCCAAAATTATGAAGTTCAATACAAAACCTAAAAAAAAAATAGTAACATGATTAGCAACTGGGGTGACATGACCCCCCAGCCATGCCCCTAAAACAAAAAGTACGACCTACTGCAGCCAATTGTGACCCGGAACTGTAAGTTTAGCTGTCAATATCAATTTAAGAATAGAGAAAAGAATAGAGCGAATGTGTGAAATAAAATGGAGAGCTTTTTGTTTCGTTGGGATTGGGATTGGGATGCTGAATCACCCTTCTTGCTATCCTAAGGTTAAGCATGGAGTGTCCAAATTTTGTAAAATTAATTTTTTATTAGTTAACTGAACATTTAATAAATATAAAAAAAATTATTTTGGAAAAATTTGACACTCCAAATGGTAGTTTTTGGAGCGTGCCGGCCTCCATGCCAAAACGAAAAGAGAGCTAACATATTTTTTGCAGATCTCAGTTCAGCGCATTAAAGTCAATCGGAATAAACAAAAAAAAAGTATTTTTTTTTTCGAATGGGCAGTAATGTAAAATGAAACAGGGGCGTAGCGAGGAGGGGGGTGTGGGGGGTGCGACACCCCCCCACTGTTTTTAAGAGTCGGCAAATCAAGGAATTAACATTTTAACTTGAGCAGCTAAAAAAAATTCTAAAAATTTAAAAAAAATCAAAAATTTTCAAAAAAAATTAAAAAAATTCTAAAATTTCTCAGAACAAAATGTTAAAAAATAAGAAGTGAGCTTGGATTTTCATTAGGTATATGTTTTCAAACTCGTAAATGTATACAAGACGGCATTTTCAAAGGTTACACCTTTCGGAAATGCGAATTTATATTTTTTTGACTGTATGTACCTTTTCCGAGTTTCGATTTTAAAAATGACTTTCAGCATCGGTGAATTTGCTGACTAAACACTTTAAAATTTATCGATTTTCGATTCGGTTTTAAAAAAGATTGTCGGCATCGGTGAATTTGCCGACTGAAAACATTAAAATTTAGCGAGTTTCGATTCGATTTAAAAAAAGATTGTCGGCATAGCTGAATTTGCCAACTGAACATAATAAAATTTAGCGAGTTTCTATTCGATTTAAAAAAAAGACTGTCGGCATCGGTGAATTTGCCGACTAAACACATTATAATTTAGCCAGTTTCTCGAAGACCACCAAATCGATTGACCTCCAATTTACAGGTAGTATTAGGTATTGGCCCAAGAGTGTTCGTGTTAAGATTGATCAAAATTGGACAAAGGGGCGTGGCGCCTCCCATACAAAAAACATCTTCTATGGGGTGAAACTCGATGACGTTATAACTCGATAGCCGCTGGCCCGATACAGTCGGCAAGTTCCTGAAATAAGTCGGCATTTCAATGAAAGTCACCCCCCACGGCTCGAACCCTCGCTACGCCCCTGGCCCTAACATATTATATAACAGTGGGATATGTATAAGGGGGTATGCTGCCCCTCTACAACTCCCTTGTTTGGGGTCACTGTAGGATTTGGAGTGGGTGCAAGGTTTTTAGTATGTAAATTTAGGAACTGCACTCTTTTTCTTTCAAATCGCAAAATAGTTATTTAGTTGTTACTGATGGCACCCCCTAGTAGTCTGCCACCCGGGGCGGGTCATGTCACGATAACGAACACTATTAATTGTTCTATTGTAAGAATGGTCCTACAATGCCTCGAGCCCAAAATCCATACCAAGTCACGCGTTGTGGTTGTGGATGCGTTTGTTTCTCAACAATCTACCGACCCAAGCCGGTTTTATTCAACTTAGATAATTTACTAACGGTCGAGAGCACAAACAGTTGAATGAGTTAAAAAAACGGAAGGCAGAGTTTACTTACACACTCGGTATAAGAGAATTTACCTACCTACTGTGCAACTGTACAGTGATTGAAGAGGTCGAACTCGACTTTTTACGAGATTCCGGAAATGTTTGTTAAGTTTTCGAAGAAATGTGTAAAATACTTCTATAGTGCGCAAATATGACATCGCATGTTTGTAATAGTGTTGAATTTTCGTATTATGCCATGATTGTCATCGGTACCCAAGCTGACCGATAAATTTTCGAATACTCAACAGTTGTAGAAACACAGATCTTTGTCCATCATCCATTGCTACTTTTTATGACTTTTGTTGTTGTCAATTTTGCTACTTATGCGATGAAAAACTGACAGATAATCAGCCAGTGCCAATTCGATTAACGCGCATTTGATTAAGGTGTTAACAAAAGTATACAATTAGAGGATTATTTAGTCAAGTCAGTAGTTATTATTCCAAAAGATAATTATGAACTATGATTAATTCAAGAAATGCGTTAATATGGTCAAAAGCATGGATTTCATTCCTTACTAAAAATACTTGTAGTTGAATCGATGGTCATTTTGAAAATACTGGTGCTTAACATTGAGCAGGGCTTTCCAATGAGTAGTTATATTTAGTATCAAAGGAACATTTTATGGTGCGGCCGAGCCGAACGCATGCAGCTAGAGTGAAACCCCCTCACTTTCTGATTTATCAAGTAGCACGCCATGTGCAGTGATCTATCATACTGTTTTGCATTCTGCAATCTACAATCGACCTTCTTAATAATTCAACTTCACAAAAGAACCTACTACTTTAGTCATTCCAATGGAATACATATAAGTATACTATACATGCATTCTCTGCCGTAATACCTATGTCATAACTTAAGTGTGTATTGTTTGATTTTTGTATAACAAAATAAAACTACCGACAGATTAGGCTGCATATGTGTTAAAAGAGGTGTCATACCAAAATGTTGGTCATACGATAAGATATTCGGCAATTTTGAATGAAAAAAGTGCTGTCACCGGTACCATAGAGCGTTAAAAATCAAATAAAAATTATTGATATATTAATCCCAAATAATCTACCATAAACAACCGAAATCTAACCTACACATTAGCGGCGAGCTTTTATCTTCAAAAATTGATGGATTACTTTAGTTTACATTGCGGCACCCTAAGTTTACTGTAGATAAGTGGACGCCAACGGTTTTGATTTATTTAATGTTCTACAAAATCAATTAATGCAGAATATACATGAAAAGAATCTGATTTTCATACAATTCTAATATGCCAACGCAATAGCATTGGCATATCTTTTCGGCATTTGAGTTGAACTCACTGTCAAAAAAAAATTATTTTTTTATTTATTTATTTTTTTTTTGTGAGAAAAGTGAGTCAGAATACTCAAATTGAGTGAAAGAAATCACAAGATGTTTAGATCATAATAAATATCAGTTGTAAAGATATACAGCCACCTCCAAGATAATAAACAGATTAATTTATTATTTTGATTGCTTTGATTTTTATAATTTTAGCCATAATGAATAGAGTAGGTAGCTTATCAAAATTGGCACTTGGTATTTTACGATGACAAGATATTTGAAATTTCAATAAAATCTGACATCGAAATGAATTGAGAATATATCTGACAGGCAAAGGTAAAGATATATAAATGATTTGACAATTTGCAAAATCAAATGTTTCTTATTAGGTAACTGGAACATAGGTACTTTAAGTAATTTTTTTTTCGGAATACGTAAATACAACATTTTGAAAAGCCATGATCACAGTTTAAAAAACGATTTACCTACCTAGTTTTATCACATTTGATCGCGTTAATTCTAATTATTCTATCGGTTATTTAACCACACCCTCAGACCCCAACTCCGCCAACTATATACAGTCAAACTTCCATAACTCGAACTTCCTTAAGTCGAATTTCTCTATTACTCGAAGTTTTTTTGGGAACTCTGCGTTTTCAACTTTTCAACTTTTGGCCTCCATAACTCGAAGTTTCTATAACTCGAATTTATTTTCTTTCATTTTGAGAGTTCGACTTATGGAAGTTCCACTGTACATACATATTAAGAAAGAGCAGTTTTCTAAATTATTTTTTTAATCATCATTTTCAAATCCCCGCCAACAAATTACAAGGATCGCGGGCGATCCCTACATTATCTGAAATCACTTATTGGACAAAATTCCCCAAATTGTTTTTCTTCTCTTTTTCCAAAATCTCCTGGGACGAAATCCCTTATGATCTTAATTATCTTATTTTCTAAGATATTGAGGTGGTCGCCCAGATGAGAAGATATTCACTCAATTTTAATGCATTTTTTTAAGATTTGTAGAATTTTAATAATATTTGTTAAGATATTAGCTTTGAAATAAAAAATTAATTGAAAAGAACTCACTTCGAATAAATTTGTCCATTCTTCATATTTGTGGAATTGAAGATACCAATTTTCTTAGATTGCTAATTACGAGTTCAATTAAATTTGCATCTTAGCCCTCAAAATTTATTGCCAAACATTAGGCGTTTTTTCTTTTTTGTTCAGAACTGCGCTCTCAATGGAGCTCGAGCATTTTGAGCGTGCTTTGAACCCATCGTGCTCAGATTGTTCTGATTTGGTAATGAAACAAACTTGATTACATAGCTATCATATCGTTGTTTATTTATTTTGTTTACCTTCTGTGCCAGAACAACAAGGCTCGTCCGCCATTTCAACCATTTTGTTTTTTTTTTTTTTTTTCTGTGAAATGTGACTGTAAGCGCGTAATCAGTTTTTTACTCAGCCTGCTCAGTCAATTTATTCTGAGCTCATAAAGCACACTCTGATCATTCTCTAAACGAAAAAAGAAACACAAATTCAGAGCTCTGAGTTATCTGAGGTGTCTGAGCTAAAAAAGAAACACGAACTTTTTTTTAACAGTTCAGGCTATGCTCTGAACTAAAAAAGAAAAACGCCTATTAATGACATTGATTGTAATTTCAGTTTTCAAATTACATCGATGATCTGCAGCTTTGCACAGCCCCGGGATTGCAGCTCTCCTGAACATAAATATTAATATGTACTTCCCTTTGTCGATCTTTTTGACTTAACGGCGGCGCGCGGTTTAACTATTCCCATCAGATTGTTTCAAATATCGAAATCGGGAAAAAATGTTGATAAAAATCAGTGTATATTCAAAATAGGTTTACCTTTTACCTATTCATTCATATCTCGAAAACGGCTTTACGATTTTTATGAATTTTTCCATAGAAATATACATAGGGTTCCAACTCAGTTTTCAAAACCCAGTAAATTTAATATAAATTTCAAAAACAGAGCATATCTAAAATACCTTAAAAAACGCTGCACAGGCACATCTAGTTTTTGACTAGAAAATAGGGTATATGTATTTTCAAAATTTCTTAATGTTTATTTATAGCTGGCATTTAAGATAAATTAAGATAATATGAAAGCGAAAGTTGTAAGATCTAGAAAAAATCTTTATAACAACACTGTCCCCTACGCCAAAATCTCCCACAAGCAAACTAAATATTGCATATACGCAACCTTACATTAGCCCCCCATACGTATCTAACTTTTTAACACCGTTTTTAGGTGTCGCTGCGACAGAATTAATAACACCAAATCTAAAAATTTGGGATTTTGTCCGTGAGGATTTTTTCTTAGGGTCGTTTGGAGCAATGCATTTCAGCACGGGGGATTTTGGAAAAGGAGATTTCATCACCAACCCATATCATATACCCATCATATTCCTTCATTGGCATTAATGAAATAAGCGGGGCACAATCTCTCCAATCTATGCTAATCGCATAGTCACATTCGTCACATTTTCCGGCCAATTTAGAAAGTGTATCATCTGGATGGTCTTCCAGAACACTTTGCTTGCAGATGTTTAACTTTTCACTTCTTCCAAGATTCTTCTTTAACGACAGTCCGACGAGTTCCTATTTCTTATCGGTAATTAAACTCTATCTAATAATTATTATGTAATTTCTTCACACGGGCATTGCCAAAATAAAGGTCACTAAACGAAACAACTTGCCCGTACCATTCTTTTAGCTTGCACTGTACGTGTACCTATCTAATTGCTTTTGAAAGTGCGTTGATTGTCGTATCTTTATTTAGGTGGGCCACCCCTTATCCCTAATGGTATTGTCGTTAGGGTTTAAAAAATGCTACCGATACGGAGATTTTTTTTATAATTCTTTCGTTAAAAATGCATAACGAAATTGAGTCTTTATTTATTCTTCTGTGCAAGGTGTGCCCATGGTAATATAAGCGTGTCGTGCATCAATAAAAATTACTCTGTATGTCTTATCGCCAAACAAACCTTCTGCATTTCAATGCGTGGTTTGGTATACCGAATAATGCTTATCAATTAGTTTCAGATACATTATCAATCAATTTATATTATTATCGTTGTCATTTGGGGCTTCGTCTAGACGAAAACTTTTAATAGTCCCGACATAAGTGGTGCCTTTGTCGCCTTAAATTTTAAAATCCCCTATGATGACTTTGACATAATGCCAATGACATATAAATTGTTCCTAAGATTAGTGTTAGTTCTTGGGAGTACAAATAAGCATCGTTAATGTGCATTATACGTTTAGTAAAAAGTATAATCCATAAAAATTAAATACCTACACCATGTAGCATTGTGTATAGTATTCTTCAACTTGCATGACCGTTTCTAACTGGTTTAATTTAATAAATAAAAAAATAAAATAGATTAGTATTAAAAACTGGAGCTTATGGAAACGCGCACATCACTCGAAAACAGAAGTAAGATTCGTTTGATATTTCAAAGCCATCTGGCATAATTTGGCATCAAAAATTAAAAATGGTTACTTATGTGGGATCGATAATTATTTGCTTCATTATATTAGAAAGTATAGCTTTTAGTTCAAGTTCTTTTGTATTGTGTTTCAAGTTAGGAACTCATTTATGTTTAAATTCCGATTACCCATGTTACTTCTCTAAAATTTCCTTTTTGGTTTGTTAAAATGTACCCCCTATTAAAATCGATTCAAAATATGGGGGTCGTCTTAATAATGAATGAAATAAATATTTTTCAATATATGAAATATGATCATTTGAATTGGGGCATAAAATCATGGATCTTCTCTATATTTGTATTGTATTTCCGATTAGATATTTTCTGCATGATCAAATTAGTCATGAAATTACGATCATGCCTTCCCTCTACCTTATCCTTAATAGTCGAATGATGGGGAATATGCATACGCAAAGTACATGTATTCCCTGCTATTCAACTTAAATTACAACCCGCTCTCACTGAAATGATAGTCACCCATATGCCCGGCTCAGAATGGCATGTGAATTTGCCAAAATAGGCATGTCGTGTACTCGGCAAATCGTTTTGCATGCCAGAATTTTATGGCATGTAAAAACGACATGTCACTACGAATTGATATTCTCGGCGCGAATTTCAGACACGATTATATCCTACTGAAAATTGTATTGCATACAAGTTCCTTGAAAGGACTCCTTAAAAAGGACATATTTCTAAAATCTCCTTAAGCGATATTTAGGAGTTGGTTTTTGGATTTTGGGTAATCGAGTAGCATTCGAAAGTGTACGTCAATAAATATATAAATAAATTTCGAAAAAATAATTTAAAGCGAAAAATGCATTTGATTGAGGATAACAATAAGTGCCGGTGTAATGGAACACAATTGAAACGTTATCGGTCGAATAATGGATTAAATCTGAAGAAAGCCATAGACGAGTTCGAAGTTCAACCGATTGTCGTTCGAAAGACACCAAAGTTTCCCACACGGGAACATCACATGGCGATTCGAAAGAAGAAGTCAAGAAATATGCCTACTGCGGTGCATGTGTTGGCCAAAGTCATGCTGTGATCGCAAGTGTTCGAGTGCGAATGAAAAAACGTGTCAATCATGCAAGTGCCCGCGCGAAGCGCATGCCATTTACCAGGAACAGGACACATCGGTCGAACGCCCCGGCTTCAAGAGTATTTCGCCAACACACTGGGAATCAGATTCACGACAATTGGGTTTCACCTAGGTGCCACAGCCACTAGGTATAATGACATCGTCAAAG
Organism: Cheilosia soror; assembly: GCA_949372485.1. Classification (NCBI taxonomy): domain Eukaryota; kingdom Metazoa; phylum Arthropoda; class Insecta; order Diptera; family Syrphidae; genus Cheilosia; species Cheilosia soror. Next base: position 48,640,302 of record OX443562.1, on the reverse strand, counting down.
GTCCAGCGCTACTTTGATAAGATCCCCCAGGAGAAAGTTCCTGAACTCAGTTCAAACGGTAATATGTAAGAACCTTGAATATTTACGTCTCTGTAATTATTCAATCAGTTTATTTGTGGGTTTTGTTTATCCATTTACATTGGCGCTATTCTACGATGCCCGGAGGCCCAGAGCTTAGGCCTGTGCTAATGTCTCTATTACATACATATATACAATCTCCTTAAGCGATTTTTAAGAGGTAAATTTTAAATTCTATTTTGAAAATGATCTTAGAAATAGTGGTAGATTTTGGGAATTATGCTCTTCACCCCGAGGTCTTTGGAGCCGCAAAAATGGATATTGATCCCAAAATTTATTACAAAACAATAAATAAGGTAGATAATGAAATGAAACTTATTTTCAAGAATGCCTTACTAAAAGATCGTTATAAAAAAAATTCAACCAAATTGCCAACAAATGCCATCTCATTGCATGACGTGTAGGTACTCACAAACTCGTTTACATGCGAAAATATATAATATCGACATAATTACATGCATCTGTGTGCAGCATGTTGTGTAATCGGCATATTTTGGCTGCCATGTCAACATATCAAAAATAAACAGATGCCAGTCACCGTCGACATACGAATATGCCAACTTTGAGACAAAACGTGCATGCCGTGATCTCGGCATACTTTTCGCACATACCACAATATAAATAACGTGACATATTCTACATTATGTCGGGTAAATATCGTGACGTCAGAGTGGCATGCGTATGTCGTGTTTGGCATGTAGTGTATTCTTAGCATTAGTAATCCGTTTTTTTAAAGTCCGATAATATTGACATAGGTCAGGTACATTGTAGATACATAATTAGTAGAACAGTAGAACAAGTAGAAGGCGACCGACTTAAAGTGCAATTAAAGGTAGTTTAGCTAAGGACCGGGCTAACTATAGAGGATTGTTTGTTAGTTGAGCTTGGTTTACGCCGAAATGTAGAGCCGCCAAAGTAAGCAAGTAATGCAAGTGTCGCAAAATCAACTCTTTAAAATTATGCTAAATTTATCTGCCATGGCATCAGTCAGCCTTCGATATATACAAACGAGTAAATGTTAAATTGATTGTTTAACTTAATAACACATTTTTCATTTACATTGAAGGTTCTGTTTCATAGTTTCTATCAATATTAAACCTACAATTATTACTCATTCTTATTAAAAAAAATATTTCAGTAGACGTATACTGTGGGCGCAGGGACTCAGTGGTTGGTGCGCTGTACTACTTACTGTGCGACGGTTCCCAGGTTCGTTCCCCGGAAAACACAAACTAGATCTTAAGTATTTTTCCACTGTTCGTGAACGTCTGAAGTATTAACTGTCTTGAAAAGGCTTCTCAATTCAGCAGTTTGGACTCGGCATAAAATTGTATAGGTCCCTTCCATTCCCGAACATAAAAAAAACTCGCGTTATGAGAAGCAAGGCCTAGGCCTATTATTTTTATTTTTATTTTTAAAAAGATTGCAAATCATCAAATCACTGTAAAATTTGCAGTAACAATAATTTTGTAATATTCTTTGTATAGGAAATAAAAATATGAACCGAAAATCATTTCATTTATGTACCTACCTACCTACCTATTAATATAATGATCATGCTGATGTTAAACAATCACAAAATTCTTTTTACGTGTTAAACAAAGCCCAGCAAGGATTAATAATTATTATGAAAAAGCGCATTATAACAGGAGTAATTATTGGTTTGTCCCTGATAATTTCTTGAAATTTTTAGGCTATAAACAAAACACCTCGTATAGCTACATCAACGCACTAAAGTTGATCTTTTCCTCCGTTCTAATCACCGTTCAATTGGCACAAGTGGTCAGTGTTCCCAGATGAAAAAGCTGAAAATCTTGTTTTCCGAAATAAAATATTTTTTTTTGAAGATTTTTCCAAAATATAGAAAAAAAACTAGCTAGAACCGAAAATTTTAAAGTGGTTAGAAAATTTTTTTTTTTAGGTAAGTACAAAAATGTTAAAAGTCTCATAAAAAGTTATATTTTTCAATAAAACAAGACCCAATCTATTGCGTTTCCAAGGGGCAGATACGTCTTTAAACCGGCACTCTGTTCGCAAATGAAAGTTTCGGAAGAATTATTTTGGTATTCAATTTGCAATGCTTTAATTTTATTAAATTTCCCGTTGACATAAGACTTTGTTATGGCAGTTTTCCAAATAATAGGAAACGTCAAAGGGAACACAAAATATTACTCTAAAGTCCGTATAATAATTAAAAATAGTCAAAGCAAGAAATTTTGTGAGATGACTATTTTTACCCTCGTCGCATCGTTGGTATTGAAAATGTACTATATCGGTCGAGTAGTTTTGGTACCTCCCATATACTATATGCAAAACCAATATTAAACCCATATGTTTTGTACGTATTAACTCACATGACTAACATTTTGCATGACTTGTATGCAGTGGAAGGTATAAAAGCATCGGGCATTTAAAAAACGTTACATTTTTTTTAAGGCGGCTCTCACATTGAGGCAAAAGCTAAATTATATGTACCGAGTGCAATTGGTAGGGAGGGATACGTGATAGAGGGATGATACATCTGATCTCTCATTTTGATTAAGGATCGAGTTGGTATAATTAATAGGACAATATTCACAGCACGCATAGTTTTTTTTTATTTGTGAACGACAGCGCGAACTTGGTCGGTGCAAAGAACTCCCCCATCCCGACGAGCTGAGCTTGAGCATAGCAAGGCGTGCTACCCGCATCCGAACCAAGGTCCGGCCCAAGCTTCCCAGCAAAATTGTCGTTACAGCAATAAGCACGAAAGCAACTAGAAACTGTCAATATGCAAAACGCAACTTTATTTTAACCTATTCTCCTATTGCTATTGCAAGAAATTTCCAGCTACCAGGGATATTTTTTCATTATTTCTACAATCTTTGTAATTAAAACTGGATCGTCCATCATATTTTTCAAAAATTAATAAAACGTAGTATATGCGCAAACGTCTATAGGGATGTGTCACTAATGACAATAATGTACTGCTAGTATGAAGAAATATATATTTTCGTTTTCAACATGCGCTGTATATCGCCAGCGATAGAATTATTGCCGCAAAATTTTTCCTTCGACCGATATTGAGTTGCATTGATGTGAGACCTCTAACTTCATTCAAAGTAAAATAATAATTGTGAGCGATAATAATGCGGGTTTCCTATAATTGCCAGTTGCTTATTGATTATTGCCTTAATGTGAGAGCCGGCTAAGGAATTCATAATTTTGCACTTAGGTCTTTCTGCCAACGGAGGTGCACATTTTTAACAGTCCCAGTTGCCTTGGTCCTGCTACAAGTGACTTCTTCCACAATTTATGAGTCTACCTTTATCAAAAAAAAATATCAAAATGATCAGCTGAATTGAATGATAGATTATGTTCTGTCACAAATAGTTGCCATATATTGCATATATTTTAAAACTTAAAAATCTTGAAAAAAAGGAAAATCTTGTAATCTGGCATCGCTGCAAGTGGTAGTACCTTGGTCAATTGACACAATCGAAGTGCAAGTTAACTTCCTCACAGAGAAAAAGGAGGAATTCAAGTGTGGATTGATTAGTTAAGTATACTGAGAATTGCCTTTCAGAATTCAAACTGTGTATAATTTATATATTCAACAACAATCACTTAAAAAGGGACTGATAAATTAATTAGTGGTTCATATAACTATACTTCATACCAAAGTAAATTTGGATAAGAGTTGTTATTGTTGCTCTATTCAATAATTAGTAGATTAAATACAAATACTTATACCAGTACATATATGTATTAAAAAAGTGTAAATTGCACCTTTCAGTCGCAGTAGACAAGTGTTGACAAGTATTGGCCTAAAAATGTATAGGTACCTATAGCACATTCTAGTAGATTATAGATTATAGATTTTATTTATTTAGATCTACGATAAATTTCATCAACAGATCAAGAAAAAATTAAAATATATAAAGTACAACAATTATCTTAATGCTAACAATGCTAGTTCCTTAAATCTAGTTCTGGGTAATACAATATCTAGTTGATCATATACAACATTAAATAGTCTACAGCAAAACGTAACAGACTCGTTGGCCCCGTACAAAGTGGAGTGATGAACTTCCAATAACAGTGGTCTAGCCCTAAGAACCCTTTGGGGGGCATAAATACAAATTAAGGAAAGTAAATTAGCACAATCAATGGAAGAACAGAGTAAATCTCTGACGAACATAATACAATACATTTTACGGCGAACTTCGAGAGTATCAAGACCCAACAGCAAACATTTAGAGCGGTAAGAATGATGTACATTGTCATTCAGAAAGAAACGACGCAGAGCAAAGCGCAAAAAGTTTTTTTGAACATTTTCTATTCTTTTGATGTTTTTCAAAGAAAACGGGTTCCAGACAACACTACAATATTCCAGACATGGGCGAACCATGCTTATATAAATGGCCTTAAGTGTATAGGGATCCTTGAAATCCGTCGAATTTCTTTTTAGAAATGCTAGAGCGGAGTCAGCTTTTGACATTAATTTGTTTACATAAAGATCAAAATTGAGTTTACTATCAAAAACCACACCAAGATCTTTAAATTCTGCTACCATATTAATTAATTGTTCACCCAGACGATAAGCGGGTATAATAGTATTTTGTATTCTATTATACGACATGGTGGCACACTTGTCTATATTAAGATGCAGATCGTTCAGTTTGCACCATTCAAAAAAATAATCCAAATCTCTCTGGAATAGATGATAATCATTGAAGTTAGATATGGTCGTAAAAAATGTTATGTCATCTGCGTACAAAAGACAATGACAAAAAATTAAAAATTTCGGTAAATCATTAATAAAAATGAGAAAAAGGATCGGTCCAAGATGACTTCCCTCCGGAACACCAGACACAGCATTAATAGCTACAGAAAATAAATTTCCTATACAGACAAATTGTTTTCTACCAAAAAGATAGGATTTAAACCAAGAAAGTAATGAACCGAAAAATCCGTAACACTCAAGTTTTTTTTAGAAGGATATGCAAGTTGATTCTACTAAAGGCTTTCACGAAATCGGTATAAACTACGTGTACTTGCTTATGATTTTCAATAAAAGTTAAGCAATATGTAGTTGGTAAACTGTACTAGGTTAGAGCAAGTCGACCGACCCTTCCAAAATCCATGCTGAGAATCACTTATAAAGCTACTTAATATGCATACCATCCTTTCCCTCACTAGACGGTCCAGAAGTTTAGGTATAATAGACAGTTTTGACACCGGTCTGTAATTTGAAATTTGGTCTTTTTTACCACTCTTATAAATTGGAGTTATACTCGTAATCGAATATACCTACTCTATGCCATCCGGAAGTTGTCCTCGCGTTCGTTTATTAAAAACACGGTAGGTACTTAGGTATATATAAATTAAAAATGTCCCGATGTTATACACCCCCGTAAGCTGTAACTAACGTTATTATGCCAATTAAGTCAAACAATTATTGCTGGTCAAATTTATTTCAAGTACATATCAACACGTACACATATTCTTGTCCTATCTTCGGTGCCATATAGGTTAATAAAAATTAATTCCACTACTCCATTCCCTAAGCATAATGTTCAATGTCACTTTGCCAATTACTAACTTATTATTTTGCTAGGTTTCCTCTTATTACTTTTTTGTCCAACGACAAAATCAACCCCTTTGCTTCTTCGAATTTGTCGCACAACATGCAGCTTTCATTATGGTTATCTATGGAATTTTCTGTGAATATCATCATTGCTAGGCTTCCGACGGCAATTTAAGCTTTGGTGTACTCAAACTTACGAGATGGTGTGCCGGCCGTATGCGTATGGTAGTTGTTGTTAGTTGATTTCTCGTACTATTATTCATGTGCTGGCGTTATTAGCTGACCTCTTTTCCCTCATAGATTTCGTTATATACATTTATGTACATATACCTATCTATATGTATGTACATGCTAAGGGGTACTTCTATTTATTATAGTTTCTATGCTAGCATGCATGTCATTTTGTTCGGGCGCTACTCATGTGCGCTGTCTTCCATATAATGTATCCCGATCCCCAGTGTGTATCCACGTTTACATTACATTATTCTTGTTGACTTCTTTGTTTGCCTCTAACATCTAGCGCCTTTTTATATTATCGTTGTTTCAGATTACATATCGTTATATTATTTCAACACACTGCCAGGACGAGGACCATGAGTTTACTTTTGAGCTCTCTGTTTTATTCAATTTTCATTAACTTTTGATCAAAGGTCTTTCCTTCTCATTTGATAGTTCCTAAACATATATGTATTTGCCCTTTTTGTGGTTATATTGCTTTGCCTACTGAAATTGTTTTCCCTTCCAGTACATTTTCCCTCGTTAATGTCATTTGAATCTGTGTTACAGATTCTTGCTTTGTACGTTTGTGCGATAGTCTTTATCATTGCGGCGGATGGCCTCAATATCCCGCATCTGTATTATACAACTACATAGTGTATCACAGCTCCTCTCTATTTTGGAATGTGTAACATTTGTCAATATGTCTCGTTATTAGACCATATGGAGACTCGAATTATTCGTGTGGATGGTTTTGTGGTGAAAAGGGGTTTTCCACCGAATTTCATATTGCACAGTACCAATATCTACCCAAACGCGTTGCGTGTAGTGTAGGGTGGTTTTTCCATTCGGAAGCTGCCGGTTTTCTGAACTATTTTACACTGATGATTTCACTATATGCCATTTTAATCTTGCATTAGTGTTTGGATGATTTATGAGGTGAAATTTGTGGTGGATTGTGATCATTGATGTGCGGGAAAGGAAAAAAAAAAAACAGTCCATTAACATTTAAGTGAATGCTTTCTGTAATTTGTTTTCTAAGAAATTAATAAAAACAATTCGGAAGGCATTTCTGAGGAAACACAAAGATCCAGTATACATTTTACACTGAACTTGTTCATCGGTCTAAGAAGGCGATGGAAGACATTGCGCCGAAAATATTGCTGCATGGAACGAAAGAAGAACTGAGTGCTGTTGTTCCAATGCTTACCTCGACATTTTTGGACAACAGTTACAGTAGATATCATATTGGAAATCGTGCGAAATACGGCGTCACATGGTAGCTGCAAAAAAAAATTTAAAAGATGCAGAAGTTTGGACAGCCTTTGAATTTTTAAGCTCCATTGTTAAGTGGGACTTTTCAGACTCGTTACCGAGTCTGTCATTGGCGATGAGAATTTATTTAACAATCTTTGTTCGTGTTTTTTTTCTTAAAGTTTTTAAGGCTTATAGGACTTTATTTGCGACTGCGGCTTTCTTTAAATCAAAATCTCTGAATTAAGATCGGTTGCAGGGTCCTTGTGTTTGCACCATACAGCAGAACCGGAATGCTTAAGATTTTGTATAATATGTCTTCAGTTCTATATGAATGAGGGCTTTGGATTTAGTCTTAAGAGACATTCCTAGTCTGAAGACACAGCGATTGGCAAGAATGATTATTCGGTAATTTTAGAGCCTAGAGGTAGACGAGGTAGACTGCGAAGTTATAGCTGGCCATCGTGAATTTTGAATCCATAGGTACTCATGTATTTTCTATTGTCATTTTCTTCACCCATCTTCGCCGCCTCCGTTTAATATCTTCTTATATATGTATATATACCTTCAACCTTCAATACCTACCGAGAGGTGCGCTTTTTAAGAGAAGGAAAATCGAGAAAGCTGCATTTATTAACTAGAGAAACTTAAAAAACAAAACGGGAAAAACGAGCTATTTTCAAAAATTTGCTTGAATAAAATATTAAAAAATAAGAAGTGAGTTTGATTTGTCATCATATATATATTTACCCTTACTGATTCTGTAACGCTCCTTACTTTTCTTATTTTAAATAAAAGTAGGCGGTGGGTATTTGAATAAATTTTCAATGTCTGTGTTTTCTCATTATTCAAATACGCACCGCCTATTTTTCATATATTTTAATTTTCTTCAAGGTTCAAACTCTACTATAGTAATGCTCGGCAAGTGTTTTCAAAAGGAAATTGCCAAATAAAACCAACCCTTCTTAGGGGGTCAAAGTTTGTACGGGAACATTTTTATTTTTCATCCGATCGACTTCAAACTCGGTTTGTGTACTCTATATAAGAAATATGTAGGTATTTTGCTTTGGGCTCGAGTTATTGGCAATGATTTTAATGAGAACTTTTTCATAACTCACGAAGGAGTTTGTCGTATCAATATGAAACTTTGTACATTGATAATAAAGAAGTAAAAAGAAGTAAAATATTATTTATACTCATAAATCTAAATTCTAAATCAATAGATACAAAAAAAATAGAAACCGTTTTTAGGCAATAGGTATGTACTTTGCTACGAATTTTAAGATCACTGATTTACTAACTGCTCCTCAGGTACTTTAATAGGAAATTTTATTTCGCGATATTTAAATATAAAAGAGAAAACTAACAGATCGTGAAGGAATCTCTGTGGACAAAATCCTGAGGGCTATTAAAATATGAGTCTTCTCATTATTGCAAAATTGCCGCGGGTAGCAGAAATGTATGAAGACGACGTTGTTGAAATTCCCACGGAAATTATATTAACAGGAGACTTAATTAAGACAATTTTTGGCGATCTGCTGCAAAAGTCAATGCAGGAACTTTCAGAACGAGTCATTGCCGCGCAGACAAATGTGCAGACATTAGAAATGAATAGGAGCGATTCTGTTATCAGTGAAGACTGAAGATCCAAATGATGCACCAAATTTCCCTGTTGAATTCCTCAATCAGCAAACTCCATCCAGCAAGCCACCTCATGTGCTATACTTAAGCAACAAACTTGAACCCTAAAAAAGGACTGCAATGGAACTCGATTGATTGTGGAAGAGCCTGGACGAAATTTGATAAGAGCATGAATTATCACAATGATTCCATTTCCGATAAATTCTAGCATACGCTATAATAATAAACAAGGCTCAAGACCAGTCATTTGATCACGTTGGCATGCATTTGAAGACCGGAGTATTTTCACACGGCCAACTGTATGTGGCTTTATCACAATCAAGAGTTGCAAGACAAAAGAAGGTGTATATTGAATCTAATCCACAGCAAGGAAGATTATTAATTAACCAGAGACAATTTACACGCAATGTAGTTTTCAAAGAAGTTCTTTAAATAAAATCAATTTGTTTATCAAATATTACTTTGCATACCCAGCGAAGCGGGTACAACCAACTAGTTAGGTATAGGTTTTCAAACTTGTAAATGTATACAAGTCGCAATTTCAAAGATTTCACCTTTCGGAGATGACAATTTATATTGGTTTATTTTTTGTACCTTCTCCGAATTTCGAATTTTAAAAAGGCATTTGCCGACCTTATTAATATTATTTAGCGAGGTTCGATTCGATTTTAAAAAGGATTGAATGCCGACCGAAATCCTTAAAATTGCGAATAAACTTTGACAACTTTGGCAAGGGTGTAATTAATTAAAAGGACTTTAAAGGACCATTCACATGAGATGTAACGAAAGAATTGATAAAATGCAGACAAAATACTTTTTAAGCATTTATAAACAGAAAATTGTACATTTTATTATTCCATGAGTAGGATAATTAATTATCCCATCAAAATGCATTAAGAACACAAGTTTAGGTATAAACAGTTTAAATAGTTAACAAAATTTCGAATTCCAAACTTTTTGCCGCGAACGACAACACTCTTCGAAAGGATTGTCAAAGTTTATTCAATATGATCAAATCGCGTTCAACAACAAACATTCATTCGAACTTAACCTCAAATTAGAAATTGCTAATAGAAACTAATGGCTGAAATTCGCGAACTGTCAAAACTCGCGAATATTCGTTCGTTCGTAAATAGTTAGTCGCTCTCATGTGAATAGTTCTTAAGATACCCTAGTAACCTTTTCGTTTTCTCACTCAGTGACTTCGTACTGCAAACCCGGTCGCCTTTGGAAATACATTATGAAAAAATGTAAACAAATTCAACTTACAATTACTTTTAAAATTAAAAATTTAGATTCAAAATCTTATATCTCGCAGACCACTGAGCTCAAGGTGGTCTTAGGTATTGACCCAGGAGTTCCTGTTAAGATGGTCAAAATTGGACAAATGGGCGTGGCGCCTTCCATACAATAAACATATTCTATGGGGTGAAATTCGATGACGTTATAGCCCGATAACCGCTGGGCCAATTTTAATGATTTTTATACAGTCGGCAAGTTTCTAAAATAAGTCGGCATTTCAATTAAAGTCACTTATTTAAGAACATTGGCGCAAAATTATAGTCGGATAAAGTATACTTTAAGTTATTTTAGTACGTTGCAAAGTCAGTACTAGTTTTTTGTTAATTATAGTCAATATAAAGCCCACTTTATCGTTGTTACCCTGGTAATAAATTTAAAACTACGAAAAGTACCTATTATCTTTTAGTACGCACTAAATAATCTGTCATTCGTCAATTTATTTTAGAGAATTTTAACGCGAAATTCAACAAAATGTTTTCCGAGGATAAAGATGATAATATATTTGAAGACTTTGACCTATTAAGTAAATCTAAAATATCAACGATCAGCCTGCATGTGCATTAGTGGAACACTTCGCACAACATCCTCCGCAGCAATGGACATCTTGTTCCATCTCACACCTCTTGACATTTTCAGTGGACAAATTTCTGCTAATTCAGCCGTTCGTTTGAAAGCAGTATCGCAGTGGTCTAGTAAAGATGTTGGACACGCTTCTATACTGAACTACTTCGAAACCGTTTCTGGAAATACAGACTACACTACACCAGAGTTAGACTTTGACAAAAACTTCCTCTCTGGGAGGGGGAGGCTTGTCATGAGGACAAGTCGGTTCACTTTTATAACGACAGATCAAAAACTGACGAAGGGGTGGGTGGTGGTGTTTTCTCTGATAGACTCAATCTCAGTCTCTTCTTTCGTCTTCCTGATCATTGTAGCGTGTTCCAGACGGAAATGATGGTGATTAAAGAAGTCCTATCCTGGCTTAGGAAGAACGTGTTACCTAAAAAGGATATTACGTCATATTAGCGCTATGATAGGTGTCATCACTGAACACTGTCTGATAGGTAGGCACACAAGCAGACTTTGTGCTCCCTCAAATGATTTTTGTAGAAGCTGTAGAAACTGTCCCCCACCTTCTCTGCTAATGCCCTGCTCTTTCTCTTTCACAGCCATCACAAAATAAAATTAATTTGATATTTATTAATTTCAATTTGTTGTCCTTTCGTTATTTATCAGTTTATGATAGGTTATGTTGAAATAGAATCCCCCAAACTGAGTTTGGTTTCTCAAACTGTGGATTTGTGAGCCTGTTTGACAAAAACTTGAGTCAGGTCTACACTAAAGTCGGCACAAGTTGTAGGATTGTAAAAAAGCGTCTATAATTCAACAAAAAGTTAGGCGACAGTTTTGGAGTTAGAGTGCCGCTACTTAGTGCCTACTAACCTCCCTTAATACCAAGCGACTATAACTTTGCGCCATTGATTTTAATCGTTTATTTAATATTTTTATATTGATCAGGTCCAATAATATAAGTCTAAAGTTATTTATCCGTCCGTACCTGCCTAACACCATTGTTTCCTCTACCCAACTGTTTAATATCATTTTTGACTATACCAAAAGTAGGTGACCTGATAAATGCACAATGAAACACCACCTAGGTATACGTTTAAGCCGTCACAAAAAAACAGTACTTAACAGCGTAATCACCCCAGGAGGAGAATGTGGGGATTCGTTTATGTCTATACTGATACTGTGCATCTCTACGTCCCATAGTCAAAAGACATTCGAAACAAGCGTCCAACGGTGTCGAGTTGAAAATGCGGTTATACTATGTTCACTAAATGTGTGCTGACACTCTTGCGGCGAATTTGTATCTACCTAACATGCATAGATACCTACCATTTTTATTTTATTTGTAGATTTTAGATGCAATTTGCATTCCATCTGTTTCAATCCGGTGTTCTGAACTATAAGTCCAAACAAGTCCATAAGTGTACCAGCTATTTGGGTATGTAGTATAATAGGTACTTTGCTATTTAGATAGGTGAGTGTGAATAAATTTACTTTTGATTAGCACAAACTTAACTCCAAAGGGATTAGAGTTACCATATACAAGCCCTTAAAGTGAAAATTTGTGTACAAAATACCTACGAATATATAATAATACCCGCATATCAAGTTAGAAAATATATCGATTATAAAGATACTAGCAAATATAGCTGCAGTGTTTGGAACGAATAAATGGAAGTATTTCGACATTACTCAATTGGTGGCTTTCCGCATTGAAGTCTTCTTTTAAAGTCATAGGTAGGCATAGAGGTACATGTCTACCTAATTGAAAAAATAGTCAATCTGGTTAGTAGATTAACGTAAAGCTTTTGGATTAAGAGTCGAACTATAACTTCTTATTCTTATTCTTTGTAGGTGTTTGGTTGTAATTGGCTACACCCAACGTGCTTTTTTCGTTACCTTTTATATAATGTACTTGTAGTGTACGTATATATGGTATCGATATGTATCTTTTTATACAGACCTGCCTTTAGAATATTTACATTATTTTTCTATACGTTAGGTAACTTCATATAGAATTAAGCAAAAATTCCTACTATAGATACCAACTATTTACAATTAAGGCTATTTTCAACTTGAACAGGTCTTAAACGTCTTAGGCACTTTTTATAATGGTTTATTGAGCATTTTATAACCGCAATCTTTAAGTAAGATAGATATGTGCGCATCTATTTAACATATTATTAACACATTTGAAACCATTACCCATAGGTGCATTAAGATTTTCAATCGTTAATCATTGAAAAATAGAGGGTATGAATCCTGGACCTGGACCTATTGTCATTGTCATAAGGTCATAACTTTTATGCACCGCGCAATGACTAATGAGTTGAGTATGTAGACTTAATATGTTCCGAAAGAAATAAGAGTAGATATTAATTCTCCCAGTGGCAATTGAATGCGCTCAAATCCAGACAGACTCTTAACGATGTCACTGGAATTATCAGAAAAACAGGGTTTTTACCAAGCAAAGTTAAAGTCTTTCGAATAGCTGTTAAATATTGATGATTAAATGGAATGCTGATGCTCAGTGTATTTATCTAGTATGTCTTTTTATTGCTTTCTTAAGGTTTTTTATCTGGATTTAACTTGAAAATTGCAAAATGCATTCCTCTATCCTCATAATATCCGTTTTAAGGTTTGGTATTCGAACTGAACATGAAACTAGAACGACAAAAAAAAATGTGCTCACCTACATACATAAGCACTCTACTGAAGTGCATCTCCTTTCCTCTTCCAATAAAATCCAAACAACTACCCCAACCCAACCCTACCCCGTTAACTGTTTTGTACTGTACCTGGTACGCCGCTTCTCTTATCAACCCTTTTCGAATAAGGTACACGATCAGATGTGTGTTTTGTTTTTGTTTGTCCTGTCGCACGATCGAAAAAAGTATAAACATAATTTCTATCAAGGTATATCTATATATAATAATGTGTCCTGTGCTGTGGTAGCCATTTAGCCAAGTGACGGAGTTATACGCAGCGTGACCGTTGTGAGGCTAAAGTTGCAATTTGGCACTTTTTTTATCACCTCGGCACAATGAAAAAAATTCTAAAATTTAATGATTTTGGCCCTTTTTCACAATTTGGAACAACGAACATTTTAAATTTCCAAACTCTGAAGATGAGCTAATTGCTTTTACATAAATTCATTGCACTAAAGTAGCTGAATCGATACACATCACACCAAAAACATAAATGTAAAAAAACAGCCAAGTTCTGTTACCTATATAAAAAAAATGTGTAACTAGTCAGCCACGAAAAGTAATGAGATCTAAATGTTCGCCAAGTTCTTAGTTTAACATGTTAAATGTAAAAAATGGAATGAAGGGAAAATCTCAACTTTTGGACAGGAAGTGCTTCATAGTTTTTACAATCATCATCTACGTGAGTGAGTCAGTCAGTTACGGTTTTTGTGGTTTTTGACGTCCTTTATGTTGAGAACCACTAATGCTATAGAAATTTGGTGAGGTGGACCTTTTTAATGAGCTTGGTAAATATTTCAAGTTTGAAGTTTTTGGGCTTATTGGTTCCAAAGATAGAGGGAGGTCGAAAACAGCCTGAGTATGTTCCTGTAAGAAGGGTAAGTGGCTTTACTAGAGAACTTGGCTGGGGCACTACCGTGACCTTTGATCTGGCGAAGTCGATTCCTTCAACAGGTAATGCGGCGCCTCCTATTTCAGAATCGTGGTCGGAGCGGTTGGAGAATAATTTAGACTTTGGATTAGAACCTGCACCGCTTAATGAATTGATTTGTTATGTTATTGAATTGATTTTACGATTAATGTGTTTTTTTTTTTATGGTATGTTTTATTTGACTTAATTGTTATAGCTTTAAAAATAAAATATTACCAGTACAATATCTTGTTTGTTTAATGTTTACATTTGATATTGTTATTACTTTAAATGGCCCTTTTTTTCTCCATGGCCCGAAGGGGAAATATTAATTTTCTTTGTATGCGCAGAGTATATTGTTGTTGTAACCAATGTAATTTAAAAATACATATTATTTTACCTATTTTGCAAATACTTTTTTCAAATAATTTTTCTTCTTAACACATCTATAAGGGGTAAAGCTTCAACTTCAATTTGGTAAAAAAATTTGGTATAGGTATCTACATTAAGTAGAGTAAATGCCTACCACAAGAAATCGTGTCGGCTTTTAATATTATAATAGATGATGGTCAAAACTTTTAGCATCCAAGATATGACAACTAAATCTTTTCTGTTAGCAGGGTGGGCCAGGCGATAAAAATCGTTTAAAGTAAGCTTAAAGTTCAGGATTCACCACCTGTTATAATAACTGCACGCTATCTGGTGTCATTACCTTATTGAAGCGGGCATGTAGCCTTCAATCACTGTCGCTCACATTTGACGATCCCATTTGAAAAGATATGGCGGCACTGTCTAGGGCTAGGGCCGTATGCAT
Organism: Cheilosia soror; assembly: GCA_949372485.1. NCBI lineage: Eukaryota > Metazoa > Arthropoda > Insecta > Diptera > Syrphidae > Cheilosia > Cheilosia soror. The sequence goes on along the minus strand of OX443562.1, from coordinate 48,625,240 downwards.
ATAAATACCTCTCAACATACCCATAGTTGAGAGGTATTTATATGTACATATTTCTATTTTCTCATCTCAAGGAACAACACCCGCCGCCGAAGTAAACCCTGTGGGTATATGACTTTCTCGGTAAAACTGTAAGTTGCAGTTGCCAGTAAAAATCGAAGGTACACTGTTTTTCACTTACAGAACACAATGTGGATTGCAAATGTGTTGAAACAAAATTAGAGACCTATACACTTGGTCTTGTAAATCTTTCTTTTGCTACGCACGATTCGACAATATCAAAAGTTAACTAGGTAGGTACCTACAAGTACAAGGTATATCTACATACATTGGCCATTATTTTCGTGTCAGTATGTACAATTGATGACGTCAAAGAGCACTGTGACGCTTTCGGAAAACGACATAAGAGGCCATATTCGAATACATGGCCCTATGTCGCTAATGTATTTTATATGCATATGCATGAGTGCTTACAATAATATAGTAGATATCTACATAATAGAAGAAGATATTTATGAAAATTTAAAGAATGATGTTGAATTGAAACCCCCCACCCCTCCGAAATATGTTCTTGTGTTTACCCCTGATACTAAATAAAATACCAATTTTAGTTGTGTATCTGCATTGTACCTATATGTTCGGACCTAATATTAATTTAAACCATTAATAATGATGAGAGAGCATTTATTTTTAAATATTTAGGTAAAGAAGTAGATACCTACATACCTACCCTTTCTTTTAAGAATACAATCATAGGTAGGCATCATTGAATTTTCACATAATTTGTCAATAGATCACCTATTCAATAATATTATGTACCACCCTATCTATATCTACCGTCGAGTGCCTATAACCAACAAAACTGCACGAGGTATCGTATATACATTTATATCAAATATACCTACCTACAACCTATAGCAATAAATCCGTTGGCTAATAACAACATCTTAAGTAGAAAGTCCTGTATGACAGCATCATTGTTTCTTTCCTCAAAGGGAATTTTGGTAGGTATATCTATGTAATGTAGTTAGAAGTGCGGATACCTACACCATAAATACCTACTTCCCATTATTTTATATATAAGTATCTACTGAATAGGTAGGTAGGTACCTGAGGCGCGTCAGAATATGAATATCCATGATTGTAGATGTGTAGATATGTACCAGAAATCCCTGGAGTCGTATCCACATATAGGTGCAATTCTTAAAATAAAACTCCATAATGTAAATTAGGGCAAAGGGAGCATGTACCTACATTGTACAATAACATATATGGTATAGGTATACTGGTTGCCTACGTTTTCATCGAACATAGGTTAGGTATGGTATGAAACATAATAAATTTGGTTGATTGTTCTAATTCTAAAAATACGCTTACATTTAATTATTTTCACTAATCGACGTCGTCGTCAAATGCTTTGGAAGTTTATACAATCTTAAATATCGATTTGTTTCAATAGAAGAAAGAGCGCGATAGCATCAGATACCGATGTAGAGAGAGATAAGGATACAAACAAAAAATAACAAACCATTAATATACCTACCAACAAATTTAATTCTCTTTATAAGTTTGCGCTACCCGAACCCGACCCGAACCCGACAGCTTCATTCAAATGCATACGATTTATGCAAATATTATCATGAGTTCGACCGACCTATGCAATGTGAATATTTGTCCGTAGCTACCGCATCCATACGTACTATCGAATCTCTCTCTCAGTAGCTCTATAATATTTTAATATATTTCATGAACGTATTTTCATTTTCAGATTTCAATTCTCTCTACTCGAGGGGTTGTTTTAAACTACTGCCTACAAATACAGAAATCGTATCTATGGTAACCCAAGAAAACAAACAGGGAATATGGAACCAAAATAAAAGAAAACCAAATACATTCATGCGCGCTGTGTTCCAATTGTGGCTACGCCCATGTTGCTTATCAGCAAATCCCATTCAATGGGTTGGCTTAGTTTAGGTTACCTATGTATGGGAGTAAAATTCACGTTTTCATTTTAATTTTCAGACCGAATATATAGGCGGCACCCGGTTGCCAGGCAATGGCATGTTGGATCAACCAATCAGTAACCATCTATTCTTGAGGGTGTTTTTTGAATATTTGCCTTTTTGACATCATTGCCTCGAAATTAATTTAAATCGATATTTTCAGTATTTATTAATTAATTTCTTCAACATGATTCAAAATGCTTCGTAAATCATCACTCCACAAGATACATAGGTATAGGAGTATAGGATATTTGGGAAATATTTTAGATTTTTTTTTTGTTTATAAATGGATAGTGGATACACTCGCCTCGCTACCTATCCTGTACCCACTTACATTTTATTAGAAAAATGTCATTTTTGGCATGTTACTTTATTGACTGCAGGCTAGAGAGGTGGGTACCTACCTAGGTCTGTGTAGAAAAATAAATCATATAGGTAGATACCAATGTGGTACAGGAAGGTATATGTAGCTAGATAGTTACCTAAATACCTACAGGCAGCTTTTTTAATTGTAGGTGGCTTGGCTACTTAGGAACCTACTTATGGTAAATTGAAAAATAAATTACACATTTCAATTAGGATAGGTAGGTATAGGTACCTACGTACTTAATGCATGGAGTATAGTTTCAAAAAGCATTTTATAAATAAAATGCAGACAATTCATATTTCATAGGAAGTATAGGTAGGTAAATAGGTTAGTTAAATATACCTACCTAATTTCCCAGCTATCGACACAATTAGGTAGTATCTACATTATGTAATATAGTACACAATTATGTATTTGAATATCCTAAAGTTGGATCTATATGTAGATATAAGTACGTTACCTTAGAAAGCTCTACCTATCCCTACCTAAGTACCTAGACCTATACCAACGAAGGCAGGACAGGATAGGTATTATAACCCAAGTAGATATTAATAAATATCAAACAGCGACGAGCTAGAGCTAACGGATCCGTTAGCTTGTAATTCTTATTAATAAACGTATTTTAGCTCTGTCTGCTAGAATTCTACGTACCTACCTATAAAGACTGGTTAGCTTGCTCACACACAGATTTTCAGCGGCTACCTAGTCTACGAGCTGTACAGCGACATCGACCTAGTCAGAAAAGTACGTATCAGTCGACTAAGATGGCTAGAACATATAGAGCGAATGGACACCAAAGCTCCGTCTCGAAGAGTCTTCGATTCCAACCCGGAGGTACAACGCAGTAGACGAAGACCTCGCCTTAGGTGGCGCGCACAAGTGGAAGGAGACCTCAACCAACTTGGAGGGCACAACTGGAGGCAGTTAGCCAAAGATCGAGCTAACTGCAGAGGCGTGTTGGATGAGGCCCAGGTCCACCCCGGACTGTAGCGCCATTTAAGTAAGTAAGTAAGTCACACATATTCCAAATACAAAATATAAAATATAAAACATGGCTTTTTTATTAGTACGCTGCTATAGTACTTACGTTAAGTAAGTAAGTACCTACCTATATGTACTAAAAGTATTCGAACTGAACATGAACTGGAATTCTTGAATTCATAATAATGTCCAATGTCGATTTCATTTTTGGAGAGCAATCATATAGATATGTAAATAAATATATGGTCAAAACTTTTAACATTTAATAATAGAAGGCTTAATCTGTTCTGTTGGCATGGTGGACCAGACGATACAAATCGTTCAAAGCAAGCTTTCAGTTCAGGATCTTAGCTTCAGCACCTGTTATAGAAAAGACATGTTGGCATCGTCTAGAGCCGTATGTTGAGAGGTAAGTATCTATGTATTTATTTACACCCTAATCAGCCGGCGAAGTGGACCCTGGTAGGTATCTGACTCTCTCAGTAAGATTCTAAGTTGCAGTCGCCAATAAAAATCTAAGCTACCACTTCCATTTTAGGATAGCTTCCGAGATGATCAAGGTAAAGAATTAATAACGCATAGATACCTACTGTACCGTGACAAATATTTCCTTGAAATTTGGCAAAATAAAGCAAAAACACATTTCGCTTTTCGCGTAAAAGCCTATTGCATCTCAATGCATAAGAGATTACTGGTCTGATCATCGCCATGCCGTGTAGATCCAAAGAATCTATTCGCGGATAAGCCCTATGTCTTGCCAAAAACACTCTGTCGAAAGACAGACAATGCTTTTGAAGCTGTTGTTCACTCGACATAGACAAAAACAAGATTATCAAAGGATTACTCCAAGGTATTTGATGTTTGATATTTTGTGCGACCCAATCGTGCACTTTATTTGTTTAAGAAGTTGATCGTTTAAGGGTTTAAGCACATCTGCAGGGTTAACATCAATGAATGTTGAGTAATGTCAAATCCTTTGAACCTGGTCTCACTTACTTGTATTTAGTTGTGGCCCTGCCTCAGCAACGTTTTCAACCATATTAATGTAGAAAATGAGCGTTCCTGTTCTGCACTTTATTTGTGACCATAAGGAAGAGTTCGATAATAATATATCTTCACTGCGGTGGCGGTGGCCATGGTGTAGTGGTTAGAGTTATTGCTTGTGACCCGAGCGGCGTTGGTTCGAGCCCCGGCGGGGGACAGCAATACTCTGCTACCTACCATAAAGAGAAATGAATAATATCAGAGTTTCTGCACCACTACACCCAAAAAAAGGGGTTTCTGCTTGGTAGTACTATGGACCGAGATTCGTCTGAGCGCTCCAGGATTTGGAATCCCCTTTTTTATAAAAAAAAACATATCTTCAAAACAAACCTGTGCTCATTGGCCCTATTTCATAAAAATTCACAATTGCGGCTGGACAATTTTAAAAGTAACTAATTTCAAATGCTAAATATTATTATTTATTCAAGGGGAAGTGATTTAATGTATAGTTGTGTGATCATCCAACCGTCAATCAAATTGATGACGTTGCGATCGAATTAAGGAAATCATTCAGTATTGCAGATGTTCAAAATTTCCAAGCAGCCAGCATAGACTCGGACCACTACCTTGTTGTAGCCAAGGTACGAATGCGGATATCCCAGACGCCACAACAACGAGGAAATACTGTCAGCGTGAGGAGATTTAACGTTGAACTGCTACAATCGCAACAAACCGCCAGAACCTTTAATAATTCCGTCTCCCCTAACCTCTCGAGAAGTCCAATCCCAATGCAGCCAGCATTAAATGCTGAAGACCAGTGGCATCGATGCCAAGAAGCCGTTAGAAAAGCCGCAACTGATGTGATAGGTATCACAAAACCACCCCCAAGAAACAAAATGTAAAAAGAATGTATCACGAGAACAAAATCCGAACAGAGGCCTATAGAGACGAACAAGAAAATCTTGTGGTAGAGTCACAGTCGGTGATGAGGACTGTTAAACGGGGATGATGACACAAATTCCGCTGCCGAGCAGAAATAATCCATTTATCTAGACCATAAAAGCCAAGACGTCCGCCCATCTGGCCAAAATGAGGTGAGGATAGCAATAACCAAGCTGTTGGACCAGACGGTTAATCAGTCGAGCTTTTTGAGACAGCGTTTAGTTGACTTGGTAGAGAACATATAATCATACATCAACTCGTCTCCCAGATTTGGTCAGAGGAAAGTATGATGAATGGAACCTCAGCATCATTTAACCGAGTCACAAGAAAGGAGAACTTCTAAACTGCGCAAACTATAGAGCAATCAGTCTCCTCAACATCATCTATAAGATCATATCTGTCAACGAACTGATTGGCACCTATCAGTAAGGTTTTAGGCCCGTTAAGTCCATAACCGACCAACCTTCTAAATTCCGCAAGAGCAATCAGTCCCCTCAACATCGCCTATAAGATCATATCTGTCAACGAACTGATTGGTACCTGCCAGTGAGGTTTTAGGTCCGTTAAGTCCAAAACCGACCAAATATTCACATTAAAGCAGACTCTGGAGAAAAACCAAGAAGTTCAAATCGATAATCACCATTTATTTATCGACTTTAAGGCCCCATATGACAGCATTTATAGAGACGAGCTATACAGAGTCCTGTATAGTTTTCTTTGGCATAGCTCCCAAACTTGTCAGATTGTGCAGAATGACCATAGAGAACGGTCGCTGCTATATAAAGGTCGGAGACAATCTCACCGAGACCTTTGATGTCAAAGAAGGATTCATGGATAAGATGATACGATGTCATGCAACTTTTTCAACATCATACTTGAGAAAATTGAGCCAACACCAGGCTCAAAGTCTGTGCAACTACTTGAGAAGGCAACTCACTAGTTGGGCATTGTCAAGAAACACTTAGGAGACTCTATATAAAAACCTCATAATCCCAGCCTTGCTCTATGGCGCAGAAGCATGGACGTTAACAAAAGCGGATCTTCTTGTCGTTTCAAAGGCAAAATTCTTCGAGTGATTTTCGGTCCCGCTTGCGTTGACGGGCTTTGAAGGAGGAGATTTAACAGCGAACTCTACGAGCTGTACAGCGAGATCGACTTAGTTAGAAGGGTTCGTATCACTCGACTTAAATGGCTAGGACATATTGTAGAGACCCAATATTCAATAGCCGATTGCTCTATAGTTTACTATCAATTCACTTTTATTTTCCGTATTTTCATTTTGTATAGTGCGACTTTATTTTCATTGTTTTACATTATTTTCATACATTTTTACAGTCAAGTGTCGGCATCGCACAGTGCCGATACTACACATATGTAGAGCGAATGGACACCAACGCTCCGGTCCGAAGAGCCTTCGCTTCCAACCCGGAGAGGGAGAATGCAGTAGAGGAAGACCTCGCCTTAGATGGCGCGCATAAGTGAAAGGGGGCCTCAACCAACTTGGAATGCGCAACTGCAGGCGGTTAGCCAAGGATCGGGCTAACTGAAGCTGCGTGTCGGTTGAGGCCCATGTCCATCTCGCACTGTAGCGCTTTAAAGATAGTAACAATTTTATTGAATTAAGTGGTTTCAAATTTAAGGAAAAAGTTCATGTCCGACGATAAGAAAATTGGTGGACATTTAAACCATCACGCAAAAAGCAATTACTATTACTCTCTTAGTGATAAGTTCAACGACAAATTTGTCAAAATATCTATAACAATCATATAACAATGACTAAATAGTCGTGACAAATTTGTCGTTGTATCTGGTATTTAACTGACAATTATTATGTCAATATTTTTTGGAACGAATATTTGTCAGACAAGTGCCCAAATTTGTACAATTGTCACCTCTGTTAATGTTTATGAAATAGGGTTCTGGCGTCCAAGATTGTCTTATTGGAGGACGAGGAGTTGAAGTATTAGCTTTCGGGGTATTTGAACTTTGTGCACCTGAAATTCAGTTTAGATTTTATCGGACACATGACATAAGCGAGAACAAAGGTAGTCCATATTATCAGGATATTTAACTTATACACTGAAATTATTATTATAATTAAAAACATATTCTCCGAAAGTTTTAAAAACAAACATAAGTACATATTAGTTTTGTCCATTTAATATTATTTCATTTAAAATGTCAACGTCATTTCAAATAAATAAAATGTTTGAAAAACTTCCTGATGGCTGACTCTCTATTCTTTACAAGGTTTCTATAAGGACAACAAGATATGGCTGGACTGCGTCGAGGAGGAAAAAAAGATGTTTTTCAAATATGGTTTTTGTTACAACAACGTATAACGGCTGATCCAAATAAAAATTACCTGCTTCTTAAAAATAAAATCAATTAATTTAAGATTCATTAATTTCAGTAATTCATGGCAGTACCTATTAGGAAGAGCATAATATTCTCATTATTTATATCTACCTATGGCTGCCTTTGCTGGCCTCGCATTGGGGCAGCCTGGTAAACCAATTTTTCAAAGCCATGTTGACTGTATTAAGCACAAATGACTCATATAGGATATTTGGTTTACGGGCGTAAATCGTTTCTGTATTGTCCGCATAACATCGATCCGCACCCCACTATAAAAAAAAGTCGAACGGTTTTAAATCGCAGCCCCACCCAAGGCATGATTCTGTAGCAGGGCTGCCGAAGTGAGTACTAAGGGAGTATTCGAAGTCCCCTAGCATTCACTGTACTCCCGTACTCCCCTCACATTGATTGTACTCCCCTCGAAAAAATCCTAAACTTTTTCAAACATTTTTTAAAAATTGTGTCAACAAAAAATTTAAGTAGCATCAGTACGCTCGTATCTATACCGTTTTTCGCAGTATTGTATACTGTTTTTTAGACCCAAAAACTGCATACCGCTTTTTCTTCCAAAGTTCCTACTGCGTTTATACTGCGGAAATTATAGAGCTTTAATTTAGAGATTAGGCTTAACGTACATGGACATATTGAGGTATTGTGAGGACCTACATGTCACGGAGCATACTATCTTCTCCATCAATTGCCGCGTTCTATTGACCGCTAGATGACTAGCGGCATGCCAAACTCCATATAAAAAAAACTTACATATCAGCATTGGCGCTAGAGCTCTGGCGCATATTGTGAAATACCCCTTTTTTGGAAAATTTTTCAATCTAGCGCAAAATCAACTGCTAGATTGAAAATAACGAACTGTCAAAACAAAAGTGAAAGTTCAGAAGTCAAATATTTACAATTTGGTGTAAAATGGGAATTCAAACTTCTATGTAATTAATATACTTTGTATTTGTTTATTTAAATTATATAGCGTATTAATAAATATGCGGCATGAGGGCACAATATATATTTTGAACTCTCATGAAGATGATATAATACGAACTTAAATTGGTTCTAATGTCACTTTGCCGCTGCTCACAGAATCCGTCGTATTCGTAATTTTGCTACGAACCCCGAAAGAACTATCACAGAATCCGTCGTAGTGGACATTTTTGCTATACGAATTTAATTCTTCGTAGTGGAAATGTTTGTTCCGAATTTAATTCGTAGCAAAAATTTCCACTACGAAGGATTCTGTGATCACCCAGATGCCAGATTATGTGCTAGACGACTAGCGGTCAATGGAACGTGGCCAATATGTCAATCAATTGCTCGGTACTGAAGGAAGGACTTCGGAGGGTACTTCTTCGTCAATTTAGAGGAAGTTAGTTCGGCTCGCTGTGTTGCCTAGACTTCTCTAAAGAACTTATAACCCTTTTAATTATTATCTTGACATTATTATTATTTTTATTCAAAGCACACTTTAATTACTTTTGTTTGGTAAAGAATAAAAATTGCCTAAAACGAGAGTCGAATATGTATTTAACGTAAAAATAGGTTACAAGTTTTCATTTCTCGAAGAAGTAAAATCGATTTACTATTTTTTTTTGTATAATATACTGTTTTTGGTCTGAAAAAGATATATACAAGCATTAGGCATTACCGTACCGATCTCATCTGACTCGTCCAAGGCTTGAGTGATTCATTTCACGTTTAAGGTATGTGCATTTGAAATGAATTACAAATTTAAAAAAAATTAATAAAGTTATACCTCCTCCTATGTACCTACTGTTAATATCTATTAATATTAAGATCGCAATATTTTTTTTTTGTGTGCATGATATACTCCCCTCTAATCTTTTGAAATACTCCTCTCCAAATTTACAAAACTTCAGCCCTGTTCTGAAGCACTCTTTGACTGAAATGCCGTTTTCATCTACATTTGCAAAACAAAAAAAAATGTTTGCGATTGCGACCCAAACCCAATTCCAACTCTGCAAACTATCATTCTCTCCGGAGGCACTCGCAATCTTTTGTGGCCACAGAAGATTGCCTGAAAAATGTTACTTTTGACCCCGCCTTAAGTATACGTACAATTTCGTCTGTATAATATTGTAGTTGAATTAAAACTAATATTATTTAGTAACAAAAGTTTTATTTCTTTTTTGTTGGCTTTCAAATAAAAATATCTTGCGTTGCAAGACATTCATATTGCAATTACATAGGAATGTAACAGACTACTGTGCCAATTTTGATCACAGTCATAAAAAGAAATTATTTTTCATCCAAACATGCCTTCAGGACACCCCCCGCCATCAGCACCAACACCAACTTTTATACCTAGAGCTATAATACTATATAGCAGGACATTAGAATGGGGATAACGTTACAACGAAAAAGAGGGTTGATTATTCAATGCTTGGTGGTTGCAAGGATATGTACGTTGCATTTGCCATGTTTTTTACCCCATGAATAAGCATCACCAACATCAATAACACCTAAAATGAGAAAGTATTAGCAAATATTGAAAAATGTTGATACATTCGCGGCGGATATGGCTCCCTTTGAATTGTCCACTGTGTCCACATTTCAGCAAAAGTTATGCAAACGTTAAGCGCACTCTGTGTCTCCACGCCCACCTCGTCCCTATGCAGTATACGAATGACGGTAAAGTCGTTAACTGTTCGCATCAACCAAAATCACATCGACAAAGTTGTAAGAGATCACACACATTGCAACCTTGAAATAATAATCTATTTTATGCAGCTTCCCGGTGTGATAGATAAAACAAATTACTGTTGTTATCGGCGGGTGTCCTGTTGGCAGTACATTGGATTTTGTGTTCTCTATGGCATGTAGGTACATTTATATATAATATGTGAACACCGTATTACATATTTTCTTTCTCAGAGAATCGAATTTTAGTAGGACCTCCTTGTCGGTATTATACACAAGTGTTGTAACAAAGTTGCTGAGGAAATCTAAGGAGTGCCTAGCCTATGTTAATATTTACAAGGAGGTACTTTGTACTTAGTTAAGTAAGGATGAACAAGTACTCGTACAGTTACCTATACCTATTTAATTTAAATTTTAAGAGAATGAAGTAGGTAAGCAAAAAAAATTAACAATATGGAAAAGAAAAGATAATTTCTAACTGACACTATACGGCACTAAATCCTGTATCTGATATAGGGCACGTTAATTCAAGTTATCCAACGATCTTATTTGGCATCTCGAATCTAGGGTCTAGGGATTGGGATTCAAAGATCCTCTCGTCTGGGCATTATTGTCCATTCGCTCGAGTAGGCCCAAGCCATTGGACTCGTGTATTGAAGTAGATCCCCCGTTCTGCTTATAATGCAGCATTCAGCGCCATGAATCGAATATGATGGCAGGATAAGGATTCTGTAGAGCATATTTTTTTGTCTAACCGAAGTAGCCGCGATTTCTTAGGCGGCTCTCAGATTGAGGCGACAAGCAATAAGCAACTATAGTTACTATAGCAACTGCCAATAAACAATTAGCAACATTTTTCGGTCGAGCGATATTTAGTTGCTTTGATCTGAGACCTCTAATTTAATTCAAAGTAAATTCATTGTGAGCGATAATTTTGCGTGTTTCCTATTGCTAGTTGCTTATTGAATGTTGCCTCAGTGTGAGAGCCGCCTTAGGATATCATTTTTCGTCGGATCTTTCGTCGGTCATTCGTGGAGTTAAACTCCATAACTATCGCGAAGGTGCTGCTATCAATAGCGAAGGTAAACATTATATAAAATCGAGTCCATCAACAAGGATGCTATAATACACCTACCGAGCTACCGAGGGGATAACTTTGTAGGTAATGACATGAGCATGAACCAACTCAATATAATAGAGGTATGTGCATAAGATAACCTATAAATAGAGTCAGATGTGTTATTAGTACCTATAGCGAATCACATAGTATGTCCTAAAGTCATACTATACGTAAACGCATGCTCCTGAAAGTCAGTAGGAAGTCTGCGGCATTCCTGCTGTCTCTCAGTAGAAATGACTGCAGAAAACTGATTAGCGTTCTTATGATGCACTTCGCTTTTGCTAAGCATCTTAGTATGCTTGGCTTAAGTGACACCACTGAATTCTGCGACGCCTGTGGAGAGGGCGAAGAGACTTCGCATCACTTCCTTTGTTATTGCCCTGCCTTCGCTAGGATCAGGTGGCAGATTTTTGGCGCTGATGTGGCGAGTACTGATACTGTAAGCTCCTCATCGATGAAGTGCATTCTCGGCTTTCTCCGAAAGTCGAAGGAATTACAGTAAAATGGGTAGTTGCGTCTGATGCTCCAGTGAAGTGTTTCCTATAACCCAACAAAAAAAAAAACTTAGATATACTACTATACGTGGGAGTCCTGAAAAGGTAGCTATCTATAGGAAAACAATTATACACTTGAAAATCGCTTACAAACTTTGAAATCACAAACTTTAAATAAAGGCATATATCTCTTTACACTTGCAGTTTCAAAGAAGGACTAAAATTATTACACACAATACCGTAATAATTTTATTTATTTATTTATTCTGTCAAATATATAAATAATAAGGCTGTGAAAGATTAACAATTTTAATTTATAATACTACATACAAGTTTTGAAATAAAAGTTTACATTATAATGTTTTTGTATGAAATTGAGTTGAATAGTACAAAATTTACCAGATTTTTCTAATTTGTATTTATTTATCTTTATCCTTAAATTGGTTTTAATTGAGGTTGCTTGAAAAAGGATTGGGTTGGGAAAAGTTAGTTGCTCAATTTTCAAGAAGATTTTAATGAAATTTACATAGAATTGCATGTGACAAGCATATGTACCTAATGAAAAAAAAAATCATAGATACGATTAATGAACGAATTCATAGACGACAATCAACGCGACTGATATTTTTTCATAAAATCAAAGAACTAGCTAGTGTAGTAAACTATGATTATATTCTTATTTTTTGTTTAAATGCTCATGGATGTTTTAACTATTTTTTTCTTAAAGTATGTACATATGAATATGTTCTTTCGCGTTGCGTTTTATGTAGAATTTCTAAAATGTTGCTATCAATATCGAAACGCCGAACCGATAATTGTATGAATAGTTCATTATGTACCTACGTGTAGGAAAAAGATCATAAAAGTAAGAATAAGGTCTTCTGAAATATCTTTCATACAATTTCAATTTCATTAATTCAATGATTTTTTCATTAAAATATAAAATTTTCTTATGAATTTGTATACTTAACGGTCCTAATGAATTTTGATTAAAAATGTATGAATTTGGGTGTACGATTGCGATTCATAATATTTATGTACAATAATTTGTGCAACAGAAAATAAGTTATAAAATTTACTTCAATATACAAATATTTAATATTTACATGGAATACAGGTACATATTATGTGTTATCAGTATGTTAAATTCTAATAACCCGAAACAATATTATAACAATACATAACCAGTACAGCCCCTTATAAAGTCAAACAAAAAAAATAAATAACTTTTTGTATGATAGCTACTGATTTGACCTCAATAAACTATTTGTCTACCTCTTATTCTTTAAATGTCCTTTTTTTTTGGATATGATATACTGGTGTCCATTGAACCTCAGGGAGTTTATTGAAATCATTGTTGCAATTTATAATGATAAGTCAACGTTATGTTGAACAATAAAACAGTATCAGATTCACCCCTCTATATGCCATTGCGAACAAGAGACGCACAAGAAAAGACAGCCGAAGGGTGTTTCCTGATCAGTTTCAAAAAAGAAAAAAAGAATTAAAGAGGAGAATATCTGTACACAACATACTAACAGTTTTTGAGCTGCCGTTAAATTGTCGAATAGGTTGTAATGTTGAGTTACTATTATTTTATAACCTTTGTCGTTATAGTTAAAATAAATCACCATTCTGTTTCTTTCCTATGTCTTTTCCATGTGTAGTGTATAGATTGTCAGTCGTCTCTATAATTGCTGTCGTATGCGGCTTCAACATCGATATAGGTATGGGTATCGATCTGAACTTCTTGAGTTTGAATATTTGTTTGTTGTGCCTTAAACCACACTGGAAGGGGCCATCAGCTAGTTGATGAGTTATTGTAGGCGGTTACACGGTACGGCAGACAGGATCTTGGATGCGATGTTAAGGATGGCTCTATTTGGCACAGTTTAGAAGTCCAGCAGCCTTTTTAGACTTGAGTTTAAATATTGCTGTCATCAGTTCACTTTGATCTGGTGATTTGATTTGATTTTATCTTTGGTTCGTTTTACCTGACAAGGAAATCACGGACGTTTTTTTAATAATTTGGAAAAGTGATTTTACCATATCCTCAACACAAACTATGGCTCTACTACAAGGTTTGCTTGGCCATTCCGGTTTCGTTCGGGTCTTGTTACCTTGACAACTTGCTTTTACCTATTGGTGAAACTTCTGCTCGATCGCATGCATTTCGTACTCTTTTTTTCCTCCTCAAAAGCCGATGGACAGGACATAACTCCTCTTTTGTTCGTAGACCTTATGAGCCACTCACATGGATCTCTGCAGGGTCTCTTTGTAGGCGAGTTTCTTTGCTTTGTATATGCTTACCGACAATCTTCATAAAACCGAGGGTTTCGTGGTCGGGTGAAACCTAGCAAATAAGTTGCGGTTGGCCTCTTAGCATTGGTCTTCGGCACTAAATAATGGCGGCAGAGGGATTAGTTATCATATCATCCATTGGTGCCGCTTGGCTGTTCCACAAAGTAATGTTCGCAACTCGTCTGATGTATGACGACGGGGATCATATGAGTGTTGTCCACTAGCATAAAAGTCTCACGAAATTTTTGCAAAAACTTGCGTACAGCAGGCGCGTTGGGTGCTTTATTTCGACCAAAAGTTATTTTCAAAAAACGCCCTACCCACAACTCACTTTGAAAATAAGTTTTCAATATTTTCCAACGTCGTTCAAAGCGTAATGCGTATGATACTGACTTTCTGTCAAGATTTCGAGCGGGAAACAGCAGTCAGTGTCAAAATCACCTATGATTTAAAAAGAAAGGATGGCTCTATTTGGCATTCTTTTTTTGATGACATATTGAACCATTTCAATAAAATATTCAAGTTTATTTCAATCTTCACAGGTGGAACTGCTTCGCAAAGAAAAAAAAAACCAAAATATATGACCCAGTGTACCAATGTAATATATTTGCCATATAATTGTTCGTATTTATACTTTATTTTGTACGTCATATAGATTGCCACACTAGTGTGAGTATATGAACAAAAATTAACTGACAAAGCCCTTGGCTAAGAACTTGGCGTACATTTAGATCTAAAAATCATCTAATTTTTGCTGTTCCATAAAAGTCTTCGCTTTTTAATATGTCAATAGACACTGACTACATCACTTTGGCTTGCTTTCTTATAAACTATTCATTAAAATTATTTTCAGCAGGTAAATTAACTTCTATTCATATTTTAAGTGGGCAGTTCCACGCCCTTTAAGTGGAAAAATTTTAATTTTTGATATTTCTCCTTTCGTACACTGCAAGTCCTATCGCTCTACCAAATTTTAACATTCTACGGCAATGGGAATTGGCCCAAATAGATAATCATCCATTATCAAAAGTGTGCGGATACCACGCCTCCTGTATGTAAAATCTCAAGTCTTGGATTTTTTCCAGTGTATGCACCACAGGATCTAGCATTCTGCCAAATTTCGCGATTCTAGGATGGCCGGCCGTGCTTCATAATTTTGATGATCATCTAAGTGAGTGAGTGAGTGAATGAGTAAGTGAGTCAGTTACGGTTTTTGCGATTTTTGAAGTCTTGTATGTTGAGAACCACTAAATCTATAGAGATTAAATTTGGTAAGGTGGACCTTTTTAATGAACTTGGCAAATGTTACAAGTTTGAAGTTTCTGGCTCAATTGCTTATGAAGTTAGAGGGGGGTCGAAAACAGCCTAAGTTAGTTCCTGTATAAAAAGCGTAAGTGCCTTAACTTGGCTGGGGCACTACAGTGCCCTTTGATCTTCGGTAGCATCATATATTTTTCATCGTAAGGGCGTGAGCGCATATCAGGCTGACGTTGGTATATCCAATCCACATCCAATTAAGCGCTGCCCCTGCTCTATATACCAGTCACCGTAATTAATGTCATAGTTTTCCATCCGCTCTTGTCCAGCCAGGATGGCAGTTATGTCTGCTTTGTTATTCAGGGATCTCTGCCAATTGTTCGGCTGCTCGCGGCCTGTTCAGAGTGAGAGTCCAAACATTCCACATTGAGTTTGAGGTGCGTATTCTATGACTATATAGGTTAGGCGCTATACTTGGTATTAACTTGGCGGTACCCAGATATTGGAATTATCTTATACACAAAAATCGTGCTTATTTTACCCCCGGAATATTTCCTCAATTGGTTGACAATTTTGCCTCACAAAACTTAGTTATTAAACGTAAAGGCTGTACATACCTACAAGTATGTGTAAGTTAAGTATAGGTACTCATCAAATGGTTTGGATAACTAACGATGACAGGCGGGACACTGTTTGCATCTCTGACGTGTACTAGTGTTGGTAAAATGAAAAATATTCATACCAAATAAGTACATATTTTAAAAACAATTGAAAAACTCAAAGCTGAAATATCATTCGATATTGATGTACAATTTTTTCCTTCATAGGTTATCTACTTTCCAATATAGTGATATGGGTTAGCCACATGCATAAAGACCATCGACCACTCGTTGGGGTTGACAACACACATTTCTACTATGGTTGACACAAAGAATTCATAATGGAGGAAAAATTATCGATGTATGTAGAGGTATAGGTACACTGGTTTGGTGTTAACGCTAAAAGATTCAGAATATTGATTTATAGCCACTGTCGCCGTACGAAATAGGTATTCCATCGATTTTGTCGTTGAAAACCCTTAAATCCAAGATGATCGCAATATTAGCATCAATGGTACTCCCCTATGAGTTGTCTTGTTTATCTATAATAATTGATTGATTGAATAGGTAGGTACCATACTCATAAACTTTTCGGCCATTCGTGGAAAATGTTTATCAGTGTCTCTTAACCTTAAATACATATGTATTTAGAATTTTTGCTTTATTTAATTGAACAGTTTGAGTTATAGTTGTGAATATATTTTATGTAGATTAAATTCTGCTTTACTTACTCGCACGTGACATTGGGACCGTCTTCAACGAAGCGATCCATTAAACCTAAAAGCAACTAGGTACTAATTTCGCACGCTGGCTGGTCCAACGACGACATGCGATCTTCTTTCAATTAAGTTTTTTTATAAGACACATCCCAAATATTTATCTTTCTTTTTTTGATCTGTGTCAAGCACAGATATAGATATGTACATTACCTAGATATTTCTGATAAAAGAGAATCTGGTATATTGTATATAGACAGTGTATAGATAATAATATTTTGGTTTTCTTTGAAAAGGACGTCGCCCTTATTTTTCATTGATTTGCTTCATTGGAGAGAGTAGATGTAGGTATACATACATACTTTCACCTTCGAATTATTTTTGCAAATTCTTGTAAATTATTTATTTCATGAGGCTTGGACCTACTGATGGGGGAGAGACAGAGAATTATAATGCCAAGCACCAGCGCCGGATTTAAATTTTTTGGGCCCTAGGCCTTTACAATAAATGATGCCCTCCTACGTATCACGTATGACAACTGGTGCCTTACCGAGAACGAGAATTTAAGGCTTACTTTTGTGTACCTTGATCCAAGCTAACACAAATATCGCCGCTAAAATACTGACTACAGAAACTTTGTTTAGGGGTTTTAGACGAATAAATAAAATGGATCTCTTTATTTACTTCCAGATATATTTATTTTAATAGTACTTAATTTACATTTTCCCCCTAGACCCAATTTTTATACCCGGTACCACACTGTGGCGAGGGTATATTCACTTTGACATTCCATTTGTAACGCACATAAGGAGACGTTGTAGGTATGACAAACTATATATTATTGATCAGCATCACTTTCTTAGTCGATCTAGCGATGTCCGTCTGTCTGTCCGTCCGTACGATTACGGCCGTAATTTAAGAGCTATCCATGAAAACTACTACCACCTCCCATACAAAAATATCGGATTTATATAGCTTTTTGATGTTAAATATTAAATTTAAATAGCTTAAGTAAAGATAGCAAGTTTAAACTTTGCACATATTCTTCTAATAATATTTAGCTTGGTTGAATAAAAACTACCCATACCTCCCATCCAAATATATACTTTTTTAATACTAAAATATTTTTTTTTATTTTTACAATAATAATAGTACCGGGTATTTGAGCTTCGGCATAGTCGAAGATAATTGTCTTACTGGTTTCCTTTCTGATAGCTCTTACAAATGAAGCTAAAAATACATACTTCAAAAATATACACTGCTAGAGAAAATTAGGAAAACGAAAGCCAAAACTAAACATTCCGTTAGTCAAAATGTTCTTAAAATAATTGTTAATATAAAAGCTAAAAAAATTGCTTACGTTGTTTTAATTCTGTCCAGCAGTGTATAAAGTAGAAATCTTAGTACGCTGTTTGAACTAAATTTTAGCTCCCATATAAAACTCTTTCCAAAATTTAATTAAGCTAAATTAAAGCGAATCTATTTAGCCAGACCATTCATTTCAGACTGTACTTCATATACCTATCTGTCAAAATTTAGCGCGCCCATTAATGGTTCGGCACATTTTCTCAAGCTTAATTTTGACAAATCTGTTGCTTTTTTTCTGAACATGGATATAATGAAGGGAAGGCACAAATAAAAAAATGTATATAAGGTGCATCTGGTCTGTCTTTAATATTTTCGCATTGAGATGTGAAAGCATAGACAGAAAATATGTTTATGTAGGTATAATTTTTAACAGTAGAATGACCAAACGTACTACAATTCAGAAAAATATTCAGAAATATCCAAAACCAAACCAAAGGAAAACTGCAAGATAGGAACAGCAGACCATATGTACTTACAAAAATGTACATACGATTTTTGTGGTGCCCCTTCTGTCGTGATGTCCTAGGCCTAATCCAATGCCCCAAAACTGCTATGATAACCACCTTTATGACGGTTCTAGAAGTAGGGACCGATGATACCACCACTTTAAGAATCAAATCAAACTATATATCGCTTTCTTATTACAAAAATATCAGTTAAATGATATTTCACGAACTTACATCAGCCCATTATTTAAAATTATGTAGGTACCTATACAAAGTTTGGAAGTTAAACAAAAATAAGAAGGTTAGTGCATGTGGGGAAAACATTTTTAGAACCATTTGACACATGACAGATTGAAACAATAAGGTGTATAATATGGCATCTCAATTTGTCAAAACGCAACAAGGCAAAACAACCTATAGGTACTATAAGTAAAGAGTGTCCAATAATTTACGCAAAATGCAATTTTGATAGAAAATACAGATTTTTAATTAGAAATTAATTTAATTACATTTTTTATTGATTCATAGAGTACATATACAACAGATTGGGCCATTGGGGTTATGTATGGAATAGCACATCGGATAAATGGCCGCCACGTCTTTGCTTGCTGGCAAGTACCTACGTACTCTTTCATTGAAATTTTCTATGACCGTTTCGCATAAATGTGGTTGAATTTCATTAATACACTCCTTCAAGGCGTTGGTGGTCGTGGGCTTGTTTGCATAGACCTTTGACTTCAAAAAACACCAAAGAAAAAAGTCCTATGGCGTTAAATCGCAAGATCTGTATGGCCAATTCTGATTGCAAAAACGGCCCATTTAACGATTAGGAAATGACTCATGCAATATCTAATTGAATTGTTTCTCTGACTGTATGGCATGTGGCACCGTCTTGTTGAAACCACATGTTGGTCACATTCGCATATCTTGTAATTTAGGCACTAAAACTGGGTTATCATGTCACGACAACGAACACTATTAATTGCTAATGCCTGATCAGACGCATTTTCGAAGAATAATGGTCCGATAATGCCTTTAGCCCAAAATCTGCACTAGACATTCACGCGTTGTAGTTCCATTTGTTTCTTAACAATCACTCGTGGGTTCTCTGAACCCCAAATGCGACAATTTTTACGATTAACGAAGCCATCAAGATGAAAATTAGCTTCATCACTTGGTTCGAAAATTGCGGACTGTAGCTGACAAACCATTATTATTATTTTTAAAATATTGCTCAACAATGAAAATGTGTTATTCTATCGTATAGCGCTCCATTTTTACTAATCCCTAACTGTCAGCTGTCACATCTTTTTTTCCGTTGGCATCACTGTAACTATGTACTATTAAATGGTGCAAATTCGAATTGGGCGTGAGTTATGGGACACCCTTTATGCTAGATTGCTATATCTAGTGCATGCGATCTCAGAATGAACTTAACGTTTTGGGCCACTATCTGATGACAGTGTAAATGTTAAAATTCTATAATGGAATCGGAACCAAAAGTTTGCGTTGACTGAGTATGAGGACAATGCAAAGAACTATACCAGGTCGAAACGCTCACCTAAGTACAGGGTGTCCGCCGAGAAGGTATATACTACTTTCTTTTGCCTCCATTTTGGTAAACATTAGTATTGACAGTTCATATTTGGCAGTCGTAAAGTAGACACGTGGCAAACTTATTATGGAAAAATATTCGATAAACCAACGTGTTTTAATCGTTAAAACATTTTATCAAAATCCATCATCGATTACTGCGACGATGAGAAAGTTACGTGAAATTTTTTGGAGAAACAACGTACCAACAAAACGCACTATTTATCGTGTAGTGATTGATTTCGAAGAAAGAGGGTCTGTAGGTGATAGGCCCAAGCATGGACCACAACGTACTGCAAGATCGGCTGAAAAAATTACTGCTGCTCAAGGAAGTGTTCAAAGCAATCCATCAACCTCAATTCGACGCCGTGCTCAGGAGCTTGGTCTCCAAAGAACAACTTTGGCAACAATTTTGCACAAGGATTTGCATTTGTTTCCATTTAAGATACAGTTGACACAGGAGCTTCTTCCACATGACCATTTACGCCGCCGTACACATGCCAATAGGATGTTACAGCTAGCCCATGACAACCCCGATTTTCATGGGCTATCATAATGAGTGACGAGGCACATTTTCATTTGAAAGGAGGAGATTTAACAGCGAACTCTACAAGCTGTACAGCGACATCGACCTGGTCAGAAAAGTATTTACGTATCAGTCGACTAAGATGGCTAGGACATGCAGACCGAATGGACACCCGAAGAGTGTCCAACCCGGAGGGACAACGCATCAGTAGAGGAAGACCTTAGGTAGCGCGCACAAGTGGAAGGGGACCTCAACCAACTTGGAGTGCGCAACTGGAGGCCAAAGATCGTGCTAACTGGAGAGGCGTGTTTGTTGAGGCCCAGGTCCACCCCGCACCTTAACTGTGCCTTATATACCTACCTACCTACTTATGTATAAAAAATATAGGTACAACTCATTACATGGCCCTCCCCTTAGAAGCGAAAATGTGGTTAAGTAGAGGTAGGTATGATAATGAAGACTAGATTCGGTTCGCCTGAATTTTTCTAAAGGCGCGGCAGATGACCCAATTACAAAAAAGTTATTTTCAGGTCATTAATAAAATCAAGAAATGACATTATACCTATAGGCATACATACCAGTACTTACCTATACCTACTCTAAAAAATGTTTGGCTTCTTTAAGCAAATGCAAATTGATAAAATCGTAAAAACTTCGAAGTAAACTTAAAAGAAATATTTTCAAAAAATTGTTAGATAAAGTAAGTAGCGAAAGTTTCTTCTTGGGTTCTGGAGTTTTGTTTTTTTAATAAACATTCAACATCCTAGTACATACTCGCATATAATACGAATAGGTACTTACGTTATGTCTATAAAGGCTTACCTATACCTCCTCTTTTGTAGCTTCATCAAAAAGCCATATTTTTAACCCACCTGACAAATATTAGAACACATTTTTCTTTTTATTTATTTCATTGTATGGTAGGTATAGCAGATATCCATGTAGATACATACATAGTAGAGGTAGGTAATATATTTATGTACCAATTCCTTTTTGGATAGGCATATTATTAAACATCCATCGTTCCTTATCGCAATCATTACATCCACTCAACATAGCCCTAAACTGTGCGCCATTGCTCATTGCTGGTTGCGAGCCTAACCAGCAGCAATGATTCTAAAAGGGTTCCGATGGGGTAGATGTCTTATAAAACAACAGCCATGCAAACATTCGCTACGCATGTATCTATCTACCAATATATAGGCCGTTTCCTTGCCATTTTCTGTTTTCAAAATGGCTAAAAATATGAACTCCCTCAAGTACTCCATGTCTCCATACGACATTTCGCTCAGATTCCTAAATAAGTGATGTTTGTTAACATCGTTTCGTTTTCTCCCTATGTGTATGTACGTAGGTACCTATGATTATTTTCGTGGTGAAAGTTTCTTTATACACATTTAAGGAACAATTCTTGGTGATCTATTTAAATATACTCCATTAGAAATGGTGAGACATTACCAGAGAGAACATAAATAACTGTGTTTGCGCTTTTATGTATATTAACTTATCTATATCAAATGAAATAAGAAGCATTTGAATGTTTTGGTTGTGACGAAGCACAAAAGCAATATGATTTTACATTAGAATCTCTAGAAGTATAAAATAAAGAAGAGAAAAGGAAACAAAACAACGCACAGAATAAAACAACAACAACAACAACATCAAATCACTACGAAAATAAACTCACATATCTAGCCCACCGAAAATATTCACCCACACGAATGCAGCAGCGGGAGCTAACTATATCACTCGGCTTATATAAATAACAAAGTTGAAAAAGAAACCACGTGCAATACAACCACTTTTGCACCAGCACTACGTAGCAAGTACGCAGCGTACAGCACCATAGAATACAACAAACAGCTCTCAGCTTCAGCCAGTTCACCATCATACCCTTCGAATACATCTCTCTGTCTTTCTCTTCCGTTTTCTGTTTCTATCTTAATCGCACTTCATTATCATTGAACGAAACGCAACCCCCAATATCAATGAATACTAGAGCGCGTCGTGTATAGGGGTGTGACTTATTAGGTTTTTCCCCCGTTGTCTTTTGTTTCTTAAAAAAAAAAAAAAAACAAACACACACACTGCTTCTTCTGATAAAGAACGCAGGCGGCAAATATGTTGTCCGATTATTCCCTGTTAATATCGTAAAATTCATTCAGTACGGTTGATGTTGCTGCTTTCGAAGACGGCGGTTATTTTCGTCGAAACCTTGGGTGAAAAAATTCGTTCGTTTTTTTTCGAACACACAGCACAACAACTGAGCTATTTTTGAGTGAGTTAGTAGCGCATACCCTGCTGGATAATTACAGTGGATTAAAATATCGAAACGTAAAGCCGTCGGATTAACCACAAAAGCTAATAAACTTGACAACAGGAAGTCAATTTGGCTAATTCTTTTATATATTTGCGAAATACATGGTTTTAAATCAAAATATACTGCACTGTTTTCGTATTGTCTAGAAAATGTGGAGTAAATTTTAATTCGAAATTTATTGAATATTAATTCGAAATTAAAGAGCATTTAATGCCAATAAAATAAGAAATGTGTTATAAATAGTGAAACGCCGGTAGTGATGCGTGTAAATAATATATTTTTTTTACTCAGTAGTGCTTGTAATAAATATTCAAAATTGTATAAAAGTATTTAAAGTGATTTAACGGAATAGCTAAAAATTGTTTGGAAAAAAGTGTCTGCCTCTGCATATGTTTGAATTGTGAGTAATCAGCAGCTGCACAAACGGTAAGTTACTTTTATTTTTTTTAATTTGATATAGGTAGTACAATTTCCGTTTCGGTTTTGTTTTGTTTTGTGAAAAGTGTTTTCGGTACGGTATTGTGTAGGTACCTACCTTCTACCTACTATCAAAAAGCATTAAAATGTGTATTAATATCGGATTTTACCGTTATATATTTGAGGTTTTAAATTGTTTTAAAAAGTTTACGGATGTAGTAAAGAGGGTAACATTTACTCAATGTAGGATAGGTAGGTGTTTACCTACATTACAATGCGATTGGCCACAATGGTCATATTACGGCAATCGATTGATGAATACGATTTAAATTCAATTAAACAAATGTTATAACTAAGTTTTTCGATTTGGAATGACAGTTGAAGTAAACACGGTCATGCTTTTTTCGCACGACCCACTCTTTTGTGCTGTAGAAGAAGGGCAGAATGGATAAGCTCTCTTTTGTACAGCGGTATTGCGTCTAAGTCTTTGCCAATTATGACAAAGTAGTAGGTATAGGTGCAGCACGGCACCGCCATGCACTAGGTAAGGTACCTACCAATTGGATATAAACTCTTTAACTTCATTAAAATTGCTTAATGGTCATACTTTTGTAGAAAGTATCAAGCTTTAAGGACCATTCACATGGGAGCGAACGAACGAATTGATGAAATGCGAATAAACCACTTTTAATCCATTTATAAACAGAAAATTCCACATTTTATTATTCCAAGATATCCTCCTCTTGAAATAAGGTTAAGTTCGAACGAATTTTTTATTCGCTACTTTGTGGAATGCGATTTAAATGATGTGGATTGTGAATAGACTGACAATTCGCGCCAGGGTGTTTTCGTTCGCGTCAAAAAATTTGGATTTCGAAATTTAGTTATTTAAACTGTTAACAAACTTGTTTTCTTAATAAATTTTAATGAAATAATTAATTATCTTCATATTGTGCAATTTTCTGTTTATAAATGCATAAAAAGTGGTTTGTTCGCATTTCATCAATTCGTTCGTTCGCTCCCATGTGAATGGTCCTTTATTGTTCA
The DNA here is from genome assembly GCA_949372485.1 of Cheilosia soror. Taxonomy (NCBI): domain Eukaryota; kingdom Metazoa; phylum Arthropoda; class Insecta; order Diptera; family Syrphidae; genus Cheilosia; species Cheilosia soror. The sequence continues at coordinate 48,600,737 of OX443562.1, read as the reverse complement.
ATACCTATACTCACTTGCGCGATTTATGTACAAAGTTCTAAAAAAAAGTGGGAGTAGATTACTGTAGAGTGGGCGTTTTCTCACTTCGTAGATGTAGTTGAATGGACTAACCTAATACAAAAGAAAACGGATGGCCTACAAGCTGACTGCAGAGATAAATAGGTAGCTATAACGTGCGTAAGGTGTTTTTGTAAATTGCACCTTTGACAGTTCATTTCAAATATCACGTGGTCAACTTTTTATGTTTACTTTCATACCAATGTTTACAGAAACAAATAAAAAAAAAAAAAAAACTTTTGAGCACGCAAAAAAGGATTTTGTTTCAAAATTTGCGGGTCGTACGATAGATAGGATAAGGATATCCACTGGTATAGATGCAAAATGAGTGTTCATAACTACCTATCTTCGCAGAAGTATGTCTATAGGAATGTGACTCTTCACTTCGGTCTTAAAGTTTGGCGCATTGCTTGTGCTTGTCTTTGAAAATGGAAAAATGAATATAATCTAATCAGTGATCACTTTTAGGTGCTTTATGCAATACCTATATTCTTTGCTAACTCGAAATTTCGTCTAGCGCGAGATTGGCGCGATGCCTCCGATGCATCAATGTTGGGGGTGCTCGCTCTTCCATCCGAAGTCCTCCTTTGCTCCATTTCAATATAGCAATATAGCAACTAGAGGTGTTGAGGTTGACCTCGCCTGTCCGCAGCACCAGCGACTTTTTGCAGAGCGCTATTTCCACAAGGCCATATTAGATTAGATTAGCTGATAGGTCGGGGAGCCTTCATCGGCCCTGGCACTGCGGCCTCTCTAAAGGAGCCTATTCTGCCTTCCCTGGTGAGGTCCTAGAGCCATCTTTTGACTCCGAAGACAGTCAGGAAGATTTTTTTTGTTTGTGTTGGGAATTTGCTGGAAGAAAAGACATTGCAGAGCTATTACGCGAGGGATGCTTCTGCAATAGTGAGTGACTTTAAGCCGATCTAAAAAAAACTCCCGAGGGGAATGACTTTCGTCATCCCGAATTGGATAAGATAAGAATCTTCTCTGGGGGTAAGTCAGCAAGTTTAGCTGTAGTGACGATATATTCGGCAAGGACTTTCTTTCTGAGACGGAAGAGAGCCGGACATTCCATGAGAATACGAAGAGAGGATTCATCGTTCTCTAGGCAAAGTCTACATAATGGGGTCCGATGAAATTCCAATTCGGTGGACAAGTTTTTCCTTAGGCCATAGCCAGTGCGATTGATAATACCTGTCAAGATTCTTAGGTTGTTTTTGTCCAGATTAGTAAGAAAATAGGATTTTCTGTGCGAGAATTTTGGAAAGAACTGTTTGGTGCAGTTCTGCCCAGGTGTTTTAAGCCAGAGTTCATTAGATTCGATTTGAGCTAAGCTCCTAACGTATTCCCTGAAGCATCCCTTGCTGACACCACAGAAGGGTTCAAGTCCGACGAGTCGCATTGTCGCGCAGCTGTGGACTGGAATCCAGTGTAGGATGACTAGGTTTTTCTTTGCTAGTTCGTAGATGGCCATGTAAGTTTCAGGACCAGCTTCGATTTTATAACAGAGGAATCCAGAGCTTTAAAGGACCATTCACATGGGAGCGAACGAACGAATTGATGAAATGTGAATAAACCACTTTTTATGCATTTATAAACAGAAAATTCCACATTTTATTATTCCAAGATATCCTCCTCTTGGAATAAGGTTAAGTTCGAACGAATCTTTTATTCGCTACTTTGTGGAACGCGATTTAAAAAATTCAAAAAATTTGATTTCGAAATTTCGTTATTTAAACTGTTAATAAACTTGTTTTCTTAATAAATTTTAATGGAATAATTAATTATCCTCATCTTGGAGTAGTAAAATGTGCAATTTTCTGTTTATAAGTGCATAAAAGTGCTCCCATGTGAATGGTCCTTAAGATCTTTAAGATTCATTCGGTTTAGCATTATTCATAATGCGCTGGACTTGCGCTGGACTTGATGGATGATCTTTCTTCCACAGTTTGAATAGGTCATGGTCATGTCATGCTCGCTCTTGGAGCAATGCAACATGTGTGCCACGATAGGATTGCTTGCTATTTACTGTGACTTGATCACCACTGTTCTCACTTTCGATCGTTCTGCATTTAGTTTCGACTCCTCGGGTAGGAGCGAGCGTTGTTGCCTTTATTGGGCAATTTCTTGGCGTGGCATTTATTTCGAAATGTCACCAGAAAGCCTTAAAATCCAAGCGAAAAAAAATCACTAAAATTTTTAATATTTTAGTGCTTTCTGGTGACATTTCGAAATAAATGCAGTATATATCCCAAAATATGGTTCATAAATTAACAAATTCCATCAAAAGATGGCTACGATATCAATGAATTAAAAAACGTCCAAAAAATCTTCGATTCAAACGTTATTTTTTTGTATTCTCCGAAATTTACATGCCATTCTGAGTCGGACATATGGGTGACAGACGCATGCCAACGTATATGTCAGCGTCAATAATATGCCGAGTACACGACATGCACCCTTTTGTGACATATTCTGACGTCAAATTGACGTCAGACTGGCGTACGTATGTCGTGTTTGGCATGTCGTGTACTCATAGCTTTAGTTATTATGCTACAACATAACGTAGACTTTTAATTATACATCGAAATCGACTAAAAAAAACCGTCAAAATCAATACATATGTATCTACTTTCTGGTTTTACAAAGTTTTCGGGAATTTATATTCGGGTATAGGAACTTTCTATAACAATTACTAGACACAGAGCGTGTCTCCGTGTTTTTTGGGACGGTATTTAGGGTGTTTTTGGCCCGTATTACGTGGCGTTTTTAAGAACAGACATTAAAATACGTATTAGGTATCATAAACGTACAAATTTTACAAGAAAAAAAAATTATTGTCCTGCATACTTTATTTTGCTGAAAGCAATTCATATCAAAACTAAAATGATGCAAGTTTTTTAAAACTTATCTAAAATTATTCTCTTCTTAGACTTTTCTTTTTACTTACGATCGCGTGATTTTTGGAATTTATTTAAACTATTGAGGAAAATAATAGCTCATAAATTACCTCAATAGCTACAGATTTATTTTGGCATATATTAGAATCTTCTGATATATTGTATTACATCCCACAAGGTTAAGGTTAGGTTGTGGTTTGTTGATACAAAGCACTTTAAAAAAGTTTGTTTTATGCTTTCACCTATTTACCGATTAGTTTCTTTTAATAATGTATGGATTAAATACATCATATAGAGGTAGAAAATGCATATTTAATCTTTGAATATATCACAACACAGAATTATGTAGACTCTTTCTAACGCGCACGGCGCGCGTAAGATATAAAGGGTCCGCCAAATAACTTTTTTTTTTGAAAATGCTATAACTACTGAATATTTTCTCAAATTTCTTTTTTTATTTGAAAGTACAATCCTTCCGGTTAATAATGGAAAATATTTTCATTCAAATGGCTGCCTCGGCTGGCCTTGCAGTAGCCTATACGATCGGTCCAATTTTTAAGCACATTATCGATTGTGTGCAGCTGTATTTCACCAATGGCTTCACGAATATTGCCCTTTAAAGCGTCAATTGTCTCTGGCATGTCGGCGTAACACTCATCTTTTACGGCACCCCACAAATAATAGTCCAACGGTGTCAAATCGCAGCTCCGCCGTGGCCAAACGACATCAGCTCTGCGGCTGATAATGCGATCTTCAAAAACAGGGCGCAAAACATCGAGTGTAGCTTCGGCTGTGTGGCACGTAGCGCCGTCCTGTTGAAATCAAATGTTGCCAATATCCTCCTCTTCAATTTTTGTAAACAAAAATTCGTTCAACATGGCCCGTTAACGATCGCCATTGACTGTAACGGCCACTCCTTGCTCATTACCAAGGTTCAATTGTTGAGAACGACGGTGAGTTGATGTTGATGGCGCTTCACGCACACTTTCTGCCACAGCAGCAATTTTCTCGGGTATACGCACTGTTTTTGGCTTTTCACGCTTTGGTTTATCGGTGAGGATGCCAGTTTCTTTCATTTTTTTCACAAGATAACGAACATACGGAGCTGACGGTGATTCTCTTCTTCCAAAATCCGTACGCAATTTTCGCACACATTCTGCAACATTACCATGATTTTCAAAGTAATGTCGCAATATTTCCCAGCGTTGTTCAAGCGTATACACAACCATATTCGTTCAGCGGAAGGATAAAACTAATTATCTGTCAAATCAGACATGAGCTAAGTGTTACCATTCGCGAAATAAGCACTAGTTGAAAAAAAAACGTTAGATGGCGGACCCTTTAGATACAGTCAATTAAACCAAAGTTATCTACTAAACGTTTCCCGAAATAATAATAGTCATCCTTGAAATAAAACATCCCTTTCCTATTTCCTTTGATGAGCTGATCAAAAACTTAAGTTGTTATTGTTACTTCTAGGCATTAAAATATAACTGAAGTAGTCAATTCGTTCTACATCGCCAACATTTTTTACTGCTCATAAAGTTTCTTTTATTCCCGTCATAAAAAAAAAACGCGTAATATGAGTATGAGGTATTCTATATAATAGGACGCGCTCTTTGCCCGTAGTCTGAGTCTGACCAAAGTTTCAATGGCTTGCGAATTTAAAGAACTCTTGCTATATATATAGGTAGATAGATATATGGCTTTTATAAACTGCTTATTGCTTTTCAGATAGCATTTATGATTTAGTCAACAGTAGTTAAGAAAGAGCTTTAAAATAATGTGTTCATCTTTAGATTGGTCTTGTTAACAATGGTCGACAGGATCAACATCTACCTACACTTTGTCTTTCAAACAAATTTAGGCAAAAAAAATAAGTAGGCATATACCTAAGTATATTTTATTTGTTTTCTAAAAACATGTTCTAGCGACAGTCTAAAAATAAATTTCTAGTTTAAAATTTGAGCATTTTCGAAATCGAGTAGGATAGTGATCTGGGATCGTAAGTCGGCTCTCACATTGAGGCAACATTCAATAAGCAACTGGCAATATGAAACATGTAAAATTATCGCTCACAATTATTTTACTTTGAATTAAATTAGAGGTCTCACATCAAAGCAACTAAATATCGCTCGAACGAAAAATGTTGCTGATTGTTTATTGGCAGTTGCTATAGTAACTATAGTTGCTTATTGCTTGTTGCCTCAATCTGAGAGCCGCCTAAGAGAGTAGGTAGGGTAGGTATATTATATTTGACATTGGATATACCGCGGAATCAAATTAAAAGGATTTATGCATGTTCATGCAAACATTATGCATTTATTCCCTCGTACAACTCGGGAGGGAAAAGTAAAGGTATACTTATTTATCAAATAACTATAGTAATTTTAGCTGTAGACACTCTTTTCCTGAAATATTTCAGCCTTTGCTTCGTCTTCGATTGTACTGCCGTATATGGAGCATTATCATATCATCAGATCGCTCGATTTGTGCTAGCCAATTTCATCGACATATTTTGACTCTTTGAACTTAATCCAGATCTTTGTACAACATCTGGTCGGAAGGTCAATCCTATCGCGTGTCCCGTGCTTCCATCAGTTGCATCCTTTGTATTTCTTGCTGAATATTATAAAGTGATTGTATAAGTTTAACCGCAGATAATAAGAATTGTTCTAAACTATAACAGCAATAAATTTTTAGGTAGGTACCTACCTAAGACCGTTATGTTATCAAATTTTAAATGAATTAATTAAAGGAATGTTGCATTTTCATTCATTAATTTTCAAAATGATCCGCTTGTCGAGGGTGTAGGTTTGCCAAGATCCTCCATAGCTCTCGATTCTCCACCATCGACTCCAAATCATCAAGGGCAATCCCCATACGGGTATAGAAGAGATTATGGACTTGATTTAACCATCTCGTCTTAGGTCTACCTAGAGGACGCCTGCCTGATGGTATACGGATTCCATAGCACGTCGTGGAATCCCGGTCGGGGACATGCGTTTAACATGACCAAACCACCGAAGCATGGATCGCTTCGTCCGGAGAAGTAGCTCTACATTATAAGTTCCTCACGTATTCCGGTATTTCTTATGCGGTCTCTACGGATCACAGCAGCAATACAACGGAGAAATCTCATTTCGGCAGCTTGTATCCGCGATCTTATTCTTTCGGTCATTACCCAAACCTCATGACCATAGGTGAGAGTTGGAACAAACCCCGAATTAAATACTGACAACTTAGCTTTGACACCAAGTTCAGTCCTCCTAATAAATTGAAAATGCGTCTGTTATTTTGAAAATAATTATTAGATCGAATTTATCGAGGTATATTATAGGTAAATGCAGTGGGTGGGCCAGATTCACTTATTTACTTATTTTATTCGAAAATAATCGTCTATTTGGCGTAGTTTGTGTTTATGCGAAAATATAAGGTATAGATATATAAATAAACCTAGGTTAAATTTTTACGTTCACTACAAGATTTAAGGCATACACTACACATTATCATTATATACTTTAAATCAACGCAATAATCTAAAAACAATATAACCACTTAGCGGTGCCCTTTTTTAAAAAATTATCGTATGAATAGGACATTCGACAATTTGTTAACCCTTTTCCTCAACGAATAATAAGAGTAGTTGATGAATACTGCTACATTATAAGAAACTCAATTATCTAACTTTATTTATTCATTGATATTATGTGAGTAATTTATTTATTTTTACTTCACGTTACTTGCAAAATTGTAATACATTTTGCATTATATTTTATTTTTTTTTATTTTTTAAAAATAACTGGTTGTGTATGGACCTCGCTATCGGTTCAATGTGCGATATATTATTATCAAAAAGTTGTTCAATGCAGCCTCTGAGGCAGAGTATATCCATTAATGAGTAGGGACACTCTCCACGTGTTTCTTATCAGTTTACAATTTGCAGTACACATACACGAGAAATAGACGGCACTAAAAGTGCTCTAGTAAAAGAGGGATGGAAGAGTAGTCGAACTATTTCAAAATGTGGTACAGGGTGTGACGTAAAAAAAAGCAAAATCAATTTGTAATATTTCTTATTGAACATTTTATATCTAATATATATTCACATGTGTGCTACACTTAAATATTTTTGTTAGTTGGTACATTTTTTGTTATTTTTATTGAACTGTTTTAGAATAAAGTAAACCCGTACTCGGACGTAAAATTTGATAAGAAATTCCTTATTTTGATTTTTGCAACAGTTGTAATGAAATTCATTTTTCAAAAAGTTAAAAATATTCCCCCCAAAATTATTTAGGTAGTACATATTTGGAAAACAAGAAATAAATTTTTGTTCAAGATTCTCTAACGAGTCCAAAAATTCTTGATTGGGCCGTGTCAATTTCGCATCTTCATATTCTTTAAAATCTGTAAAAAGGGAGGAAACGTTAAGTTGCGGACTCAATTTTAACTCACACTTGTGGTTTAGGCGGTTTTTTTTTAAAATATAACCTGCGAAATAGTAGAATGCATTATCAATACCAAAGTCCACAGTTTTATAGTCAGGTTTAGTTTTGAAAGCGTAAACCAAATTGTACTTATTTTGTTTTTGTGGTTCCATCTGCACTTCAATGTCTGGAAGTTCCAGGTTAGCAGTTGGCTCACAGTTTCCACGTGTAATATCTTCCATATACTTTGCCGAAAAAGATCTTTTAAATGGACAGATGAATTGAAATGGAGTCAGCAACTTGTTATTTCCCCCTCGGTTACGTAAAACAGCAAAAGTGTTTTCCAAGCAATCTTGATTAAGATTTCTTGTTAAAAGAAACTTAATACCGTCTTCTTTTATTTCTGTAAAAATGCCAATTAAGGCATTTATATTCTGTTGCCATCCTTTTATAAAACGCATTTTTTTAGTTACATTTCTAGAATTTTCATGAAAAGTCATATTTTCAAAAAATAAATTCATTTCATGCAAAAAAGTAATTTGTTCCGGGTTTGCGAAAAATGGCCTTCTGAATTTTTTGGATTCTCGAAATTTAGATGAATTGAAAATATCAAATAACTTATCTATTTTGTCAATAATTAACAGCGGTATTAATAGCTGTTGAAGATACAGCACCGTGACTAGCTAGAGTATAAATACCAGCTGCAACTGTTGCACTTATCGTTTGAGCAGCAAGCCTCACCCTCATCTTTTGGAAATTGTTGGGAAAAATGTGCTCATCTGTCAATTTGGGAGCCATTCGAAATGAATTATTTTTCTCCCATAAATAAAGTTCTTAAACTATGCAAACTTGCACTACTTCAACTTTTAATTTTCACTATTTTTAATTGTTTGCCACACGCACTGACACTGAACACCCTTTACTTCGTCAATTGATGGTAATGAACGACTGATAACAATCCAACTCCAGGTCGCCTTTAAAAATACGTGCGAAAAAAATGTAAACAATCCCCTCTACAACCAACCTAAGTAATTAGTATGACCATCTGCTGTGAATTATATTACCTAAAAAGTGCTGGCAATAAAACTTAAAATCGTAAAATATGGTAATTAACGAAGTCGTAGCAAGGCAAAAGGGTTGAATTTCGTGATAGAGAATGAAACATTTCTTTTTCCTGTCCATAACAAAGACCATTTAATCAATAACCAATGGGAAAAACTACAAAATTTGTTTTTTATTACCAATTCTACGAAAGCAAAGCTGGTTACCTGATCAACCTGCATGGTTGAGAGAAAATACTAATATACTGACATCACTTCAGGTCGCCTTTAAAAATGCTTTATGAAAAAACCCACAATCGTTTGTCGTACACAGCAAGCTCCATGTAGTGGTACAGGCAAAATGTGTTGTGTACCCTTTTTTTCTCAAGCAGTCGTTGTATGCAGGTAAAAAGTATTCTTTCGACCTGCTTCCACTTATTGTACCATTTTTTCTGCATTTTGCTTTGTGGTAGTAGGAAATGCATATGTAGAGAGAGTGTCCCTACTCATTAATGGATATACTCTGCTCTGAGGTTCCAGTTGGAAGTGCTTAAAATATTGTTGGATTTGAATGCCTTAAATCTTTCCAATAGCTCCACAAAAAATCGATTGCAATCAAGTCAGAAGACCTTCCCAACCAACGGAATATGGAATTGGTGAAAAAATCAGCTTAGATATTTGGAAATTTCGTTTCAGTTCTGTCATAACAGTGGGCGCAATAGCGCAGTGGTTAGTATGCTGGACTACTGGCGAGGGATCCCAGGTTCGATCCCCCGAAAAACAGAGATAACATCTTAAGGTTTTTTCTACTGCGCCACCTCTCGCGAACGTCTGACAAACATCCGAGAGTATGACTGTCATAAAAAAAGCTTCTCAATTCAGCCGTTCGGAGTTCTGGAAACTCCATCAACATCTTTAAATAACGGTCCCTTCAACGTTTATATAAAAAAAAATATGACCCGAAAATTAAATTTTATAAAATTTTATAGAGTATCTCCGAATTAATTTGGCTTGTTTACTAATTTACTTTGCCATTTAGATCAAAATGGCCGTCGTCAGACATAAAAAGGAAGTCTAACATGGTAATGTCCTCTCCCGCAACATTCGAATAGCGTTGTCGCTGAATTCCAGACGAATCGGCAAGTCTGCCGATTTTATATGGAAACAAGCTTAAATCTTTTTGCAAAATTGTCTGTACCTATTAATTAGCCTCATAGTCTATCTGCTCGTAGCAGTGCCACCAAAAGTCCCCCTCAACTCTCTTTGAATTGTCTTTGCACTATCCAAATGCTGGTTGCATTGTCCCAATTATACATTTTTGTTAAATCTAAATGTTAGTCCGTTAAATAAAAAAAATGGAACCAATTTATTAGGTGCACAGCACATAAAAAAGTTATTAGCGCGTTTCATGAGCAAACCTGAGCTATGTAATTGGCGTTTTGGTACATACCTACTGGATCATATAAATAAATAATTATTAAAATGCATAATACTGGAGAATGCATTCAGTAAAAAAAAATATTTACTATTATTTATTTATTTGGCTGACTATGGAATCCCGGGAGAAACAGAATAGCAAACAAAAACATTTATATATCATCACCTACCTAATTATAAACCGTCGGCGTCGGGCAATTGTTGTTAAAAAAAACCCTAGTCTCCGCTTGAAAACACTCAGTTTTCGGTAATCTATAATGCGGAATTAATATGTTTATCTATTTCTATTTCATAAGGTACAGTTCGATTCAAAAATTATTTGTGTTCCTAATGCCTTTCCATTGGTGTTCTTATACGTTTATTCTGTTTATAATCTATTTATAGTTTTTTATTTTATTTTAAATTTTGTTCACTTTAATTTAAACCAATAATAAAGAGCAAATTGATAGGTATGTAGCCATGTAGGTCAAACCACTTAAAAACAAGTTAGATTTATCCTGGATCATCCAAATGTCAACATTCAAATATTCGTAACAAGATACACACAAACATGGACAGTGTGCCTTACCTACATAAAGTATAGGTACGAATATCCACAGCTATCCATATGTAGGTATCCTCCAGTTTATTCGCCTGCCTTTCTACCGGTGGAAATTGTTTTTAATGGTTGTCCAGTCACACCAAAAAAAAATCCCCAAACGCTACCACTAACACGCCCATTTTAACATGTGTGTATGGAATTTTGAGCTAACACATGGGTCCTTGGTGCATTTTTATCTACATCAATTTCTGTTCTCTTCTGGATCATATGACATTTTGCTAATCCCGAGCGCATTCGCATTCGTACTCAAATTCTGTTTCGGACTATTTTTTTGTACTATCGCCTGTGACTCCTCCTTAACATTTTATTACTTGCCATGAGAGAACTAGGTTCATAAATATGTTGCAGTAGTAGGTATTCAAGGATTATAAGCGCAGTTGTGTGCTTTTAATGTGTAAAGATATATTTTTAAGCTGTGATTTTAGGTACCGAGAAAACCTATTTATGAAAGTGCAATGAAAGAAGTACAATTTTGGAAATTTTATTTATACCTACGCCTACATAGTAAATACATTGTGTATAACATTACCGCTTTCTGTATAAAAGATTTTTCAAAATTTATTTAGCTATTTACTCGTAGGTATGATGTTTTATTAAATTATATTTCCCAAATTGTATTGAATGTTCAATAATTGAGAGCTATAGTTAATAGTTATCTACATATTACACTCCGCGCCCCCTGAGTAGTACACCCCCTAATGTCGGTTTTCTATCGCCCACTGGTCCCAAACCAAGCATGCTACCTAATTTTTTAACTTTCTCGTATACGTAGTAAGAGAAAGATATTGTTTTCGTACAAAATTTCGAACTCGAGATTTTGATCAATTCTGATATTACGATGATAGGGGAACTAAAAAAAAGTGGGTCTCGCAATTCGGTCCGTCCGAATGTCTGTCTGTCCCACTCCCACCCCTGGGGAATCTAAACGGTTGGACGGATTTGTTTCAAACTTCGTATTTAGAGTTTTTGGGCTTCCCGCTAGGGACGTTTTGTTTTTTTTGTTTTATTCTGGCCCTAATATTAACGGTAGTTCCCATATAAAAATTGTACGAAATATTATCTACACAATTTGGATTTTTTCGAAAAAGGCTTTAACGATTTGAACCAAAATTGATAGTTGAATTAATTTAGGCATGCTTAACATGACTGCATACCCAGCTAAAAGGTCCAGCAACGGTATTTTTGAAAATTTGCCTTTTCTCGAAAACGGTAAAATCGATTTTAACAAAAACTTATTTTTAAGATACTATCGTCATTCTTAACTTGATAGCAAACTCAGTTTTTCTCTAAATAGACTGCGTCCTTTGATATCCACTCAAATTCCTATTAATAGTTCTTTAAAAAACTCCTCATATCTCAAAAGCGCAATTTTCGATTATGATAAAAATATAACTGACAGGTAATGCTTAAGTCCATAGTAAGTATCAGAAGGCTGGTGGGCTTTCTCACAGGCCATTGAGGCTTGAGATATCATGTTAACAAAATGAATTTGTGAAGGGAGACAGGGTTCTGTCTTGAGGATAAAGAATCCTCCGAGTAGGTACATTCTCTGTGATTGCCCGGCCCGGCACTTCATTGGTTAAGAAAACGTGTCTTTAACAAGGAGATAATTTTACCAGCAGAGCTCAGGAACTCCGCTACAAAGGATATAGCCTTCGCTAGGGAGGTCACACGTCTTTTAGAGTAACCTTATCCCTTTCGTTACAATATTAGATCTTGTTAGGTCGCAGTGTCAGCCAATTGGGCAGGGAATTAAAAAAAACGCTCTCTCACCCTCGCGATATTGCTTCCTGGCTCAGCTGCAATGAAACCGTACAAGATGCTATGTAGGTATGACTCAGACACTGACAACAATAAAATTATTTACTTATCCGCAGAACGCAGAACTTATGCACATCTAATTTAGCTTTTAGGCGGGTAGGGGTCATCTCGCGGATTATTTTTGGCAATTTATCATTTCGCCATAATCATTTCGCAATTTGTTGTCTTGGTTTTTAATTATTTCGCATTTCATCAAATCGCAATTTTTGGCAATCTTTCATTTCGCTTTGTAATCGTATCGCAAAAACATTATTTCGCATTTTTCATCTCGCAAATGTTTATCTTGCGTTGTGATTTGTTCGCATTTTGCTATTTCGCATTGTATTATTTCGCGAAATGTTTTGTTTTACAATATATTAAAGTGAAATAAGACCGAATCTTAAAATTCGGCGTTATTACGCTTTCATAATGGGAATTTAGAATTTCGGTCTTAAAGCCGACATTTTAGAAATTCGGTCTTATTTCGCTTGGCGTTATTTCACGGCACCCAACTTCACATATCTCTGCTTTTAGAAGGGCGTCAACCTCTCTAGGGAGCCGCAGTATGAAAAAAATTGGGAACTTATGGTTTTTAAAAGTTATTTTTAGTAGCATAAAAAACATGCAATTGTTAAACACGAGCAAGGTTCTGCTGTCTGCTTTCCGTCGGAGTAGGCAATTTTCATTTTCTTAAGCAACATCTAAAGCAGAGCGCACAGAAATACGTATAGTATATTTAAGATAATTTCGCCTTTTATCAAGGCAACAACGATCCATAAGCCTCAAACTATAATGTAGACTAATCAACTTAATCAGGCTTTAGGTACTTTAAGTGAATTGGACAGCTATTTCCTATTATTCGTTAAATGCAGATATTTATGGTATGTAAGATAGATACAGTCGTAAATGAGATTTTTATTTTTTGCACTTATTGATTCAAAATAAGGAATAAAATGGTATAAAACGATTTTTTCCGAATATTCGTTGGAAACTGGAATGCAGTGGTACAACAATAACACGGAAGCTCTCTTTAAATAGTACCTACTATTTTTCCAATTCGATGGGGAAATTGTTATTATGGGTATAAGGAATTGTGATTTTTCAATCGTCCTTTACCATACTATCCAAATTACCGATTTGTTAAGGAAGCGAATCCGTCGGTCTTGGAAATACAGATGTAATTTGATATTTTTTAATGCCACAATAAAACCGCTTTTTCAACATTTGGGTTGGATCTTACCGAATGTTTGAATTTTCCTTTTAAGGATTTTATTAATTTATATATCTAATTAACTTGCTTGCGCTGATAATGAGGTTAATTTATCATGCAACCTCTTTTTTTTATCTGCGATCGGACCCGTTCTCCACGATCAATAGGGGTGTCAAACAGTAATTACTTTTCTTTTGATTATTAAGCCGCCACTCCGCTATATCAGCTATATCATGATGAAACTAATATACATAGTGTGCATATTTAGTTTTAAAAATCATCTATTCAAAGCTTTAGCTGTCACAAATAAATTATTTTTTTGTTTTAGAAGCTTTTTCAGGACAGTCATACTCTCGGATGTTTGTCAGACGTTCGCGAGAGGCCTAGGGTATCTTGCGCCTGTTGCGCCATCTATTTATTTTATTTATTTATTGAATAAAATGTTTCTATTGATAAATGTTTGATCTATTCGATCGATTTAAAAACTCTATGGACGTATGGCCTATTTACATTACAAAATGTTCGAAAACTAGTCGAAGCATTCGTAGCGTTCGCCCCGAATAATAGGGGCATTCTGTAGATGTAGTTGATGTAGATGTAAGTATCTAGACTTGAGCTAAGGCCACGTTCCAAATCCACGTTATATATTTATATTATTCGTTTGGACGGTATCGTATTTTCAACAGCCAGACAGACAGACGGACATGGCTAAATCGATTCAGAATGTGATCCTGATTCAGAATATATTATTATACTTTATGGAGTCAGGTCTTATTGTCCAAAGCCATAAAGCCCAAATCAAGAAATGTCATAGATAATGCCCAAAAAATGCATAACTAACAAAAATAAACAACAAGATGGAAATAAAGCCCAAAAAAGAATTTGCAGTTTAATACGTATGCTGCAATGCAACCCCCTGCCGCATTACACCCAAAATCAATATCACATCGCTCAAATTTGGGTGGATATTTTACAGCAACCAACAACTGCATATCAATATTTCGGGCTTGATGACATTTTTTAATTTGCGGTTTATGGTTTTGGACGATAAGACCTAACGCCATTCTTTATAGGGTCTCCGGTGAATCCTTCTTGGCGTTATAAATGTAATGACAAAGTAAATTATACCTTCCTGTGGAGGGTATAAAAAGAAAACCTCTCCCTACTGGCTTTTGACTACTTTTCCCGTCTATAAATTATTGTTTTGAGAGAATAACAACAACAACTCGTAGACACAGTCACCTTGGTAGGAATGATAGCTATTTCGAACTACACCACTAATTCATCATCAGACTCCTTTTAAATCTGAAATTTGATCTCTCAATTGAGTATGATTTATTTGTATAGACTGAACTTCATTTGCCTAACTAAATTTTGCTTGTATTTTTATTTTTACTATATACAAGCAAAACTACTCCAATATCTACTTGATTGCCAAAATAGTATATTAGTTGAATAATAATAATAATCAACCAATATAAAAATTCAGTTTAACAAAGAACCTAATATTTCATATGATAACATTTAAAATATGTACACTGGCGATCACTAGGATGAGGCCATTGCGAATATTTCGGTGCAGGAGTGCACATCAGCGATTTTTTTAAAGTTTTGTTAAGGATATTTAAAAAAAATTGGTTCCGGAAAGACGTTGACAGCGACAAAAAGAGGAAAAATATATGCTTTCAAGGAGTTAGGACTCTCAGGCCGATAAATTGCAAGGAGGCCAAATAGAAGTAACACTGTTGTAAACAGTTATCTTGCGGATCCATAACACTATAGGAAAAATCAAAAAAGGTCGCACGGCAGAAGCAACAACATTGCCTCAACGACTTGCCTGAAATTTTACTCTACCAGCTACTAAAATAAGGGCCAATAGTGGAGTATCTGCCAGCATAACAACGGTTCGAAGGATAATACGAAAAAGTGGTACTATACAGAGAAGAAAACTTAAAAAGAAACCTGTTTTGAGGCAAGTACACAAGGAGCATCGAATGAATTTTGTAAGAGAACATGTCGCTTGGAGCAATGAAACGCGTTGTCTTTTCGGATGAAAAAAAGTTTAACCTTGACGGCTCCGATGGTTGCAACATTTATTTCCATGATCTAAAAGAGAAGGAGCTCACTTTGGCAAGATATCACAGCCGTACATCAGGTGTAGTAGGGAGCTATTACCTACTATGGCACAATCGAGTTGCAGTTTTTGTTCACAGCAATGAACATTCCAAGACAATGCGCCTATCCGTACTTCCAGGGTTGTTAGAAGTTGGATTCAACCAGAAAACGTGAAACTTTTGCCATGGCCGCCCTATTCATCGGACTTAAACATAATCGAAAATGTTTGGTTCTCGTAAAGTGTATGAAGGCGGCATACAATTTGAAGGCAAGGACATCGAAACTTTTCGTGATGCCTGGGCCCAATTTTTTCTTAATTATTTAAAAAAAAAACAACTGTATGATTCTATTCCAAACCGTCTTATAGAGGTCATATCGAAAAATGGCGGGCCTACTCATTATTAATGTAGAAAATGTATTCGTTTTTTTTATTGCTCACTATTGACAGTATACTGCAGGAGTTCCCTAACTGTGCGTCGCAATACGATACGCACAGGTCGCCTGAAAACGCCGTTCCATCAGCTTGAGCTCGTTTAAAAAAAAAATGTCGGGTCGGGTTCGTTCGATGTTGGCCATAGTGTTTTGCCGTGCATAAGAAATACCTAAAAGTAGCTATTTTACAGACTTCAACTTGGCGAATTTTGCGTCGAGACTTGGGCCTATACCCGTTCAAGATCCAACTGACCCAGCAGCTCAAAGTTAATGATAATGTAATGGACCATAGAAAAATCATCTTTAGCGACGGGCCGCATTTTTGGAAGAATGGCCAAATTGCCATATATGGGATGACGACAGACCGGCGGCGCGAGGTGGCGTCATTGCTCCGTACTTTTTCATGACGTTGGTAAGGCCAATACCATCAACGGCGAGTACTACAGAACGATCCTGCTAACTTGTGGTTCCAGCAAGAGGTGGCTAAGTGTCACTCAGCTGACGTTGGCTACGAAGATTGTGCGAGTTAACCTCGCTAGATTTTTCTTGTGGCGTTGGCTGAACTCGCAGCTCAATACAAATAAACGGCAATCGTCTCGACCCATGTCCTTAAATCCAACATAACCAATGTCATCGCTCAAATTAAGCCGGATCTATGCGGTAGATTGTATACCACTCGGATCCGTGACAACGTTGAAGCTGCGGCGGATATTTGGGCATGGTGTTATATTCCATACAATAATGTCATACATGGGATTCATTAATACCTTGCACACAGCTTGTTTTATTCCATTTCAAATGTCAACGAATCCTCATTGAAAACCCCCTTAGTGAATCTTCAGTAAGCTCAGCTTATTAGATAGATTTTTATTTCGTCATAAAATTACAAAGGAGAGCCATCACACAATTTAAAATACAGAGATATGATATAATAGGGTATGTATATCTCAGCTTATATTCACATATCTGTGCTTTGTTCCGTTGTGTGCTTTTAGAAGGGCGTCGCAAAAATATTCTCTCTTTTTAGTATACATACCAGCGTTGCCACTTTGCTGCAATTGCTGTAGATCTACTGCATTTTTTTTTCCAAATTTAATTCTACTGCCACCAAATTAAATCTACTGCATTTTTGTAAAAGCTTAAATTCCTCATCCAAATCCAAAATAATATAGATAAAATACAAACATAAATACAAGCCAACTTGGGAAACTGAGTTTTCCTGGCTTAAATTGTCGAAGGAAACTGTTTGAGCAAAATATGTCTTTGAACAACAACAGGTCAAAATTAGACGTCGATTCTGAACAAATATTTTCTAGCTTGATGGGGTTTTTCGTGCAGCAATTTTATATTGAGGCTTGTCAACAGATAAAAAATCGTTTTAATTTGAATGATAAAAGACTGAAACCTCTGAGGTAGGTACGTAGATACAAAGTTAGTGCCTAGTGGAAGGCAGTAAAAACTCGACATTGCCTATTTTAAACTTGTTTCCTTTTTATGATGATAGCATAGAAAAACTTAATAGCCAATGAAGATGAACAATATTCCATGTTCATTAATATTAATGCTTTTTCTGTTTCGTTTAAATACTCGTCTTTATTAATTTTGTAATTTACCTTGGTTTTGTTTGAAAATAAAAAAATCGACTGCAAAAAAATTCCATCTAGTGCATTTTTTTAGAGAATCTAATGCGAAAAAATAGTCCAACAGTGGCAGGCAACGCTGATACATACTGGAAAGTTCACTCTCCCGAGATTCACAATGTTTTTCATTGGGCCTCCGCACACGAGATGATTTCTGCCAACAGAAGACCGGTGCTTCCTATACAGATTTTTGTGAAAAGATCGATACCCAGGTGAGACCAGTAGGTTTTTTAAAGTTTTCAAAAGGGGCAAACCAATCAAACCTGAGGCACTTAAAAAATCTGATGGCCATTTTCATCGACATAGATGGCGCTTTCGACAATGTGACTTTTGACTGCATGTGTAACTCTGCTAGACAACATGCGGTAGATGAGACATTGGTATTGTGGATCTGAGCAATGCTGATGAATAGAACTTTAATGGTAGATGTGGACAGTGGACACCACGTTAGGACAGGGGTAAACAGAGGCTGTCCAAAAGGCGGTGTTATGTCTTCTTTGTAATGGTGCATGGCAGTTGACTCTCTGTTGCATACCCTAAATGGTTCAAACGTCTACGCTCCAGGCATACACGAGTTATGTTCCCGCATACTTTCTCTTCACGAGACGAATGATTTTAACCAATGCCAATGCTAAAAGGCGTCACTATCCAGATCTCCGGTGAAGCGAAACATCTATCGTTTTTTTTTTCTGGCAGTGTTAGGGTGCTTTGGTAAGACGTTTGGATTATCTCCTAAAAATGTCCTTTGGATCTATACAGTTTGGATCCCGTAAAGTTATATATTTAAGAATACCTAAGTATCAAACTCTGAATCAATTTAGCCATGGCGATATCTATTGAAAACGCGGTCCAAATGAATCGACCAATGCGAATGAAATTTAGTTCAGTGGTTCTGGTACCTCCCATTCAAAACAAATATTAGACCTAGGTATGATGTACTTGATATACAGTCAAAATCGCTTACAACGACATCGGTTATAACGACGTATCGGTTATAACGACCAAATTCTTAGGTCCCGGCTGAGCTCCATTATAAACCCATTGAATAACAAATCGTTTACAACGACATCGCTTACAACGACATATCGCTTACAACGACCGATTTTTTCCTTGTTTTGAAATAAAATATTGGTTATAACGACTAAGATCGACGCAGCTGTTTGTGCGACTGCATTTTTTCTGAAACGGTAAACTATTTATGGGTCTGTACATGCGATGTATCTGTAATCTGTCTAGACATGTTACAGCTCACCGTTTGTTGAGATATTATTATTCTTTATTTTTGCGCTTAGTATTGGTTTTGAGTTTGTTCAATAGTAGGTGGGGAAATTAATTAGTGCAAATTTTTCTGTGTGACGAGTGGTCGAAGAGTTTTGATTTTATTCGGTTTGCATAAAGTTATCTCGTATGTATGTACATATATCTGTCAGGTACAAATAAAAACTATAAAAATAAATAAAAAATTTAAAACAGATTAATTTATGTATGCACCTTGATATCGGTTACAGCGACCTATCGCTTATAACGACCAAATCCGTCAGTCCCTTGAAGGTCGTTATAACCGATTTTGACTGTAAGTTGCTGATATTTTTTTTCTGTTTCATCGTCAAAATCTCTGATACACTAACTGGTAGAAAAATTTATCAGGTGACAGATAAATTCCGGATAGGCTATCCGAGAGCTATCCTATCAGCTAGTCTTGAAACTGGCCCTTAGTATCGAAATAATAAATGATTTGCTACTTATTAAGTCGTAGTGCTGGACTAAAAAACAAATAGAGCTATAATGGGTGCAATGACAAAAGGAACAAGTACCAACATAAATCACATCTCAATCCCCGCATGCATTTCTCGTACAAAAAACAATCAAGCAACAAATGATTGCTTTCACCAAGCAAAAGAATGAAGAATGAAGCTACAAATCAATCGAATTCTTAAACTCACTAAAGTCGACCGCACGAAGAACGGAGTGTGGACAATTTGGATACAGAAACAATAATAGCACGGTGTGCGGCCGATAAACTCGTGTACATCCAACAAATCCCAATGATACCCACAGATTATCCATTCGAGTTCAAACGACTGCATATCTCTGTGGACCTTTGCTTCTCTCTATGACTATGCTATGACTATTAATAAATCACAGGCGCAAACTCTGAAAATTGCTGGCATAGATTAAGAATGTGAATGCTTCTATTATGGTCAGTAGTGGTGTCGGTGTGTGGCATGTTCTCGGATGTGTTCAGAAAATAGCGGATGCGTTTATGCGCATAATGAAAACCTTCAAACATAATTTGAATAAGCGTTGCGATAATTAATAAGTATAATGTGGTAGGTACTTAATATTTTTAGATTTATTTATGGGCTATTGAATTCGAATATATTTATCCTTTTATGAGTTCGGGGATAAGTAAGAAATTGTTGTGATTGAATAGTGATTTCATATATGTATTTACTGTAGATACATACATACATTATATACCAACCTATAATTATTGTAGACCAAAGTAGTTTCTATTGGCAATTTGAATATTTGTAGTACATATGTATATGTATATCGTCAACACATAAATAAATTAATTGTGGTGAATGTGACGTCCTTATAATATAAAACCTAACCTAATTTACACTCAACGCAAACATAACTAATTTCTTTATCACAAAATACAAATTATATATAGATTTTTGAGTAAATTACCACTAAGATATGTGGCGGCAAATTCTTTTGTGTATTCCACAATAGGTACCTACATGTGCAGAAATTAGGTAGATATAATATCTAGATATCTACATATTATAAGCGGAAAATACATCATAATAAGAACCTAATCATAATGCTAACATTAAAGGCTAACCCGTCGATGGGTCCGTAGAAGTGTCAATTTTAAATAAATGCTATAGATTAAAATGTCAAACACGGATGGCTAATTTTTATAATGGGGAAAATGATGATTCATTGTTTGTAGACTAATTTTGGTCAGCACTTTAATAGATATATCTACTTAATGTAGGTAGGCCGATGATATGTTCTTAATATGTATTATATTTTAGTATAATGTAATCGTCACTAGAACCGTTTTCAAGTTGGTCATAGTGAGTACGGCATCGTTGTTTCAGAATTGGCTTTTCTAAAAAGTTAGGATGGAAACAAATTTATCTTGAATCTAGCCTAAATAAATTAAAACAGTTTAAAATTTAATTAACGCACCAGTTGGTACCTACAGACTGTTTTATATCCTATTGACACCAAGCCGAAAACTGGGTTCTCGAGAAAACAGTCGAAAACTTCATCGAAAACATAAGTTTTCCCATACATATTGCAGTTTTCAAAACGAGTTGCTTGAGGTCGTTTTCCATGAAAACGCCACGAAAACGAGTATAATCGTTGGGTTGTTGAAGCAGACACACCTTTTGCAACAATCAGTGAGCTCAGCAAAACTGCTGACAGGATGTGAGAGACTGAGTGAGAGCCTCAGTGCTGTCGTTTCTTCTAGTTTTGTTTGTTTAAAAATGTGGAATCTCTTGTTATCTTTGCACCATAAAGAGAAAATTATTCAGTTTTTCTATAATTTTAGAACGGTAGCACTACCTGCCACAACTAAATGGTACTATGTATTTTCAGATGTTTTGATATTGATTGTTGCTTATGTAAATTATTTTATGCATTTAACCATAAGTTAACGATTATCAAGTAGCTTAAATAATTTTGTTTGTATATTATGTCAATACGAGCGAAGTTTAGTAACTCAAATAAAAGTCTAGTCGCCACAAACATTTCATAGCTAGTTTCACAGCTAATTGAAACGTCAAACGAAAACGAGTGTTTGTTCGTTGTGAATGCCTTCACGAGTTTTCTAAACTTTTTTGACGAAAACTCGGTTTTCGGCTTGGTGTGAATAGGGTATTAGACTTTATCTAACAAAATAGCGGTCAAAACAGTTATTTTTAAAGTGACTGGTTCAACTCCTAACAAGGGAATAACCTCAAGATAAAATGTTAAGAGCATATATTTAATGGTTATATCTTTGTAACGTCTTATCACAGCGATGTGAAATTTGACACTGTGATAGAAAATAAAAAAAAATGCGTATCTACCTACATAATTTTAAGACTTTTTTTTTATTACAGCCAATTACGCTTAAGGATAAGACAGTTGTATGGAAACAAATATCTTCTTCAAATCGATAACTTCCCGTTAAAATGTATTAAGCGGCATTTTGGAAGTTTTACAGGAAACTAAAAAAAAAACATTTTGCTCAGTTATTTCTTACTGTGTATTTAATAGAAATAAACATACATACCTACATTATTTCGAAAGGTATTTTTAACAAATAGCTAATTCTGTCGTTTTTAAATTTCGTTTTGATAGAAACAGTGCTAAGAAAACGTTAAAAAATAGCTGACTTAAGGTATATTGCAGCAAAACAGAAGGCTACTTCATACAAATAGTAACAAAGAAATCACGCCTGGATACTAATCTTTTGAACGACAAAAAGCGGACCAACTTTTAGTTGGGCAATTGTTAAGCGACAAGCGAAGCATCATAATTTTTGTCGGTTAGTATAATTATTTTTCGAGGGTAGTACAAATTTCAGGGAGTTATATAGTTCTACCGAGCATAATGCCTGTTTCGGCATACCTAAAGCGATTTGGGAAAATTCGAACTCCATGTGAGGGGAAAAAGGGTCAGCATTTGTATGGGAAACTTCTTTTGAATAAAAAAATGTAAATTGCATTAAATTATTACAGCTTAAATATATATATCTCATATCTACATAACCATTTATTTTTACGATTAAAGGACTTTGAATCGATCATTATTTGTAGCTTTTAATGATTACCTATCCAACTACATATGTAATTAAACCACCGTGTTGCACTTTGGGTTTATTTAACGCAGATACTGAAAAATATAAAAACTATAATATTATGTAGGTATTGCATATATTTATCTGGCTATAATTTTATTCGAAATGTTGCAACTTTTACAGTTCGGTGTACATATTTGCAAACAACGTAGGCCTACTTAACTACATTTATAACAAAAAATCAAATTGTACCTTTTTAATTGTTATTTCCTTATAATTGTTTGTGCCTATAACAAAATCACATGTTCTTTTGTTCGGAATGAAACTTAATCTTATCATTCGCAAATCCCTACCATAAAATAAAACGGTAGCAAAAAAATTGGCAATCGAAAATATTCTTCAACTGCAATAAAATTGCATTTGAAAGCATTATACGAGATATTGTAAAACGAGAATTCAGATAATATAATTGATTGCAAAAGTTTCTTTAATAGTTAAGACACATATGGAGGTATATGTATACTTAAGGTGGGTTTCCACATGTCGGTTGATTGATAAAGTTTGACAGCCCCCGCGTTTATGTCATTGAATGACACCAACGTCAGTTCATTTCCACTTATGCCAATTATTGGCAAAAAATCGTTTGTCAGTTGATTGACCAACTTATGAACTCGATGCCAATTAAATTTTCTCTGTCAATTATAGACAAAGTGACACTTTGTTTGACAATTCAGCTATTTCCACTTGTCCAGTGGTTTCTTTGTCAATTATTGGCAAACGCTGTTAGTCAATGCATTGGCAAGCAATTTTTCGCTATTTCCACTTGCCAATTATTGTTTAATTGGCATAAAAATACGTCAATTGTCAATTTCAAATCGACAAGTGGAAACCCAGCATTACATATATTGTTTCATTTGTCGATTTATCAAAAACTGTAATAACGTAGAACTAACATTTCAACTTCCTTAAGGCACAAATGTTTCAGATCCGACAGGTCAAGGCTTCTTTAGAGCTTCTGTAAAGCTTCTAGCAGAAGCAAACACTTTACCGAAGTCTTGACTTCTATAACAACTTCATTAAGGCCTTTTAGAAAAATAAGATGAAGCTTTAAAGAGCAATTAAATTCATAGCTTCGTTTATTGTAGTTATCGAAAGAAGAGGAACTTACAGTTTCTATAAAGCTTCCATTAAATATTATTACACAAGCTTCTATAAGTAAACTTTTATAAAACTTCCAAGAGTCATTAATCGAAACTTTACGGAATACTTCTTTGTGGCTTGCATTATTTTACTAGCGAAGCTTTATAGATATGATGGGAGGAAGAATAAAACATCGTAGGCAAACATTTCTTCAGTTTGGTTAAAGGTCCGAAGATGAATATGTAATGCTTCCGAAGGTAAATATGTAATGCGAATGGAACTCTTAACAAAGCTTGTTTTGATAATAGAGAAAAGTTTGAACTGGTTAAGTTTTAAGTTTCTAAAATGCATATTACAGGTAGCGCATATATGATGAGTAAGATACTTCTGATACTTAGAAGTCTGGGTTCGAATCCCGCGGTAGTTCGGGTTTTTTTCTTTCGTTCTATAAATTTGTTACGTCTTTTCATGTTTTATTCCAGGCCTAAAAGAATCCCAAAGAGAGAGAATAAATAAAACAATACCGAATAACAACAACCACATTCATTCATAGTTAGTTAATACTACTTTACTATAATTACCAAATAAATGAAAAAATAAATAAAATGAATGGAAATGAAACATCTTTTTTTTACAAATTCGTAGTTTCGGTAAAGCTTCGATTATTGAGCTATTAGAGTCCTAATAGAAATCGTTTTAGAGGCTTTATAGATAAAATGCTTTCGATAAGTGTTCGCCTTTCGGACCTTACCGAAGTTTTATAGGATTCTTTTGGAAACTAAAAGTAATCCTCTATTGAAGCTTTTCGAAGGTGAAATGTTAGTTGGGTAGGTACTAACGGTTGCTATTCGCGGACCAGTTACATCTGAAGACATATCAAACAGACACCAACTGATTATCAGTTACGAATATATTTTTAACGAAACTTTTCTGATGCCACCTATCTTAAGACTTATAAGTTTACGCAGGGGATAAAAACATCACAAGTCATCAACAGTCAAGTCATCCATGCTCATTTTATACCCATGCAAGCCCCTTCCTTGAGTCACTGTAAATCTATATATATAAAAATAAGTTGTATTGTGTTTGTCGCCAATGTTCTCTGTAATGCGTGAACCGATTTTGATTCTGGAAATTTCCCATGAAAGGTGACGTTAATACCATGGTTTGTAAGTACGGTCTTTGTAGGTGTATTGGTTCATCAGTTATAGGGACGTGGCACCTCCCATACAAAAAATGCATTCAAAATATTATATTTCAAAACCCACCCAATCCATTGAATTCAAATTTACACACAATCCTAGGTATTGGCCCAGGAGTATTCCTGTAAAGATTGGTCAAAATTGGACCTAGGGGCGTGGCACCGCCCATACAAAAAATACATTCAAAATCGTATATTTCAAAAACCACCGAAACGATTGAGCTCAAATTGACAGATAATCTTAGGTATATGAAGGGGTGTGGCGCTATTTTTCGACAGTCATGGGGGCCAAAGTTAGTAAAATTTGTAACATTGATAGCTATGCATTGTTCTGATAGACAAGCATACTTTATACGCAATACGATTCCTGGAAAAACCAAAAATATGTAATACGGAGCATTACAATAAAAACTGTTTATCACTGATTTAAATGAATTTGAAACTGATTTTTTTATTTTTCTATTTTGCACTACGAAGTGTGCAGGGGTTCGCTAGTTTTAAATAAATATAATAAAAATATTCATAATTCATACTTTTCATAATAATTCAAAAAATATTCAAGTGATAATATTTTTGCTAATACAAACTATCTACTTCGAATATTTATGAAGCATACAAACAAATACAACCTAAAGAGCAGAGCCGGCTTCTGTCATTAAAATAAGATGGGATTAGGACATATCCAATGGCAATATCTCAAGATATGGGAGTCATCAAATTTGAGTTACGTACATTTATTCAGCGATGAGCAGTTCGACCTTTATTGGAGATGTTTTACTTACATTAAATCTATAGGGTGGCCCATTTTTGGTTTATTTTTAAAAAAGTAAAAGACTCGTTTGGCTTGACCGAAGGCCATCCTGTCAAGATAATTCCTCAAAACATTTTCGATAGTTTCGGACCCTAATTCACGAATAGCTTGAGAAAAATAGTTTTTTGAGTGCCTGAATGTTCGCATATATGTATAACTTTAATGACAACCCACAAAATAAAGTTCAACAACGCCAAATTTTAGCTCCGTGGCGGGCAAGCAGCATCACCGAAACGTCTCAATACAAGATTATTATTGGACTATAAGTGTCCAATACATCGACTGTTGGACGGCTTGCGTGGCAAGTAGCCCCATCTTGCTATAGAACCATACCTAAAAATCATCCAAGTCAAAATCCTCAATTTATGGCCAAAGCAAATGCATTGAAGCATTTTGCTTAAATTTCTTAGTAAATTGTAGACTTTAAGCGAATAATCCGTGATCTTTATGCAAATATAGCACGACTGATATTCAGCTATTGAGATCGTCGGGGTTCTAATATTCAGGCGCATACTTTCGGGAAAAGCTGCAATATTCTCCTTTAAGCAAATAATTAGGGGTATCGTGAATAAACTCCGATGGAAATATTTCCCTTGTCATGTAGCCATGTAAATCGAATTGCTGAATGGGAAACATTCCGGGGAAATATTCACCCCTATCGCGAATAATATTTCCCATTCAGCAATTTCATTTACATTGCGATAGGGGTGAATATGAACACGGGAATATATTCGGTTATGAACCGAATTTTGAATGAATAGTATTGACACCAAAATTAGTTTAATTCAAGACTTCAAGTTTAGAAGCCAAGGTATCTTACCGACCGACGGCTATTATTACACTTTGTTCATTTTCATTTCAAAAACGACAAATATAATTTTTTTATACCCTCCACAGGAAGGTATATTCACTTTGTCATTACGTTTGTAACGCCAAGAAGGATTCACCGGAGACCCTATAAAGTATATATATTCTGAATCAGGATCACATTCTGAATCGATTTAGCCATGTCCGTCTGTCTGTCTGTCTGTCTGTCTGTCTGTCTGTCTGTCTGTCCGTCTGTCTGTCTGTCTGTTGAAAGCACGATAGCGTCCAAACGAATTGACCTGGGCGATTGAAATTTGGTGAGAGGACTTCTTTTTACCGTCGTCAGGTTGGTATTGAAAATGGGCTATGTCGGTCAAGTAGTTCTGGTACCTCCCATACAAAACCATTAGTAGACCCATGTGTCTCTCCGCCTGTTGAAATCACGATAGCGGCTAAACGAATCGACCTAGGCGACTGAAATTGAGTGACAGGTCTTATTTTTACGGTTGTCAGGTTGGTATTAAAAATGATCCATGTCGGTAAAGTAGTTCTGCTACCTCCCATACAAAACTAATGTTCGACACATACTAACTCGCGTGGCAAACATTTTGCAGGACTTTTTTTCAGTGGAGGGTATCAAAGCATCGGCCAGGCCGATGATAACACTTTTACTTGTTTTTAATTTAATTTTATTACGCCCAATAGAAAATGATTCAACCAACCGCATGCACATTTCTACATTATATGGCTTTAGACACAGAATGGTCCTAATTCAATAGCGGAGTGCTGTAAAACATCCAGATAAGAAATTAACGGGGGAAAAAATCAAATATTTTACAATGGAGTTGTTCGAGATAAATACGTTTACTTTTCACTGATAGGCAGTTTTACATGTTACCTACAGTTTGTGACCGTTTTATTGTTACAATGTTGTTTAAAGATTAACCCCTGTTTATTAAAAAACACATTTTGCTTTGTATGTCAGAGCTATAATTGTCCTTCATCATTTTTACTTTTGTGTTAAACAATTAATACTATATTGAAAAGTGTCTGACTAGGCAACAAATGAATATATATGTATATATTTAAAGACAAGCTTTCGGTGCACATGTTTGTTGTGATGTAAATAGTGGAATAACCCGATATTACCCATACGCCGCATACTTTATCGGTAGCAGGTAAGCTGATGAAAATTGCATGTGTAGTGTAAAGCAAGGTTTTATAACGAGCCATAATTATCATTTTAGCGACACTTTCACCTGTGGATTACACATAAAAGTATACGACCTTTTAAAAGATATGCATTGTGGATATCTATGCTTGTTTTGCGAAAACAGAACGAAAACCCTTACTTACCAATTGACATGTTCATCAAACTATTCTGCTTCGAATAGTTTTTTGTGTATATTCATTCATGAAATATAGGTACATAGCTAACACATATCCTGCATTTATATACATCGAACTGGTGCTATGGAATTATCCCTAAGCCCACTTCTATAAAACAGATGGGTATACAATTATAATGGCGTTGGTTTTGTGAAGATTCAATCCTCAAGCAAATTGGTTTCCGTGATTCCCCCTTACAATATTCTCCAAGATATTCGGATGCGGGGATGATTACACCCGAATACTTCCCATATACTCGTACTCGAAAATATTTCTAATCGATAAAAAAAAACCAGCATTGAACTCGACTAGCTATTTGTAACAACCTACAAGGCGATACATTTTTCGGGTATATCAATATTACGTGCCTTTATATATTTACCTGTCTATTGCCATTGGTATATATTTCTTTAGGTACCTATATAAATATGTAGGATTTTTAAATGGTTAACACGGTTTGTTTAAAATCAATTATTATATTATATGAGCAAATTTTGTCTTCTTATACGGTTTTGCAGCAAATATCTTGGTTTGAATCCGCATCTATTACTATGTTACTATTTATGTATTATAATTATATTTTATTGCATCAATAAAAATAGGTTTTCATTACCGCACATATAAAGTTGTACACATCGCATATTGACTTATGATTTTGCAGTCAAAAGAAAAGACTGAGAATCATAAACCAAAAATTATTTTATTTGGACGACTTTTTCAAATAGGTGCCTATATGTATTTATTTTACTTGCAAATCAACGATAAATTTCGAGCAAAAATTATGTTAACAGTCCATTTTTTACTGCACACAGATGAAGAAGTCATCTGAGCACCCATCAAAGGCCGAAACTATATACTTTTTGGAGTAGAGGCCACTTAAATTCAGACTATAATTATAGAAATGTGAAAATTACTCTATCTGTCTGTTTGTGCTTGCACGATTCAATTACACATAATAATGCCGGAAATTGTATTCGAAAATATTAAATGCTTTAAAATGAGCTCTTATACAAAAAAAGTGTAATATTGAATGCGTTTCATTGAAATAAAAAAAATTTAACTCTTTAAAAATATTGAATTAGCAGGCATCTAAACAATGCTTTGAAAAGATCTCGATAATATATATTAATAAGCAATGTTCATTCATAAAATCTTTTGGCTACATATTCATACCCAGTCTGTGTATCCATTTATTACCAGAAAAATTGAAACAAACACAAACACACCTACTTATATATACGGTTACAGGTGTGATGTGATCAAAGTTATTTTGTTAAAGCTATATCAACAACCGGCTGTTTGGTAAATTATAGATATCTACATATGTAGGTATTTGAGAAATGTTCTAAAAATGTAAGTAAGTACCTACTACAAAAATTCGTGAACCAGTTAAAGATAAATGTTATCACTTATTCCCTATATGATTGTTTTCAACCACTACCTAATGGTGCAAATACCCTTTCTGTGTCCCAACGGCCCAAAGCGTACATAATGAACCTGACTGAGTTGAATGTACATACTGATGTTCTTTTGCAATATTAAGCTGTTATCACCGCACAAGATACATCTAATTGCACCAATGTGTCATGATAGCCACCACTCATGCGACATACGTTTCATTCATAAAATGTCATTCAAATTCCAGAATAACTTACTTATTACTTGTTATATAAATACACTAATACACTTACCCCCACCTTCACACTGAAAGTTTAAATTATAGTTCAACTGTACCTGAACGTGAGTTTAAATTTGAAGTTCAACTCTTCCGGTCTCACAATATAATCTGGGGTGGAATCGGCTAAGGTGATTTGTGATTATCACAAATGTGACAATCACTTTTGATCAAATAATATTTTCCGTCTGCGTAAGGTGATCATCAAAAATTGTTCAAAGTTTGGCATCACTTGACACTGACATATGTCATTATTATTTTTTTTTTGTATTGTTTTCGAATTGGGGAAAAGCATTTGAGTACGTAATGCACTTTAAAATGCAAAGTAATAATAAAAATAACAATTTTAACAATATCTTACATATAATATTGTTAGACATGTATTGTCAACAGGACCGCATATCGAGTTGTTGACCTAGTATGTGGAAAAGCACCCGGATTTGGCCAAATCTTTTTCTAACAAAGGCGCTATCTGCTGTGATACCCATGGGGATTTTTGGGAGAAAGTATCCCTAAATATGAATGAGTCACCATGGGATAGAGTTTGAAGCTGACCAGTCATTAGAAACTTCCCATTAGTGCCCGCCACACGCAAGAAAGTTTTATGTAGGTAACTATGTAGCTGGAGAGTAGCAATGTGAGTTGACGGAACTCCAACTGGCAAATGCAATTGCCGTAGGGGTAGGATATACTACAAAAATATATCTTTTTTTATTTGAACATATTTTATAAATTTTGTATTTGGAAATAACAATTAGCTTTGTACATGTACATTATATAGCTCCAGTATGTTTAGCTTATTCCAGAGATTTGAAAGCAACAGAAGGACAACAGCAACAGAATAACACCCTATTATGCAACATGCAAGTGACAACTAAACTGCTGTCACAAGAAAATTGTCACAAAAATGTGATTGTCACCGGTGACAAGATGTACACGAAACTGTGAAACCGAATTAATTGTTGAATTAAAGTTTAAACTAAAAGTGTAGTTTAAACTCCCACTGTGAAACTGGGGGTAAGTTAAATGTATTGGGCCTCCGTACACGAGATTAATTCTGCCAGCATAAAATCGGTTTTATACCATACTTCGAGCGCACACGGGATGATTTCTGCCGGCAGAACAAATTATATATATGAACCCCTTTTCATTTTGTAGTATTATTTTCACAATTGAAATATTTTGAAAGTTGCCGCTCAAACTCGTCAGAACATTTTATTCCGTTTTTTCCCCTCACTTCAGTCCCCTCGCCTACAAAATAGGTTTTATTCCGGCAGAATTAATCTCGTGTGCGGAGGCCCATTCTACTGAACTTGACATTTCAATTTCAAAGCTGCCGATTGTCAAAAACACAAGTATTTGACGATGTTTCGCGTGTTCTTTGAAAGAAAAGACAAGGAACGTATTTAAGAAAAGTCGTATAAAAGCTATTTACCTATACGTACTGTACAATACTGCCAAATTCTATTTATTAAATTTAGATCAACTGTTAGATTATTAGTTAGCTGATGGGACTAATATTAAAGGAACTAATCAATTTCCAAATCCTCCAATATATAATAGGTATTACTATAAAAAAAATTATTACAAATGCATGAGCAGTTACAATTACATTAATTTCTAACGCAATTAGTTTTAATTTAATTTTAAATTCTTGTCATTTGCATTTCATTAAAATAAAATTAGGTATAAGGTTTCCTTATATCACTCAAAAAAAATTGTATCTATGGTATGTATAGGTATTGGTAAACTACTGCTTTTTTGCACTAGTCAGTGAAATATTAGTAGTAAACTGTGAATGAAATCAAACAAGCATTTAAATTTCAAAGAATATATTATTTACCATAAAAATCGATATAAACAAAAAAAAAAATCAGGGAAGCTTTTCTTGACTAAATATGGAAACGAAAAATTTGGTCATGTGATCAATGCAGTCCAACCAAAAGAACAGGACAAATAATGCTCCCAGACTGTTGTACGGCAGCAGTGCGTCTAATTGAGATTATTTGTTGCCGTTGGTGTTCGTGCGTTTGGAATACCTGTGTATAGCCGTCGAAAAAAGTTATAATATCTTTGAAGACGCTTGATTATGTTTAATTACATTTACATCTACTCCCCCTTTGATACCGATTACACTTAAGAAGATTATATTTCTTTTGATCTCGACTTTTAACCTTTTTATCTACACCTTCATCAGTGCTAATCTATGTTTCTAGATAACAGAACCGTTTTACTCTTCATTTTGCTCGTCATGAAAGTTGAGGTGAGCAAAGTCTTGCTCCGTTGACTCATGTCAGATTTGTCGTACTCTGTGAACCTCGCAGCCATTTGGGTAAATACCGTGTCGGCTGAATCAGATAAGGCTTATTCAAGAAATCAAACCCAAGGAGGCGACACATATGGTGCGAGATAGGTACCTTTATAGTGCTTTAGTTGAAAGGTTGATCTATGTGGGTACCTACTGTACGTACGTACACCACTCAGTTTTTTTTAAGACACTAAACTTCCTTACCCAAGTTCATTATGGAATGGTATATGAGTAACTTTTTTGCTATTTTAGTTCAATAGTTTTTTTTTTTTTGTACCAGAAGCTGGTAATCTTCGAAAGACGAAACCGATCCAGTACCCATTACCACGTTTTAATTTTCACCCAGTAAGTAATCCCGTCACTCTTCTTACCTATTTTCGCCTTCTTGACATTTTATCGAAGGGTGTTTTCTTACTTACTTGTTCAATTATGATCGATTACAAAATGCAGGTAGTATTAAGTTGAAACAAAGTGGTCACTTCCTAATGTAGCATTGATATACGAAAAATCGAAAGTATTACAGAGTACGAAACGTATTCAAAAGCGGAACGAACAGCAATTTCGAATAGGATAGACTTTCGGAACGAAACAGAGAGTAGGGCCCCTGATACATATTTTTAATGGTCCTTTAGTACCTTTCGGGAAACTATTTACCAGCATCCTGTTATCTTTAATTTTTGTTTTCTAAATACATATGACGTGAGTTTACCTAACCGTATAACCAATTTCCACTTTTTTTAACAATTTACATAAATAATTTTAAATAAACTCTGATTCGCTCAAGTTAAATTTCATCATACTTCGGCTTTTCTCACATACAGGGTGTCCCCCTTAAATCTTTAAGGGAAGATTCCTGAAGTTCCGCCGAAGAAAAAAATTTTATGGCAGGGGGGGGGCTATCTATTCTCACCATATTTCCCGTTATAGCCCATCAAAGTAGGTAACCTCTAATTTGGAGGTGTTACCACTTAAAACGCTATAACTTCTAAACTACATATTATAGGTACAAAAATTGTTTTGTACATTTTGAAACGACAATTTGGTAGCTCAAAGTCTTAAACACTTCGGGTACATCTGTGCAGCTACAAAAAAGTTATGACTTCTTAAACTCAAATTTGTCAAAATTTGTTGTTTAAATTTTTTACTTAAAAGCTTTTTTCTCAAAATTTTTACTTACCTAATAATTTTTTTATTTTTTTTACGAAATGCTTACAAATAAATAAATATAAATAGGTGGCGCAAAAGGCGGGTAGACACCCTAGGCCTAGCTTCTCGCAACCATTTTGTGTCAGTTTCTATTTTTGGGACGAATGAAAGGGACCTACAATTTTATGCCGAGTCCGAACGGCTGAATTGAGAAGCTTTTTCAGGACAGTCACACTCTCGGATGTTTGTCAGACGTTCGCGAGAGGTGGCGCAGTAGAAAAAACTTTAAGATGTAATTTGTGTTTTTCCGGGGATCGAACCTGGGATCCCTCGCTACTGCGCCAACGAAATGCTTATTCTTGAGTAATTTCCTAAAAATTATGTTTATCAGCTTTTTTTTACGTACGTAGCTGTGCAGTTGGAACTTCCCAGAAACAGGATTCGCAGAACTCTACAGGGTAAAAGGTTACACCCTTGCACACACTTGGATGCATGGAATTTTTCCAGTGGCTAATGCGCCAACAGGCAGAAGAGGGGCACTTCCTCAAGAACATTTTGTGGACTTGCGAAGCGCAATTCACAAACAAAGTTACAAACCTCCACAATTTACACCATATTGGTCAGACTCAGACCCCAACCCCATACGCACAATATCCTTTCAAAGGTAAAAATGTAACAATGAACAATTTCTTAAAAATATGTGCTTATTTTAAAGGACGTTTAACGTAAATATTGGAAAACACTTTAGTAGGCCCGCGCGTTCTTCCACAAACAGTTAATTCCCATTAATACCTAGAATTTCTTAGAGAACGATTGCCGGGGCTCCTTGAAGATGTTCTTTTTGTTCAGAGAAGGGTGATGTTCTTTCAACAAGATGAAGCGCATTGTCACAGTTGCAGCGGGGTAACGCCATTCCTCAACCATACTTTTAACGAACGGTGGACTGGTCGATTTGGCCCCAACCCTTGGCCACCCAGATATCCTGACCTTAACACCCATGGATTTTTTTCTTCTGGGCTGCTATAAAAGAAAAACCTTATTTTTCAGAAATATCAAGTTTCTTTTGACCTT
This sequence comes from Cheilosia soror, assembly GCA_949372485.1. Lineage (NCBI taxonomy): Eukaryota > Metazoa > Arthropoda > Insecta > Diptera > Syrphidae > Cheilosia > Cheilosia soror. The sequence goes on along the minus strand of OX443562.1, from coordinate 48,566,720 downwards.
TTACTACAACTTTTGTTGATCGTACGTAAAAAAGTTTCTTAACATAATTATTAGGAAATTTCTCAAGGATAAAAATTTCATAAAAAAAATTAAAATTTAATAAGTAAAAATTTTGGAAAAAAGCATTTTAAGTAAAAAAATGTAGGTAACAACAAATTTTCCAAATTTTGAGTTTAAGGAGCCATTTACTTTTTTGTAGCTGAACAGATGTACCCGAAGTGTGTTAGATAGATATGTATTGTCTTTTTAAAATGTTTGTACCTATAATAGTTCAGAAGTTATAGCGTTTAAGTGGTAACACCTCCAAGTTAAAGGTCACCTACTTTGAAGGGCTATAACCGGAAATATGGTGAAAATAGACCCCCCCCCCCTCGACATACAATTTTTTGTTCGTCGGAACTTCAGAAATCCTCTCTTAAAAGATTATACCGCTTCACTGGGACACCCTCTATGTAACTTGAGATTAGGAAGTTTAGATAAAAAAAAATTGGAATTCAATCTAGGTATAATTTTTTTTTTTAATGTTCGAAACTTTTAATATGATTTATTTATAGCGTGCGCCTTACTAAAGGGTCCGCCATCTAACGTTTTTTTTTTTCAACTAGTGCTTATTTCGCGAATGGTAACACTTAGCTCATGTCTGATTTGACAGATAATTAGTTTTATCCTTCCGCTGAACGAATATGGTTGTGTATACGCTTGAACAACGCTGGGAAATATTGCGACATTACTTTGAAAATCATGGTAATGTTGCAGAATGTGTGCGAAAATTGCGTACGGATTTTGGAAGAAGAGAAGCACCGTCAGCTCCGTATGTTCGTTGTCTTGTGAAAAAAGTGAAAGAAACTGGCATCCTCACCGATAACCCAAAGCGTGAAAAGCCAAAAACAGTGCGTATACCCGAGAAAATTACTGCTGTGGCAGAAAGTGTGCGTGAAGCGCCATCAACATCAACTCACCGTCCTTCTCAACAATCTCAACAATTGAGCCTTGGTAATGAGCAAGGAGTGGCCGTTACAGTCAATGGCGATCGTTATCGGGCCATGTTGAACGAATTTTTGTTCACAAAAATTGAAGAGGAGGATATTGGCAACATTTGATTTCAACAGGACGGCGCTACGTGCCACACAGCCGAAGCTACACTCGATGTTTTGCGCCCTGTTTTTAAAGATCGCATTATCAGTCGCAGAGCTGATGTCGTTTGGCGGAGCTGCGATTTGACACCGTTGGACTATTATTTGTGGGGTGCCGTAAAAGATGAGTGTTACGCCGACATGCCAGAGACAATTGACGCTTTAAAGGATAATGTTCGTGAAGCCATTGGTGAAATACAGCTGCACACAATCGATAATGTGCTTAAAAATTGGACCCATCGTGTAGGCTACTGCATGGTCAGCCGAGGCAGCCATTTGAATGACATTATTTTTCATTATTAACCGGAAGGATTGTACTTTCAAATAAAAAAAGAAATTTGAGAAAATATTCAGTTTTTTTTTATAGCATTTTCAAAAAAAAAAGTTATTTGGCGGACCCTTTTTATACATTGCCATAATGAAAATAACCGACATCTCTCCCGGAGATCCGAATGAGAAGTATTTGACTATTGTGCTGTTCCCCATTCCCATCCGTTTTGCATCGGTCCATCTGCCAAAGTCCAAAAGACTACTTAACGGAGCCAAATGATAAACCATATGATATTATTGTTCAGTAACTGGCCAACAAAATCCAGTTTCGACCATTTAACTGCATGTGCATAGTAAAAATGTACATTATGTATAATAGGTGCAAATTTAATGTTTTCTATCTGTAAGTGACAGCATATGACGATTTTTGGGCAATATGGTCGATAGAGACTAAAGACTTAAAGAATACTTGGCACAAGGGTTTCTACACATACATATATTTATTTTAGTAAATTGCACACAATAATGCAATTAAACCAGAACCATGTACCTACCTACATAATTTTGTATACAATAAGTATACAATAATCTATTTCAATAAATGTTTCATACTTATTTCCCTTATTTGTTAAAAAAAATATAAATTATTATTTACATATAACACGTTTTATTTTTTTTACAGATAAGTGCCTTTACGAGCCCACAAGCAATCGCTATATTCGCATCAGTAATTAAATTATGGAACGTAACAATGTTATGGAAAATATGAATGATTCAGCCGGGCTATGTCTTCAGGATCTAGTCGGAAGTGGAAACTCAACAATGAATGGCAATGCAGGCAATGCCAGTTCAAGTTCGGGAAGCAATAGTGGCAACGGTAATTCAAATTCCACAGCAGACCATAATATGCATAATCATCATAATTTACACGATTCGGGATCAGCGGTTAGTGTTTCAGCGGCAATATCGGGCCTCATGCCAATCGGTGGAGTTAGTCTTAGTCAACTTCAGCATTCTTCACAAGAGCTCGGTCATCATCACCATCATCACCACCATATTGTTCCACCCCACACGCCAACGAATATGTTGCACGAACCTCTAGAGAAGCTTAAAAGTAAGTATATTATTGCAAACTAGTTCATTAATATCGATTATTTTATGGTTGCGTTGCTTTGACAGGGATTCATAAAATTTGGGTTTCGCCAAATAACCTCTGAATGGAAAAATATTAAAGCATTGTCATAATGACATCCATGCATAACTTAGCATTGAAATTTTATTAATTGTATTCAAACTCACGACGGCATACACTTGCACAAATAATTTTTTTTTTCTATATGCAAGGGGATAGTATCACGTTCAACAAAAAAAGTACACACAAAGGGGTGTTTTGAATAGCTCCCTGTTATATGGAATCCGATCTTTCACACTCCTCAAATGAACACACAAAAATGTTCCGACTAATTGAACACCCTCTTTTTGAAAGCAATAGTTGAACCTTAGGAAAATGATTTCCACCCTCCCATAGACTACAAGAAAATTCCCTGTTCGCTTTTCTGTAACGATTAGTGATGCAACTGATCGCATTATCGTATTACAACATCAATCAAATTGTAATTTACCGCATATTTAAAGTTAATTGAGATAAATTTCATTAAATAGATAGATCAATACATGTACATTACGTATTTGTATAGTAGGTATAGATAGTACCTATACATTATGTAGTATCCGTATCCCAGCATAGATATGGATATGGGTTTTGCTGTTAAATATTTACCTCATTTAAGCGATAAGATACTCGATTTGAAAACCAAATTACGCTAGTAATGTTTCTTATAAAAATGTAAAAATGTAAAAACGAAATGAAAAACTTTCCATGGCGCCTTAAAATCGTGTTTGTACTATGCAAGGGTAGGATCTCCTGGTTTTATTCATATTACACTTACTTTTTTTAATTGTAATTATGTACACATAACATTTTTAATAACAACCTATTGATTTGTCAAAGCAAATCGAATTATTAGTTGAATTGTTTTTCCTTGTTACCTACTGATTGGTGAACAATTGAAACTGAAAGTAAGAAGAACATCAATATGACTCTTTAGACTAGAAACCAACAACATTTTTAAAGCAAACATTCTCTCTATTATACTCAGTGTATCAGGCCAGCGTTTTGTCAACTGACAAGGATGTCCGCAAAACTGCTGCCAAAACTTCAAAAAAATTAAATAAACAGAGCCGTATTGGCATTCGACAGCCAAGCTTTTAAACCTTTATTTATCAAACATAATTCAATCGAAAGATCAGTATTAGCAGAGAAGGCATTATGGGTTTAAAATTATTCATTTGATTAGCAATATTGAAGTAGTTGTAGATAAATGACCGCTCTGAACTAAATATTTTTGAGGCCGATTCACCATTTCAACAGCAGCGACTATTCAGATTGCACATCGTACATTATATTTGCGTAAGGAAGGGGTATGCTATGCATTTAAATTGTCTCCTCTTTGGGATCGGAATGACTCGCAAATATCGTATAAGCAACACCACAAGGTGTGAGGTATTCACTCAATGTCGAACAGCTTACAGCTACTTCTCTGAACGAAGGGGTTCGTGCCTTGTATTATTCCTAAACTTATTCCTATACTGAGCTCGAATTCCAAGATGTGCTATGGAATCAGGCAGCGTTATTCTGAAGGTACTAGTACACGGCATGTAGCAAGCCACACACGCAAGCTCTGACGCTAACAGAGAGTGCACAAAGAGAGCTTGTACACGGTATGTAGCCATTGGGACCATACGCTGACGTAAAAATGACGTCAGTGCTACATACGTACGTGGCTTGCTATATGCCGCGTACTAGCACCTTAAGTATAGGAATGGGATGATATGCCAATGATAGATAAAATGCGGCATCTCCCCTCTATACGCATGGGGATTTTACATGATGATTTAGAACTGATGCGGAAGATTGAAATTTATATAAGGTCCACTATAGGAGATTCTTTTACTTATACTTTTTACCAAAGTATTCACTGTTAAACAAATCCTTGAGAAACCCCAAATAAGTCCAAATCTAACCTCAGAATATTTTCATCGATTTCATTTCATTTCAGTGACTTGACCTGACCGTCCGTTTATAATGGTGACGGGGAATTTTCACTACTCTATCTAGGTCAGTACAGAACCCAGATAGTAAAGTGCTGTCATTTGTTTACTTAAAAACAGATGTTCGAAACTCACATGATGCGTAGGCCAAACTATAATTGCATATATAGACCAACGCTATTGACTACCTTTACTGGACTTAGATTCGTGCGGATCATAAGTTGTGGGTATTATCCTTGTGCTCAGTGCGCTCATTTCGATACATATTCATTGTCGAATAACGCATCATACTCTACAGTTACGACATTCGCATATTTGTTGCAAAATTTGACAAAGAACCTAAATTATAATTTGTTTTTCTCTACGAACGTAAAAATGTAAGCAGTCTGGCTGATTACTCAATTCTCAAATAGCTACACATCCACTCAAAAGGTACCAACGGTAGTGCCCCAGCCAAGTTCTCTAGTATAGGCACACTCCCTTTTTACCGGAATAAACTCTGGCTGTTTTCGACCACCCTCTAACTTCGGAACCAATTGGTCATACTCAAAGCATTTACCAAGCTCTTTGAAAACTTCTACGTCACCAAATTCCATCTCTTAGCATTAGTCTTATAAATTTTTCAAACCTTAGCTCACATGACTGTCGAAAAATAGAGCCTACACGCCCCTTTATCTATTTTTGATCAATCTTCACAGGAACACAATCGATTCGGTGGTTTTCGAAGTATTCGATTTTTAATGTCTTATTTTTTTTTTGTTTTTTGATGGGCTGTGCTACGCCCCTTAGTCCAATTTTGACCAATCTTTACAGGAAAATTCCTGGGCCAATACCTCAGACCGGGGGGTTTTTTTCCAATTAGACTTCCAATTTGGCATTTATTTTCCCAAAAGTTTGTCAGCTTTTTCCCGTCACAAGAATTTAGTTTATTTTTTATCCGCAATAAATCCGCCAACAATCCGTCACATAAATAGCTAAAGCTTTTGAATGGATCGAATCGCTTTTGGAAATACAAAAATACCAATCCGACATGAAAAGCGATCTGTCGCGCATTTTGGAATAAGCCCTCTGTATGTAAATTTAAACTCAATCGATTCAGTGGTTTTCAAAATATTAGATTTTTTATGTTTTTTGTATTGGCGGTGCCACGCCCCTATAAATCATGAACCAATACACCTACAAAGACCGTATACACTTGTAAACCATGGTAATAACGTCACCTTTCATGTGGAATTTTCAGAATCAAAATCGGTTCACGCATTACAGAGAACATTATCCACAAACAAAATACAACTTATTTTTATATAAAACCTATAGACTAGCGGTCCCGGCAAACGTTGTTTTGCCTGCTTGTACATTTTCTGGTCCGTCAATTGTTCTGCGGCTGTTTTGTTTGACCGATGTGTCTGGACTGATTCTGTACTCCGTTTGCATCGACCGTTATTTCCTCAGACGTGTGCCCAGGAATTTCACCCACATTTCGCGCGGTTGTTTGTTTGGACAATGCACATCAATGTCTACAATTTTACAATTTTATCTCAAACAGATGTCGAGAAATTAATGAACTTCTTGCTTTTTAATTTTTTTTTGAGTGTTTATTAGGTATTTGAAATTTTATTCATGAGCTTTTAGCTTTTTTAATTTTTTTATTTATTGTCGAGTGGTTATTATTTGAACTTTTGTGGAATCGGATCGCAGCGCCATCTACCGGGTCCAATTGCGAATCTAAACCATCCTTAGACCCATTTAAACACACACGCAAAATTTCATTAAAATCGGTCCAGCCGTTTAGGAGGAGTTCGGTTACAAACAAGTACAGAAGAATTATATACATTATATACAAATAAGAAAATGTAACTAAGTAATAAGTTCAAATATAATTTCGTTAAATTATGTAGGCGTCATACGAGTTAGAGAGTAGTTGCAAAATTTTTATTAATACCTACGGCTGTGGAAATATTCTGCAAAAAAAAAATCGGGACGGATTTTGATGGGGTTGTTCCAACCCTTGAATATGTTATCATATCATTGACGTATCGGACTCGACGCAACGGATTCTATAGGCAATAGTCTTCATACTCCATGGATTGGACAGATCTTTGGCAATTGGGAAAACGGTCACACATTTATCTTACATCCAATGAAACGCATTGCTAAGGTGCTATGTATACATCATATATTAAAAACTACACACAATTCGTATGTGTTGCGTAGTGTATCCCTTGTCTAGGTATAACGTATAACAAGTATTTGATATTAAAAATAATTAGACACAACTCCGTTTATTTAGATTTTATAAACAATTCGTTATTATTTGCTAATGTCAAGAAGAAACGCTGAGCCAACAAACATTAGGTATGTATACAATACACTCACACGTCACGTATTAATGTGTATTTTTCAGTAGTAAGATAACAATTTATCAGATCTCCATAAATTGTGCAATTCTGACCTTCCTGCGTGTAATTCTTGCTATTTGTACAACAAAATTGAAATGAAAGTGAGAGCGAGAGAACAAAAACAAAAAAAACAGATCCACTGTAAAGTATACGTACGATTTGGGGCCGAGACCATATGTACGTGGTCCTTTAAAATATTCAGTTTTATTACAAATGACAGCAACGTGCTGCATGGATTAAAAAATGAATAATTAGTCTAGCACTTCTTCGGAAGCAAGGCACGAAAAAAAAAGTAATAATTTTATTTTAAGCGAAGCATGGAACCGTTCCTTCCATAGAAAACATACGGAAACATTTTGAAGAGGGTACTTAGGATTCATTCAAGAGTGTAGCCGTAGCGTATCATATCATCCCCATTTGGTTGGCTGCCTTTGTTTCTCATTTCTAGGCACGTCACAGAGTTCTCACAAAACACACTTTATGGGTGAACCGGAAAATAAGGATAAATGCTTTAACATATCGCTGGCTCCCATGACGGAGTATCTTTTTTTGTATAGATATTCCTATTTTGGTTTTGCGACAAATTTCGATAATATGATACAAAGATTGACTGACATGTTCATACTACCATGTGTGCATATCTACTAAACTGTCTATTGATATCTCATTACATGCGATTTTATTTTATTTTGTATAATTTGTTTTGTTTAGGTTGTATGTAGGTACAAAAAAAAAACGGTATGTACCTACCCTTGTATTTCTGTGGTGAGCGATGTCAAATATGGTTTTTCAAAGGTGCTTAGAGATTATGATGTTCACCACTGATAAAGGCAAGGAATTATTACAAATGTATATCTACTTCAACTTTAATTTCCTTTATCTAGGTGCAATAAAAAGAACAAATATTCCCTTTTCTTTTGAGATTTCTTACAAATAATGATAAGTAATACTCGTATGCCCTTGTTTGTATAAAAATCGTGTCGTACGAGAACATAAAATGCTTTACAACAATCTTATCTAACTTGGCGAAACTACCATTATATAGTGTCTACTATTTCAAATTAGATTCAGCTGTTTCTTTCCGTTTCTGTGTTTTACTGCGTAGGTGCATATAAATGGTGTAGACATTGTAAAACTGTGTTGTATTTGAGTTATTTTTTTTTTTTTTTTTTTTTGTGGTTTTGTTCTTGTTAGATTAAAGGTAGACTATGCTCAGAAGCACGTTACTATTTATCTATTTATTACAGGTAATTGAAGTTACTATTAGTAAATATGTGTAGTTGCCCTTACTTCAGAAAATCAAAACTGTTCCAACCTCATTTCTTTTTTGACAATATGTCAAACAGAAATTGCAATACATTTACCCTTTTTCTAGAGCCATATGGATAACAAATTGTTATTTCGAATATTATTATCATACCATTATCGTTGGTGGCGGACTTGTGGGTATTAGAGTTTGCGGTTCCCCTGATGAATTCATCTGCATTCATTTGGGGTGACTGTAATGGCTTTTTGGGTTATTTGATTTTATTAGCTATGATCCCATATGCTTTCTATTTATAAAATCTGCAATCCCTGCACATTAAATATCTACCGAATAGGTATATATTATATCTGACCCTGGGAAACAAAATATGTATGTGCATTCATTGACTTGAATATTTATTATGCCTTTATTTATCTTTGATTTCAGACCCAATAAGATTTTTTATAGGTTGGGAGGATTTTAAAAATGTGTAGCCGACAAATTCCAATTCGAAATCTCATTCTACGACAACGAGTGCTAAAGAACACTCATTAAAGAGATTTCACAAAAACAACATTAAAAAAACGGAACGTGCCTAGTTCAACATTTTAAAAAAAGAACAAGAAGAAGTGAATGACAGATGTTGGGAACACACATACACGTCACCCATGAGGGAACATAAACTGTATTAAAGATGCAGTTAAGGATTAGGAAACGTCTATTTTGGTGCCATCCTTGCTTGGATTGTGATTTTTTGTCGAGAAATGATTTGGTGTTAATTTTCACAATTTCTTCCACTTTGGCACGGAGGAAATTGTAGGAGTAATCGAAATTTGTTGGACCCCTTCCAGTTTAGGGTGACGTCGGAAGTCAACTACACCGGATAACAGAATGACCGGTTAATCCTCTGAACGACAAATCAAAGAAACTGTCATTTAGCACAACACTATGCATGTTTGGGAACTATGACAAGAAGAAAATCATGTTTTTCTTATTTGAAAAGGAGTATACGTAGCGTATGTTTGTTGACATGCTAAATTTGTTGAGTTAAGAGACTCTTGTATTTTATTAGTTCGGCTATTTAGATAAATTCGAATTTTTCAGTGTTGTTTCCTTACTATTACTATAGGTACAATTAGGTAGATGCTGAGCTCATATCAATTAGGTACTTATTTGTGGCTTCAGTTTCATACCCAATGGGTGGCCTATCTGGAGAACTAAATTTTTAAACTCGCATGTACAAGAAGTATTAAAATGTGCGCACAAATTAGCAAAAGCTTTATACGTTGCCTTTCCATCGCCGCGGAAGTCTCCTTAATTTTGACAACAGGGATTCTATGTGCAATTGTCTTCTAGTTCTAAGTTCGTAGGTATATAAATACTAAATATCTATGTTAGGTATAGATTAACCCATATTGTAAGGGTAGGTATTAATATGTTCCCATCTAAAAAAGCTGCCTAAATTCTTCTTTATAAGAATATAAAGTATTTATAAAGTGCATAGACTGGCGAAAGAGTTTGAAAGCCGAAAATATTTCTTCATTTGAGATACAAGTTTCTTTTGATTTACAGTAGATATTCAACGCTATAGAAAAAACCTGTAGAATTCTTGCAACTTTTATACCCAATTTCACAGGGGCAGCTTAATCCTGGGCTTAGCTAAGTGTAGGATTGAACATAAACTTCGCTTAAGTATTTTTCGTTTTCACAGTCTATAGTAAAGCTTGGTTTAGTAAAACCACCAAATGAGTGTCATTGTGAATCATTTATCATGAATATACAAACCTGGTGACTGTATGCGAATGTGTGTGCCAACTAAAACTATGAGTGTGCGTGGAAGCGAAGCATGTCGATGTTGTTGCAGTGTTAGAGAGTATTTCCACCAATAACGAAGAGATAATATGACATTTCTCTTGAACAGCATTGCCAAACATAATTATATTGTTGCTTATTTAGGTTTTCTTCAGAGTATTCTGGGATAAATATTATCTTATTGCACTTGGCAATTATGTATTCTCTGGATTTGATACGTAAGCCACGGAAGTCGGTGGCTTAACTTTAGGCATTATTTAAGTGAAGTTTATCGTTAAACCTGCACTGTGGAAACCAAATTTGTGTTAATCCTGAGTCTAGCCTTGGATCGACACTTAAGCTCGCAGTGTGAAATCTGGTATTAGTACTGCTTTAGCAAACAAATATGCTTTTCTCTTAAGCCAGACTGAGATTAAGAACTAACACCCGTTTAGGGTGACTCCCGTTTGAGTCACCAGCCGCTTTGAAAGATGACAAATTCACCGATAAATCATTCAGTTACATATACTAACACTATTGTAATTCGACTGGCAGGTCTCCGGTTCATGACGAACCTTTACCCTGGAGGGACAATGGGAAGAAAGTTGCGTTTAGGGTAAGAGTGGGCTAGTTTTATGTTTTTGTAGTTCTAGTATAGGGCCTAGATTAAGTGTAAGGTTAGTTTAGGTATAGTTTAGGATAGCAAGGATTAGTTTCGCGGTTCTTTCCCGTCCTCAATCAGGGGTATTGGCACAGGTCCTTAGGCACTTTCCTTCTCTTCACTCTTCTTTTCTGTCCTATCTTTTTACGTCCGTCCGAAGTCTGATTAGAGTAGCTTTCTTTCTTCTTTTTTTTTTTCTTTCTTCTCTTTTGAATTATTGGCATGGATAAAAGTTGTTGAGCAAGTGGTAAATGGTGAGGGGGTAAGAACACCCGCGTCCGACGAGCTCTACCGAGCAACCACAAGCATGCCGCGCCGTTCTTACTTTTGCCGAAGCTGCCCCTGTGGTTCGACCCTGGCTCACAACAATGGCACAACAATGTAGGCGTAATGTCTGCACTATTAGAACCTAAACATCTTATTAAAAATTAAGGCTGCTACTGCTCTACAAATAAAACAGATCTGAAAATGAAGACCTTGTATAGTAGATTGTTATCTGAATGTGGTGGAGTCGTGTTCAAATCACTTGGCCAATGGTACATTTTCTGTACAAAGTCTACAGTTTGCTCAATCGACCGTTGGACAAGTGATTTTGAACACGACTATACAAAGATTACCTAGTCTTAATATGTATGTAGGTACATGGATTAAAGTTCCTATCCGGCGTCTATAAGACTTATATTACCTTGAGCTTAGTACGCTGTTCGTGCTAAATTGTAGCTCACATACAAAATTGTCTCCAAAATTAAAAATAAATAAATAGGTGGCGCAACAGGCGGGTATAGGCAACCTAGGCCTAGCTTCTCGCAACCATTCGTTTGTGTGAGTTTCTATTTTTGGGACGAATGGAAGGGACCTAATATTTTATGCCGAGTCCGAACGGGTAAATTGAGAAGCTTTTTTATGACAGTTATACTGTCTGATGTTTGTCAGGCGTTCGCGAGAGGTGGCGCAGTAGAAAAAAACCTTAAGATGTAACTTGTGTGCTCGAACCTGGGATCCCTCGCACAGTAGTCCAGCACACTAACCACTGCGCTACTGCGCACACGTCTCCAAAATTTAGCTGAACTAAATTTAAGCGAATCCATTTAGCCGAGCGGTATGCTGCTTCAGCTAAAAAATAAAATTTGTATTTCAGACTGTACTACATGTATTGTATATGTCACAATTTACCGCACCCATTAATGGTTCGGCTCATTTTTTTTAGCTAAATATTTACAGATAATTTTTTTTTTTCTTCTGTTCTTTTGTGTTGCGGAAAAGTAAATAAGGATAAGGTTTTTTAATGAATACCTATAGGATTTTACTTAATGTTTGGAGCAAAAATTGGAGAGCAGCTGAAATTTAGATTCCCTCGAACTGCGTACTAAGCTTTACATTCAATTAAATTCACTTACATTTCTAACGCCAAGAAAAAGTCACCCCAAGCCATAAATATTCTGAATCAGTATGCAATTCTGAAACGATTTAGCCATGTACGTCTATCCGTCCGTCGGTCTATCTATCTTTTAAAAACACAACAGAGTCCAACCAAACGAATCGACCTAGGCGAATGAAATTTTGTGAAAGGACTTCTTTGTTCCGGTACCTCCCTGCATGCACAAAACCATTATAAGAACCACGTACTTGTGTATACTTACGAACTCACATAAATGCTTAACATTTTGCAAGACTTAAATGCTGGGGAGGTTATAAAAACTCCCTTTTTTTTAATAAAATATTTATTTTTTATGCTTTTGTTTGGTTTTATACATTTAAGCAATTTGAGTACTATTCAGTACAATTTTGTTTCAGTTTTCAGTACAATTGAGAAAAGTCGATTTTCATCACTGCTATTTAAATTTAATTTTTAACATAAAATAGCTATATATTTTGTATGGGAGGTAGTAGTAGTTTTAATCCGATCTTGCTCATCTTCAAACGTTTTAAGTTTGTTTTTGATTTATACATAATACATTACTATATTCAAAAATTATTTAAAAATATACTCTTTGTAATATGTACTGTACACACATACATTTACATGTAATACTAGTTAACCGAGAAAAAATAAAACAAGAAATATGACTGATTTAAAAAAATATCTAGTTTTCACTGACATTACCTACATACATAATAATATCTACAATAATGAATTATTTGCAAAGAACAAAATTATAATATTAAAATAAAATAAGTTTTTACACTGTTAGAAAGGCTTAATGTCGCTGGTCCCTTGATCGTCGTTATATACGCATTCTAGGGTTGGTTAGGGATTTTCTTAGTACATCTTTATATATAAAATTCTTCTGTACGTTTTTGTAACCGAACTCCTCCTAAACGGCTGAACCGATTTTGATGAAATTTTGTGCGTGTGTTTACATAGGTCTAAGGATGGTTTATATTCACAATTGGACCCGGTAGGTGGCACTGCGATCCGATTCCACAAAAGTTCAAATAATAACCACTCAACAATTGACGGAGGCAGGCAAAACAACGTTTGCCGGGACCGCTAGTCTATAGGTATTATATAAAAATAAGTTATATTGTGGTTGTCGACAATGTTCTCTGTAATGCGTGAACCGATTTTGATTCTGGAAATTCCCATGAAAGGTGACGTTAATTCCATGGTTTACAAGTGTATACGGTCTTTATAGGTGTACATTAGTACTTATTGAACTTTTACGTGTACAATTTGACTTAAGGCTAGTTAATAAAATTATGATGAATAATTATCTACTATTTTAATGTGTTGGCTTAACAACAGGGGCCTAACGGTATACTACAAGGTTTTGTTTCTTTTTTTATAAATTTGTTTACATAGATGAAAAATGCTGTCTCAGGTTTATACTTGTAGTATAGTACTTACACATCGTTTTTTAGGTTAACGTCAGGCTTGGTCATCTTGGTATTATCCCTGATGGTGGGTTGTCTCGGTTAATTCGTAGAAGTCTTTAGTTGCCCTGTCGGTGGCTCTTGGGAATAGATCCTCGTTTAGCACAGAGCCACTACATGAAAGTACCGATGCCCTGATATGTGTTGGTTGTCCGCAATTCTTCGGACTAGAGGGTTTGAGAATGGCTGGATGTATTACCGAATATTCCTTAATTTTCTATGGCCCGCTTATCCATTAATTGAGCCGCTGGTGTAGACTCTCCAAAGCTCTCGCTTGATTCTCTGCCATCGACTCTAAATCATCAAGGGATTATGGACTTGACATAACCTTCTCATCCTGGGTCTACCTGGAGAACTCCTGCCTGATGATATGGATTCCATAGCACGTCTTGGGATCCTGGTTGGGGACAATGCGTTTAATATAACCAAACCACCGAAGCATCGACTTCACTGCCTTCCTCTTATTTCTGTAAAATTTCTCTAGTGTCATCGATTTTTTATTGGTTTTGGAGGTAATAACGTTAATGGAAAGTTTTTATTATTTGTGCAATCGAAAACGTAAGACATCGCACGAACCGCAAATATCTATGAGATGTTCAATTATTCACATATCTAAATTCCTTCAGTAGTATTCCTTTAAAAACATTTTGTTTCGAACCACCAATATAATTCGTTTACAGATTGCGAGTCTATTCAAACTCAAGGGTAAAACTGTGAGTTGTGACATCCCTTAGTTGGAGACCTATTTACTATTATAGCTCACCGTCTATTCTGAGATTCCCGATAACTCCAAATGAAACTTTGCAAAAAAAAACCATTAATTCAAAAAACCCTTATTATGCCAACAACGACACCCAAGCGCAATGACAAGACAAAACCTTACATTCACACTCTTTTATCATATTCCCTCTATGTTGAAAAATAACAAAAAAAAAAGTTTCCCATTTGACCATCTGTTCGTACAAAGATATATTTGCACATCAATGAAAAAAGGTACACAAATCAATTTATAGTGCCCACAAATATATTGCTGCCTCATAGAGTACCTATATGAATATTCAATAACTGTGATTCACGAACAGACTTCCAAACAAAACGTGGGTATCTATATAATATCCTTTTGCGAAAAAAAGCAATGTGTGCTTATATCCTATTAAAATCAAATCAAATAAATTAATCATTAATGGTACTGGTATGTCTTTACACAATGTGGACGGTATCAAAGGATAATAGATACCATTTTGTCACATTGCCAATTGTATCGTTTAGTTTGTTTTTCTTTTGTATTCTCTGCACACTATTCGTACATGTATGATGTGTACGTTATTTGACATTAAAGGAGTTTCCTAGTTCCCTTCCTCAAATAGTGGAATAGGCGGAACATGGTCACATCCCTATGAAAATATTTTGACTGAATGATTGCAGATGAATGAAGTGATTTATTGTTTTAGCAAAAATAATGATTATTTTGAAATGTATGTTGTATGTAGTATGTACGAATCGTAAGTGTTAGCTGTTATTATGGCATTACATTATTGTATTTGATTCGACGATGTTGTATGTCCTTTCTAGTTGACAGCATATAGTATGTATGTACATACTAGGTTTTGGTATTAATCACGACTAAACCCATTTTTGTAGCTCCAGTCATAATTGCGCCAATGACAGCTCGCTTAGTTGGAATGTCATCCGCGTGTATATGTAGACTAGTGGCTGGTGAGTTTTGCACAATTTTCTCAAGTATGACGTTGAGGAAAATATACGACAACCTTCTCTAAATTTGATGATATTAAAGGCCTCGGTAAGAGGATTTCCGACCTTAATGGAAAAGCGAGCGTCTTCTATGGTGTTGTTCTGCACAACATAGAGAGTTAAGCAGGGATGCCAAAATTAGATAGGTATTACTCTACGTACATAGCTCGTTTCTACAGGACATAGCGTCTTTAAATCGATAAGTAGACGGTGGGTGCCGATCTGGACTTCTTGGGATTTCTCCGGAATCTGTCATATTGCGTTGGCGCCACAGGTTCGCCATCGTTTATGTAAGTTTTAATATTTGACACAAACGGAATAGGGACTAATAACTTGCTGAATCCGAACGGCTTTCTCAGAACGTTCGCAAAATGTGGCGCCGAAGAAAAAACCTCAAGGTGTAATATGTGTTTTCCGAAGGTCTTCTCTCAGTAGTCCAGTACACTAACCACAATGGGACACTGATGCAGCACCGAATGTGTACTTACCGTGCTTAAAACCGCACTGATATATGAGCCAATTAGTTTGCTGACGTTCAGAGAGTATGGTAGACATGACCATGACCATGAGCTTGCATGCGATAACGGACAATGCCTTTACCGTTAAGAGGGTCTCCTTTCTTCGGGATCGCGCAAATGATGCTTTATCTCGACCAAATGTCGAAATAGTGTACCTATGCCAAATCACCGTAAACAGTTAAGCCGACGGGCCACCTGGTGCAGCAGCATTGTTAGACTTCAGTTTAGATATCCCTACCCTCACCTCTTTTTGGTTGTATAGTCGAAAGTCTTAGCTTTTTGGTCGTCTTACCCGCTTAACAGAAGTGTTTCTTCCATATCCTTAACATCCACACCGACTGTGATTCTAATATCTACAAGGTCTCCTTGCTCCTCTCTTCAGGCTTTTGGTTGAACTTTAAGAATTTATAAAGCAACAATTATATAGATATTTATTTAACATTGCCTTTAATGTCACTTAGAAATTAAAATAACAACAAAACAAAACTTCTCTTTTGGGTCTTATTTCAGTATGGGCCGAAACTGGAGACTTCCGCGATACGACCCACAGCTCAATGGCAGCTGTGGCAAATAGTTTGGATCCAACTCAATTAGGATTTCAATCATCTTTATTAAGAACTAGAAGTAGAGATAGGAAAGAAGGTAAGTACGGCTTAATTTGAATGTTAATTTGATAAAATAAGTACTAGACGGTGACGCGCGTAAGTCGCAAATAGGTTTGAATAATAAGTATAATAAGTATTATGTAGGTACATTTATTATATGCATTTTTATTTTTTATTTTTTGCAAATAAATTTAATTTTTTTTTTTTCTGAGAAATTAAACATCTTGAAACTGACTTTTCACCAGCTGTGAGCACCTTTAAAAAAATGTCCATTAGAGTCCTAAGAATTTCTATTCAAATATACTATATAGTGCTTCGATATGTCCCTTGAGCTTGAATTTAGTTGCTGGTTTAATTAACACAAGTTTTCTCCTGGTTAATGACAATTCTAAGGAATTCGTTTTCAGGATTTCGTTTTCAAAAGGACGCATCTGGAAAAATGTTTTATTGTATTAAAATGTAAACGGTATCGTCATTCAGACGAGGTTATTTACCCTTATTTTTAAAAACAAAGTTCAAGTGTTCGCGGTGCGCCGGTTCGAATCTGAAATTCATTCATGCTTCCTTAAGAAACATGTTGAAATCAATCGTGATCGTGTCCTATGTACCATATACGCGTATAATGTACGGGCCGAAAATTATTTCTATTGAAAACTTATACAAACTATGTATAAACTTTACTTCAAGTAAACTTTTCGATCTATCGAAAATGACAACTACACGAGAAGAAAACGCTTTATTTTAGGAAAGGTATAAAATAACTAACTTATATTTTTCATATAATTAATTAATTAGGGGAGAGAATTGCTTTAAAATGCTGCTATATGTACCTAAACCATTATGTATTTCGAAATGATGTTACATTTACCTACTTTGAAAAGAAAGTATTCTCTGAATGCTAATCTTTATAGGTATCTATATATCTATTATTTAAGCATAAAGAAGATTAAATATTATTGTTTTAAGATTATACTATTTACTGGTCTCTTTTTGAAGGCAATCGATCAACCAATGACACCACAATAAAATCGGAAAACACCAGCAATTTGGGCCAAGATGACTCTGTTATATCGGGAAAGGACGATACAAAAAACGATAAGAAAAATAAAAGGCAGCGACGACAGAGAACCCATTTTACCTCACAACAGCTACAGGAGCTAGAACACACATTTAGTAGGAATCGGTATCCAGATATGTCCACGAGAGAGGAAATTGCAATGTGGACAAATTTAACAGAAGCTAGAGTTAGGGTAAGTTTCTAAATATGTACATGCATGTTATCGTTTTTTTTTTTTTAATTTTTAGTCCATGCCTTGAGAAACATTTAGTAATATGTGCACAAGTTTACTTTCAACTGAATTGAAATACGAAATTCGCAACACACTCATTTTTCACGACTCACGATCGTCAATCACGTATACAGAAAGACAGATATTCGAATGAAGATATAGAATATCTACATAAACTTAAGCTCGATTAGCACAAACCTAATCCATTCGTTTTAAAATTTGCCCAGTGGGAATAGTTCTAAAGGAAAACTTGGCACTGCAAAACGCTTTAAAGACGCACAATTTTGTATTAGATATTTTACTTCCTTTTTCTAATATGGCGAATTATCTGCAGAAACTCCTTGTTTGTAGATTTTTAATCATGGTCGAATTTCTATCTTACCTCCTTCCAAGACTGTTCTCTGGCTTTAGGTGCTAATTTAGAAGATTTTCGCGATTCTTCCATGTTCCGGTTTCGAGAAGCCGAGTCCACCATCAGAATCCACTAACCAAAAGCCTTATGGTATGCTTTTCTCTGATGACTTCTTGAACTCTGGAAGTTTTAAACCAGTTTAGTTCTTTGGGACTTGTGAGTTGTGATTGTGAGTATTTCCATTCCCATACCCGCCTGATGAACAGACATTAAGTAGCACCTTTTGCCCGGCCATGTAAGTGAAGTACGTAACCGTTTTGGGTCAAACCCGCCCGGCCGCCGTGTTTGCAAACTGCCTGACTTCTGGATTATCTTCAAAAAGCCCCCAATGTGAGAGGAAATTCAGTATGATAATGAGATAATTTGCAGGTTAGTTTTTCAGTTTTCTTTGTATCTAGTATTAAATTAGTGCATTATTTTATATTTATACTTTTGACAACTTGATCCGTCTTTGTATGAATAAAGTTTTGGCAAACGCCTGTATAATATTTGTGAAACTCAGCATGTCAATATCTTAATTTACAAGAAGAAGTAATTAAATAGCTGCAAGAAATAAGGCAACAATGAAATAAGGCCCCAAAAGAGAAAATAAAATAAGGTCCCAAATTTGTGGTATTATTCCATAATACCCCAATTTTAAATATAAAATAATAGGGCCCCACTGCGATGAAATAACGCCCCAAAAAAATGAAATAAGGCACCAAATCTGACAGTAAACTCAAGCAGGGGGTTGCAGGGATGTAGCATGCCGCCCCATACGTTTCCGTTTTTCGTTTGGGGCCTTATTTCATTTCTTCTTTTGGGGTGTTATTTCATAATGAAATAAGACCCCAATTTTCATTAGGAAATAAGGCCCCGAAAAGGGAAATAACACCCCAAATTTTATTAAAAATCGTTGTTGTTTTTTCCAGTAGGGACCTTATTTAATTTTGTTTTTTTTTTTGTCTTATTTCATTGGTGCCTTATTTCGCAGAGCCAATTAAATTTTCGACAGATTCACATGCTCATGCTCACTCAAATAGGGAGCTGATAATTCAAACATTTTTAGATACTAGAAGGGGCAAGGGGGTGTATGTATGTATAGCTAACTAGGCTTGCCACTCGTCCTCCTTTGAGGAGGACAGTCCTCCTTTATAAGGTGATGTCCTCCGTCCTCCGCAAAAAGAAAAATGTCCTCCACTCACAATAATTACTAAAACAAAAAACATCAAATCCCTCACTTCTCAAAAAAAAAAAAACTACGATTTTATTTAGAAATGTGGCAGCAAATACATTAGAGTCAAGTTTTAATACATATAAACGGCAGCGCCTGCAAAAGAGAGAGTTTCATGTTTCTCATCTCTTCAGATTCTATTGACCTCTGCGTCTGCAGTCTGCCTCTGCATCCGCATTGACCATAAAGCCTAGTACGCTGGGCTGCATTCCAGGTTTGACTATTTTAACTACAGCGTTGACAAGCTGTGACAGTTCGAAGGAGGGGAAGTTAACTAAATTAACCAGAGGCAAAAGTGTGGTTCATTTCGTTCATACTACAACATGTCAAGTAACGATAGCTGTCCCAGATTCCAAAAAGTAACTAAATAAACAATCGCTGTTAATTTAGTTAAAATAGTCAAATCTGGAATGCAGCCCTGCTATGCTACTGCGAAATAATGTCAAAAAGAGGTAATTGTTGTAGAATGCTTGGTACAATTCTCAACTCTCTCTTCGCTTGCGAAATTGTACATTTCTTTTGACGGTGGCTACACGAACACGAGTCATGGGAATGAATTTCTCCAATTTTTCTCTTCAAACATTAGATAAAATCGTAAAAACACAAGAGAAAAAAACTAACATGATCTGTCAAAATTTAGCTTGACAAAATGTGCTGAACCATTATTGGGCACCGCTCTAAATTTTGACAGATCATGTTAGTTTTTTTCTCTTGTGTTTTTACGATTTTATCTAATGTTTGTACCTACAGTCTGAAATGAAAATTTAATTTTTTAGGGTATCGATCGGCTAAATAGATTGGCTAAAATTTTGAAGAGAATTTTGTATGGGAGCTAAAATTTAGCTCAAGCAGGGTACCTACTAAGCTTAAATTATTATTTTATTAATATTTATTGTATAATAATTGGGCAATATGTATATCTATGCATTTTGGGTTTTAAAAAAAGATTTTTTTTAAAGTCCTCCACAAGTTTTTCTAGAAGGTGGCAAGCCTAATAGCAACGGACAATAATTGATCGAACATTTTCGAAATACATACATATAGAGGTACATTATATTATGCATTGATATTCAACCTACTGTTTTTATATTGATCATAAATAGGGAATAGCGTATATGATGCCGGTGCTTGCACAGATTGTTTAAATAAATATTTCGTTAAAAAACATATTAAAAATATTTTTTTCTGTTATACCCAGCAAATACTGTCATCTTTCAGAAACTAGCTTAACAACGAAATTTGCCACAATTGCTATGCCAGGGTGCATTGTTCAGAGTCTTATAAGAAGCTTGACTTTACGAAGTATGGTTAAGGAATTTGATCGAACTCACTATTAGAATTCTGTTTAATGAAAAGCACTAACCCTAATTTATACTCGATAATATCTGTACTATCAGGGTCCACGAGAATTTATACGCATAACGCATCCTTTTAAATTGATCTAGCAAACATATTGCATCAATCTGCTAATGAATACATAAGGCCTATAAATACATCAACTCAACCCGTCAATTCAGAAAAAAAAATAAAAACACATTCTTTGTAAAAGGCAGGCTTCTCTGAAGTCATTAAAACAGTTTGGCATTGGCTATATCTCGTTTTCTCTTGACACTACTTATAAAATTAACTTCTACTTAGTTTGCCATTCGATTAGAGAATTTCTCTTTTACTGACGCAGACACAAATCCGTAAAAGAACATACAACTGGGCTTATGATAATATCAGAATGTATCGCTTTCTTCGCTTGATTAATGCGACTGCGACCTAACCAAATCCAAATTATACAATTACTTCGACCTATTCTGGAAGTGCGAGGGTAAAGATTTGCGGCACTGCAATGATTATATTTTCCCTTAAATGACTTCCCTTTTTTTCCCTTCGCACGTAGTACATTATTTTAGTTTAACCCTAATTTTACATTGATGCGTTTTCACCCTTGGAAAATTCACAGATGTTTACACTAACAACTTTCAACATTTTAGCGTGCGGGGTTGACAAATTACCATCGTATGATAATCCATTGTAATTTCGCATTTATTTCTTTTGAAGGAAGATATAATGGACCATAAAGCAATATTTGTTATTACCTATCCTTTTTGTTACCCTTGCATTTTGAGTATTTAAATGGACGTGAAATAATGCAGATGTGTGTAGGAATAACCGCACGATTATTGTATAACAAAAAACATGTGTCAATAATAATATAAGAATATGGCCAGGCACTTAACTTGTTAAAGACATTAAGTACACTGGTAAAAAAAGGTTCCCCTTTATTTCCTTTTACATTTTATTGTTGATTTCGATACATTGTCCTACCCGCGAAAGCTTAAGGCTTTTTTTATTCATACTTCATTTCAGAGTTGACTATACTGACTTTAAACATTCAGTCCTTTATAACATGAATGAACGTTGGTTGATAACATTTTTGCAGATTATGTATACATATTTTTAAGCCAGCAGAAATTTAACCACATTTTTGGGAATTACTTAAAATTTAGTGAATCTGAACTTTAATACAATTTACCCCACGTCCACTACATCAGGCTCAGCTTACAACGTCTTTAAATTAGAAGTCCCTTGATTTTATATAAAAAAAAAAACAAATTTGAATATGTAAGTTTAGTTACCTATACCTATGTAATCTCATATATTCCGTCGTTTTGAAGTCTTACAAAATAGGTGCTAAAATCTTATTCTAACATTTCAACATTCTGCAATTAGTTTCTAAACACAACTTCGGGTATGTTGCATGTATTGGGGGCTGTCGCCCGGGGCGCTTCTTAACTTCACTGAATTTGAATACCAATCTCTATCGATATAAAGAAAAACTAAATTCAGCGTAAGCATTTTATGAACTTGTCTTGTGGGAGTATGAGTACCTACTCAGCTTTTATCTATACCACGCCTGCCATTTTGTTGCTTGTCTTGTGGTATTTCTTTCTAACTTATGTATGACGAAAGAGAGACGCACCGAGCGACCATAGAGTAAATTTAGTTTAGTTTAAAAAGCCCTTTATATTTTGTGATCAGATAAAATCTCTGTAGAGTGAATGAGCTTATAATAACACTTCCGGAGCGACTGAGATTTTTTATTTATGGCCAAGTACCAAAAATACGCGCTGGGAAGCTTGAATTGATAGCGTCAACTCAAAACAGTTCGTTATAAAGTTATGTGAAATGTATGATTGTTTTCCTTGACCGATGTTACAAAATAAAGTGATGCTGCGACGTCACACGAAACGGCCACACGGGCAGGACAGCTAAACGAATTTAGTTTTTTTGTTTCTATGATAATATGTACCATATATGTACCATATTATCATAGACGTTTTGTTTTAAATCAACGTTCTGAACAAAGCAAGTCACCAAAAATCAACTTTGTCGACTTTACCGAAATGCTTAACAAATGTTGCCCTTATTTGGACGGGTTTCGAAAAAGAAACAGCATTTGAACTGAATTAGTATCTGGACGGGACTTGTTACGCAGCCAATAACGTAAAATGAAAACGACCGAACAATAATTATCGTCTCTGTCTATTGCCATAGAGCCATGTTTACTGTTTAGTGAAAACGAAATCGGTTTTCGTTTCGTATTTTACAGAATCCCACCCCTGGTTTTTGCAATAACTAATGAAGGCTGATTATCCTATCTACATATTGTACAATACATTAGAAAGAGGGTTTAGGCTAGGAGGTTCTCCACTTTTTTTGTAAAGTTTATGATACTGCTGCAGAGAATTTTTTCAAATCTTTCGGGTCCAGTTGGTACCTGGAGAAGATCTTCCATTTTCCAAATTCGCATATAATATGGTTTCGTCTTCTTCCATACATAGCCTGCTCTCCGCTGAGTTGGCTAGATTTATTTAGCTTAGGTAGTATTGTAACACATGATCAGAGTATATCCATTATAATGAGTAGGGACACTCTCGACAATTTCCTTATCAGCAAGTATTGCTGTGTCACACAGACATTAGAAATAGACGGATATATAAAGTGGGTAGTGAGAGAGAGAAAAAAGAGGAGGAGTATTTTTTCGGAAAATGGCACAGGGTGCTCCGTTAAAAAAAGGAAAATTTTTAACTTGTCATACATTTTTATTAAATACAAAATTATAATTACATGTGTGTTACGCTAAGATATTTATGCTTGTTGTTGTTTTTTTTTTATTATTCTATTAAATTTTTTGATAAAGTCATGCTCTCAAACACGTGCCTACATATAATTTTACAGTAATCAATCACATTTATTTTTAATATGTGGGTAATACATTTTCATTTCAAAATATTTTTTTTTTTATTTTGCTATAAACTTTCTAATGCATCTAAAAATTCTTTAGGCGAACATGTTAAATGCGCACTTTCATCTTCCTTAAAAATCTGTAAATATGGAGGAAACACTATAGGCGTATTTTTTGGAGAATCTATAGCTAGCTCACTTTTACTTTTACATGCAAAATTTTTATACTCACTTTTGGTTTTGTTATACTCACTTCCCAAAAAAATACGCCATATGTTGCTGACTTAGTTCCAACTCACACTTGCGTTTTTGACGTTTTTTTAATATAGCATGCAAAATAATAAAACGCATTTTCACTACCGAAATCAGCAGTTTAATAGTCAGATTCAGTTTTGAAAGCGTTTATTTCAACTCCGGAAAGCTTTAAATTTGCAGTTAACTCGCAAATATATTCTCCATGTATCTACTTTGCTAAAAAAAGATCTTTTAAAATAACAAATGAATTGAAATGGAGTCAGCAACTTATTATTTCTTCCTCGGTTGCGTTAAAATGTCAATTAAGTCAATTGAAATACCAATAAGACTATTTTTTATATTCTGCTGCCATCCTTTTAGTTATATTGGCAGACTTATTGAAAAAATCAATCCTTAAAAAATGCATTTTATAAGAAATTGATTTGCTCTTCATTTTCCAAAAATGGTCTTCTGAATTTGTAGGGGTCTTTAAATTTATATGAATTAAAGATTAATATAACTTAGGACACATTTCGACCACAAGCAATACTATTCATTTTAAAACCAAAAGGCGTAGATAAGTATTTTAAATGTGTTCAAGCAAAACAAAAGCAAAATAAACAGCGCGTAAAAAAAATTGTAATGAAAAATTACACCTCCAAAAAAGGAGTCAGAAAAAGGAAAGTTTCAGGAGTTATCGCTAAAAAACCAATAAAGTTAAACTTTTAATGCCCTCCATTATCGACACATAAAAATATTTTACACCTGCATTTTATTTTTGTTCCCGACCGCGCAGGCTAAACACTTCAAAATATGTTTTCCCATTTCCTATTTAAATTTATATTTAATCCAAAAACAAGTTTACTTGTTCGCACCGAAAACTATCACGGGTCACCCTGTATTATGTTTATTTCACATCTTTCGCACAACTGATAAGCATTCGAGTTTACCGCCTTTAAAAATGCATTATGAAAAAACCTACCCCATTGTCACTGCAGACCAGTGTGGCCAGTTATTATAAAAATTAGCAATTATGGAATGAAATCATTTGTATTGCTACTGTGCCCAATATCGAATTGCATTATTTTTAGCGAAGTCAGAACAGAGAAGAAACATTTATTTTCATATTTTAGATTGAAATATTAATGGTAGGAGTTTAGAATTAGGTGTAATTCCTGGAAAAAATAATAATAAAAACGAAGCATGAAACCATTTTCCAAAAAGCAAAGCAGGTCACACTGCATAAAGTGAATAGGTACACACATCGAAATCCGAGTTTACCGCCTTTAAAAATGCTTTATGAAAAAACCCACAATCGTTCGTCGTACGCAGCAAGCCGTATGTAGTGGTACAGGTAAAATGTATTGTGTACCCTTTTCTTCTAAAGCATTCGTTGTATTCAGGTAAAAAGTATTCTTTAGACCTGCTTCCACTTATTGCACGATTTTTTCTGCGTTTAGCTTTGTGGTAGTATGAAATGCATATGTAGAGAGAGTGTCCCTACTCATTAATGGATATACTCTGCACATGATGCCCTATAAGGAATCGTATACAAGGTTTCTGATATCATGTCTGCTATGGGCATTGTTAAACCTGGGATATTCTTCCAATATGAGATACATTTTGTATGTTCCCAGCTTTTTATGGCTAAGTTTTTTGCCAATTTGTAGGTATATCAGAAAGGTTCCGTGAAAGGGGTTTCGGAACCTATTCTGGTCACTTTCGTTTCCTTTAAAACCTTCATGGACAGGAACCCACCAAATTTGGTTCTGTTCCCGATGCTAAGGCCAGTTTCAAGACTAGCTGATAAAGTCTCGAATAGCCTATCAGGAACTTATCTGCCAAATGAACATCAGCTCTTATTTTCAAAGGTCTCGGATAGTGATATGTAACAGACAAAGTCTATAGGATAGCAGGCGGTTCAAATGCGGCTGTTAAAGCCCTTAAGCCCTGGGTTCCGAACCTGGGGGTAATTACCCCCGCGGGCGTAAAACAGCTAGATAATACATTTTATAACCATTACTTTTAAATCAAAATTTTGAACTCATCGAAATCAAACTAAAACTCGTTTCTTGGCCATAATTTTTAAACCCTTTGAATTGGTGCAAGATTTTCTTTAAAAATCTCCGTTCTCAATATATTTGCGTCTCAAAGGTTCGCAATTATTTTTGCATAGACTTTTTTTTAATAAAAATATTTCCTGAGATTAGCGGAGTCAAAAACAAAAGTAAACTATGTATCCGCGTCTCTGGGGTGTGTAAATGTAATTTGAGCGCGGCAGGAAACCGATAGATGGTTTCTATTTTTCTTTCGATTCGAGAAATAGTGCTGTCTAGCGAAACAGCAATGCCGCTCTTCTGGGCCAATAGCAGAAGTGGCAGAAAGGTGTGAGGGCGGGAGCCGGTAGGCCGAGCAGCGGAGCAGCGCCGAATTTTGCTCATTTTTTCAGTAAAAAAAAGTTCGTAATTTTTCCAAAATATGGCTTTAGTAATTAATCTGTATCTCGCATTTCGTACGTGATATCGGACGTAAACAAATTGGCTTTGGAAAGATTAGATTTCTTACAAAAAAATTCTCTGATAGTTTTCTTTTTCGTTGACCCTTTGAGCGCGTGTTAAACATGGATAGGTACTAGCAAAGAGAAAATACGTCATATTTAATAGTTTTTCTTCGACGAAGGCAACACCGCAAGTTAGGAGGCTAAAAATGTGAATAGTGTTTATAATGGTCCTCGATTTCGTTCGAGGAATTTCCATGTCAAAGCTCTGGAAGGCCAATTGTCGAAAATGTCGATAAAATCGTAAAGTTTACAGTAACAGCTAAAATAAAGGACAGAAACCGGTTCAATGTGAAACAGGACTCAAGATGCGCTTTTTAAGTGAAACTAAACCTAACGAAGAACTTGTGAAAGCCACACAATACCAACATTCGCACTGAATATCATTCATTCATTTTTTTTTTAAGTTCTTTTCAAGGTATATTTTTGTGTAATTTATTATAATGTAATTGATAGACAGTATTTTGCACTTTCATGTAGATATTGTTTTCTTTGACGACGCCTTAAATTTAAGGGAGGGGGTGTAAAATATTTTGCGCTAATAGGTCAAAGGGGTAACAACATTGAAAAGGTTAGGAACCAATGCAAGCAAATATTTATTTGAAGTGGCTGGTAAAAATATAGTTTCAGAGCATTTTCTCGTTGACGAGCGTAGATTGCAGCCACAACATGGATTTATTTGAATTTATAGAAAACAATTTTCTATATCAGTCTCTATGTGAAAAGAAGTTGAAACAATTTTATCATGAACACTAATAAAATATTCATAACACATAAACACAATGACAAACAAGTTGTATGTAAATAATTGACAGCCAAAAATCTTAGAAACTAGTATCACCGGGATTTTATTGCCACACTCCTTTACGTGTCAGATAATATTATCCGAAACTTTTTCCATAACCTTTTTGAAGCAGACCATAAGCCTTTGAAGGGTTTTGAAATAATCACAGTGTAATACTGATTTGGATCCAATGATAGGTGAGCTAAGGGCCTTTATAGCTGCTAGACTGTCCAGGTCCGGGAATACATAGATGTGAACGGCTTTGATGCTAATTTTGTTGATGTGCCTGGGTCATTCTTAAGTATTGGAGCTTTGCCTGTAATACACTAAGGTTTTACCCCATAGTTATTGAGACCGTTTTTTTGTTTTCCTTTCGTAAAATATGTGTGGGAAAATCTGAGGTACTTTTTCGTGCCAGGCGAGAGGAAAAAGGGATTTTTTTGGCACTTGCGTGGGAATTCCTATGACAAAACACTAGGCAGCACTGTGTACAGTGTATTATGTATTACATATTATATACCTAATTGTTTTACTTAAAAAGTTAATTAATTTGTTTTTAATTGCAGGTTTGGTTCAAAAATCGACGAGCAAAATGGCGCAAACGTGAACGTAACGCAATGAATGCAGCAGTTGCTGCCGCTGATTTTAAAAGCGGATTTGGAACGCAATTTATGCAACCATTTGCAGACGATTCCCTATATTCATCGTATTCACCATACAATAATTGGACAAAGGTTCCATCGCCTCTAGGAACAAAGCCCTTCCCATGGCCAGTAAATCCATTAGGATCAGTAGTATCTTCTAGTCATCATCAAAACTCGATGAATTGTTTTAATTCGGGATCCAGTGTTGCTGTTAGTATGAATACCGGAACAATGTTACCTAGTGGCATGGGATCATCATTAACTGGATCGTCTTCGGCATCGGCTGTTGGTGGACCACCATGCCACTATTCGGCGCCTAGCAATCCCTATATGTATCACCCTAGGGCAACGACGGAGCCTTGCGCAGCTATGAGTTCCAGCATTGCAACTCTTCGGCTTAAGGCAAAACAGCACACGTCAGGGTTTTCGAGCCCGTACTCTGTTCCCTCGCCTGTGTCTAGATCTAATTCTGCAGGCTTATCCGCTTGTCAGTATACGGGTATAACAGACGTAGTCTGAGAAAACGCCCTCGGGGCTTTCTTAAATCAACATCAGCACCATTTGCATCATCATTTTCATACAAATAATAACAGTAACAATCTGTCACTACAGCGGATATCACCGAACGATGATCATGATAGTATAATCGGTAATAACACAAACGATACGAACGATGATCTCGAAACAGTTACAGAATGAATTTATGATTGAATGTGTGCGAAGTTAAATCCGAGGACGAAAAATTCATATAAAACGTATACAATATTGTTGAAAGACAATTTAAGCATGCGAGTAAATCCTTCAAATAAGAACAATAATAATTTAAAAACTCTAAACATAACATATATATATATATCAAAACATTTTCAACAAGAAAATGTTTATAATTTGTGCAATTCAAACAAATCCCGTAATACACACGTTTTGTATATTATAAAAAAAAATAAAAAATATATTAACTTTTTCATTTAAACTTCTAAGTCAATCAACGTCGTTTAGGAAAAGTCGCTTTTCAGGTATAAACCTATTAAATCATTAGTGAGTTCATACTAATGTATTATTAATTGTTTACTTACATTTTTAAAATATGTTTATTTGAGATGAATTATAAATAAATAAAATGAAAAATAGCATTAAGTTTTTGGATGTATTTTGCAAAAGAATATGTTATTCAATTTATTGTTTAAATTCGACATTATTAGATGATGACGATAAATTAGATTCATTTTTTACTATTATAAACAATAATACAATAAGACATACATAAACAGCTAAAAATGTAAACAGTTAGAAATACGTATTTCCATTTTCAAATGTTTTAAGAGTTCGCTCCAATTATCACATTGATAGGAATTAATATCCTAAATTAAGTATGTATAACATTTCATTTGCACTGATAATGAATTGCATATTTATTAAGCAGTCGTCTAGTCTTACAGAAATAATGAAAGAAATTAATATAAATGAAATTAAGAAATAAAAAAAAAAGTTAGTAATGATGATAATAAATAAGAAAATAAACATAAGGAAAGTTGGCTAATAAATAAATGTATTTTTATTTAAAGAAATGTGTTTCGTTGTACGTTCAGTGTATTGAAAATAGGTGATGGGATACTGCTGCAAAAAATCTATTGATAGCAAATGGGGACTTCAGCCTCGAATTACATATCGGCTCTATGTATCCATCATTGGACTTTAGACCTATACTTACATATAGCGTTGTCGTCTGGTGGACCGCCCTTAAAAAGGATACTACACTCACCTTTGTCGTGTTCAAAGAAAGACGAAAGCGTTTCCAACACTTATAGGCCAAATCTCTTAGTTTCATAATTTCAGCTGTAAAACAAGAACTGTTGTCATTGTTGTCGTCAAGTTTCCTTTTCAAAGGTACGTGTTTTTTGAAAAGGTAATCTACTGCATTTTACAAGAAATTAGGGTTGGGGTCGACATTCTAGCGAGGTCAAAATTCTTTTTTCAAAATTCTGCAAATAATAAAAAAAAAAAGGTTTGGAAAATGTTAAAGCGCGCGCTTTTTAAAGGAGTAAAAGGAGGTTTTTTTATTGGTTTTAAGTGGTTTTCTTAAGAGATTATCAAAAAATATTGTTCTCTCTGGCTTTGTTTAGTTTCTTAATACTGTGGTTTTTTTTTTGGTAATTGCAATTATGAAATAAATTGTCATTTTTTGACTGTTTTTTTTTTGCAAAGTTGAAAAATATTTGTTTTCTTTAAATTCGTAAAATGAAAAAAAAGCAGAATTATATGGTTTTCCATTGGGACATACGATCAATCTTTTTTTTGATCCGGATCACTTTTCATGTTCCATTGGTACAAAAAATTAATCTTTTTTTTTTGATTCGGATCACTTTTTGCAGATCTCGATAATTTTCGAGATTTACACATACTCTCACTAATACCAATATACCTTGCACAGCTGGTTTACGTCATTCAGAATTTGTTTTCAAAACAAAATTACGAAAAGCCTCGTGAAAAGCAATTATTCAGAACAAAAACGTAAATAATGGACATGGACTTAATTTTGGAGCAATAACTATCATCTTCGTCATCTTCTTCTTCCTCGTCATCTGTGGATTTCAAATCTTCGTTGATATGATTACACACATTAAGTTTGTATGTTTTAATCGACAAACGAACAAAATTTGCACAGCTGATGTATTGTCTAATTTGTAAACAAATTGATGATTCATCACGCGAGGCAGCCCTTGACCTTTCGCGAAAAATTTTCTCGGGAACAGGTGTTGGTGTGAAAGCAACAGAAAGGCATAGTTTTGTGAATAAATCCATGAATTTTTCATTCTCTATGCGTGGAAAACCTCGCAAAATTGCATCTGTTGAATTTTTTCGGGCTCAAATTCGTCTATTCGTTGGACAAGCAATGACATTATTTTGTGTTGTTTTTGTGGCATTAGGTTCTGATATGGCTTCAAGTTGTTGAACTCGTTGGGAAAGAGCAGCGACTGTTTTGTTGATATCTGCAAAACGCTGAATAAAATCGCTCTCGATATTGTCAAAAAAAAAAACAATTTTTTTAGTTGCTGTCTTATCCAGCGATATAGGCGATTGTTGTTGGCTTTTGCTTGAGGTGGAGCGAAGGTCACGGATGGGTTGTTGTAGAGGCGGCATAATTGACGAAAAGCTTGACTGATTTTGGATAATACAAATATTCGTACTTTTAGGGCGATTTTATGTAGAATTTTTGCACACGGGTATACCGTAAGCTCTTGAAACGTTTTATAAACACTTTATACAAATAAAACAGTTTTGAATTTTTATGAACTTGAATTTTAGTTGCACGATAAAATTTGGTGTTATGCTGGATTTACATTACCACGCCACGCAATTTTGCATGACTTCAGAAAGAGAGATCCGTTTGCTACAATCCAGGCTAATGATCTGTAAGAGTGAGACCACAAATCTCCATAAAAGAGTTATGGCGGCCTAAATTCAACTGTTAGGCTCGTGGTCTCACTCTTACACATCATTGGAAAAACGGATCTCTCTCTGAAGTCATGCAAAATTGCGTGGCGTGGTAATGTAAATCCAGCATTAGTTTGTCTTAAATTGGCGTTTGATCCATAATTTGAATAAGACCATTCCAACAGCGGCTATGGACATATTGTTGCATACGCTACCTGCTAGACATTTACTGCAAGCAAGCGGAAGCAAACGTAGCATTTTCGAGTGCATATTCAGATCCGTTCGTAAATGAAGTCAAAATTGAGAATAATGTATAGGCGAGGTAGAAAAATATATTAAATTTTGAAGAATTGCAATTTTGTATTTTCTCAAGTAAAATATATTCATCTGGGTGTTCTCCACTCGCTCTCTAAGGCTGCAGAGTGGTGGCTTGATCGACTGTAGTGCTTGATCATGATCCATTGCGGACCCTTTTCTCGCTAGTTCGTCGGCCCTTTCATTGCCGGCTTTGTCACTGTGCCCAGGGACCCAGCATAGGACCGTGGTGTGCTGCGAGCAAAGAACCTTAAGCTCTTCACGACAGCGGTGAACTAATCTGGATTTTATCTCAGTAGCAGAGACTGCTTTGATAGCCGCCTGGCGGCCTGGCTGTCAATGAAAATGGTAATATAATTTCTTGGTATTGCCATCAATGACACCTTACGGGCTGCCTCCGCGATTGCCAGGACTTCGGCTTGGAAGACACTGCTGCTATCAGGAAGCCTGATTGAGCATTGTATATTTAATTCCTCCGGTTCCACAGTCCATCTTCGATCCATCTGTGTAGATGGATATCGATTTCCTTTTTGTGGGTTCATTTGTGTTCCATTCATCTCTACTCGGAAACGAGCAGGTGAATGGTCTATCAAAGTTTAGATGTGGGATTGTATAGTCAGAAGTGACATCATTCCCAATGTATTTCCCTAGAATCTGTGCGTGACCAAAGTTGCCCGGGTTCCAAGTGCCGGTTTGGCTAATTCTTAAGGCACTTTTGGTAGCAGATTCCTCCATGTACAGGTCTAGAGGAGTCAGATTTAGAATTGCCTCCAGTCCAGCCGTAGGTGTGGTTCTCATCGCACTTGTTGTCCCTATACATGCTAGTCTTTGTATTTTTGTCATTAACTTAAGATTGGTCGCCTTGCCCGCGGCTTGCCACCAGACTAAGCTGCCATATGTGAGTATAGGCCGCACGATTGCCGTGTACATCCACAGGATTGTTTTGGGCTTCGGCCCCCACCTCCTGCCAAAGATGCGGTTACATGCGTAGAAAGCATTAGCTGCTTTCTTCACTCTTTCATTGACATTCGGCTTCCAATTAAGTTTTCTATCTAAAATCATTCCTAAATATTTCGCCCTATCCGCCACCTTCAGAGGTATTCCCTCGAGAGTTGGTGGCTCGAATAGTGGTATTATTCTTTTGTTTGTAAACAGGACAAGCTCAGTTTTCTGGGGGTTAACCCCAAGGCCGCATTGCTTTGCCCACGTGTTGAGCACTCTCAGTGAGTTTCCTAATAGGTCGCTTATGGTCGGTAAGAATTTCCCTTTTGCAAGTAGGACTACATCGTCTGCATATGCAGTTACCGTGACACCCATATTATTGAATTTCAGTATTATCTCATTCATGACAAGTACCCAGAGTAGGGGGGAGATGACGCCTCCTTGTGGAGTGCCTCTCGAAGCAGTTACTCTAAGGACAGTGTCACCTAGTTTCGCGTTGATATTTCTTTCGCTAAGTAAGTTAACAATCACATTGGTGATAGACTGGTCAACGCTTAGATCCTGTAGTGCCCTTTTTACTGCGCACGTTTTGACATTATTGAAGGCTCCTTCAATGTCTAGGAACGCAGCTAGCGTATACTCTTTGACTATTAATGACCTCTCTATAGTGCTAACGACCTCATGCAACGCGGTTTCCACCCCTCTGCCCTTGATGTAAGCGTGCTGAGATTTGGAAATCGCGCTGTCGTCCAGTCGACTGCGTACAAAGACGTTCATTAGTTTTTCAAAGGTTTTCAACATAAAGGATGTTAGGCTTATAGGCCTGAAGTCTTTTGCGGTGGTGTGACTAGATTTCCCCGCCTTCGGAATGAAGACGACCTTGACTTCTCGCCAGGCTTTAGGAATATAGCCACATTCCACACTGCGAATAAACAGTCTTTTTAGGACCGGCGTAATAATGGTCTTAGTTGTGTGTCATACTATCAAATTTAATAATGTGAGCTGAACTGAAACTCAAGTCGGTAAACTTCGCCTTCTACTTGTGCGCGCCACTTAATTGTTTTCATCCGCTCTACGTGTACTACGCATCTTAAGGGACTGATGTGCAATTTTTTTACCAGGTCGATGTCGCTATACAGCTCCATAGCGCGTTGTTGAATCTCATCCTCCAAAGCCCGTTAACGCAATTAGGGCCGAACATTTTACGTAGACTATTTCTCTCGAAGCGTCTGAGTGAGGGTATCTTCATCCCCTTTAGAATAGATAGAGCAGTGTTGCCAACCCGGATCGACGTTTTTATGCCTCATTCCGAAAAAAATTATGCCTTTTTCTTAAAAATTATGCCTTTTTGGTAAAAAACATAAATAACGAAAAAAGTTTCAATTTATGTGTTAAACTATTATTAGTAGGCACATAGTTAAGAAAAAAACAATAATTTAGACATAAATATATATGTGGAGCATTTGTAACTAAAATTAGGAAAAACAGAAACTAACTTCACGTAAGACAGGATTTATTCGATGGATCTGCACCAAACTCATCACGGTCAGTGAAACAAACTTTAAGGTCGGCCGCGCATTGGAAGCGTTTTCGTTACGAATTTGACTCGTGCGATCAGGTACGAAAATGGACGAGCGATCCCGACTTTCTAAGTAGGTACTATGGGAGCCCGCACCGCACATTGGATGCAAGTTAGTCGTACGTATAAACACTTTCGTCTCCGAGTTAGAAGATAATCAAGATACAGATTATTCATCAGGCACAAAATCGAAGCTACCGTGACACTTAAAGAGAAAATCGTATCCGGTGTTCGA
Source organism: Cheilosia soror (assembly GCA_949372485.1). Classification (NCBI taxonomy): domain Eukaryota; kingdom Metazoa; phylum Arthropoda; class Insecta; order Diptera; family Syrphidae; genus Cheilosia; species Cheilosia soror. Next base: position 48,532,485 of record OX443562.1, on the reverse strand, counting down.
CAATTCGTACGACCAGTATTGATTCTTCATTCATACGTTTGCGTCCGATACAAATTCGAGAATTGGAAAATAAGCATGAGCACAGTGGTAAATGAAAATTAGTGAAGCTGCTTTGATCAAAGTACCAGATTTACTAAATTTAAAATTTATTTGTATGGATTGATTATAAAAAAACTTCACAAAAAGTTATGCCTTTTTTCTCAAAATTATTCCTCAATGCCTCAAGCATCGGAATTATGCCTAAAAGGCATAATTATGCCTCAGTTGGCATCACTGAGATAGAGTCCAAACTTCAGCGCCATAAAGCTGGGGTAGCAAGAGTTAGGCGGCCGGCGGTTAGCAACAAGCGCTAGCACGCGCGAGCTCGCGCTTTAAATTAAATGCATTTTATCAGTGCGTTGTGGTTATGACGTAACAACTTTTTACTCGGGGTTGCAATTGCAATTCAACCCACTGCAGAAAATCGAAAGCGCGAACTCCCGCGTTGCTATGTAACTGCGGCCTTATTCTTCGCCTAATTTCTTCTGAGATGTTATTGTCAGCAGGTATAGCAGGACTGAGGTCATCCCTTACTATACCTAAAAGTTAAAGCCGTCAATTGTGACGTTTTGTCCAATTCTTCGATGCTGGATTGGATATCCCTTCTCGTTGACGTATAAGCCCATTTTAGCCGCTTCCGTTTCTATACTAGAAAACGTAATAGTGACTACTCGCTGAGTTGGTGTTGTTTGTAGCAAATTTGTTGTGCCTCGTGTGTTAGCCTGGTGAGTACCAGGCAATGATATTAAAAAAGTCGCATGACTGCGCGTTGCCGATTCTTGAGTTTTTTTTCCAGGATCTGCTTAAGATGACATTTTATCGACGTACTTTCCTGACCTAAAACCGCGCTAATATTAACCAATCAAGCTATTTATGAAGGATTTTAGGCGTTCACACAATATGGCAGGTAGGATCTTGTAAGCGACGTTAAGGAGACCGATTGTTCTCCCAATCGATAACGGACAGAGGGATTCTGGTTGATGCGTTTGACCGAATACCAAGCGGTGCAACTTGAACGACGGAAGTTCAAGTTTATTATTGAGTTACAACTGATAGGTTGATTTTGTATAAATAAAATTTATAATCGATTTCACAGTGCGAGCTTAAGTGAGTTTCAGTGGCTTAAATATCGATCCAAAGATAATGTTAATAATAAATGAACAGAACTTTTCAAAATTGTTATCAGGAACTTTAGAACTCTTGGCCAGCTATCCAGAACTCTAAAAAAATATTTTATCTCCATATATCCCCAATGAACTCGCGTTTCACAAGTATTATTTGTGAAGTTTTTTTTTATACGGAAGGAAGAAATAAAATAATAATCATCGTGGTAATAGTCGAAGTATTTACAGACCCCACAGTCATATTCTTTAGTTTCCTCTAATCTATTAATTGTCTGTGCCTCAGCTAACTTACATCAAATGCAAACATTAAAATTTGGACTTAAAAAAATTGTTATTAATAGAAAAAAATGTCTGTAGGTATGTATTGTATAAAATTGAAGATAAAATTACTAAAAGCATACCTACATAGTGCATGACATAAACATACATGTACATAATGTGTAAAACTGCACATAAGTAAGTACGTTCTACATTAATCTAAAAGCTAATTTATATAGATTTTCATCCATATGTACAGAAAACCGTAAAAGATTTAATTCTTTTATTATTGCCCTTATGTTGGTTTAGCAGTGTCGGGGTTTATGTATCGTTAGAGAATTTAATTATATGCTATGCGGAGTTTTATATGAAGAATGGACCCACCCTTTGTCTTTTTTGCCTAACAATATGGAAGACGATTAAGTTGCTCTTAGGATATTTGGGTTCTGTGATTTTAGGGTGCATATAAATTTGATATTATGTCCGTATAATGAATAAATTGATGAATAAATTTCGCACCAGAATTACAATAATCATGAGAAATCGTACGGAAAATTGTGCGGTATTGTAATTTTAAGTTTCCATTCTTTTTACTGAATAAATGGAAAGCAATTTGCCTTAATCGCTTTTTAATGACATCGTATTAGTAAGTTTTTAGTTGCATGCATGCACATTTTGTATATAGAATAAATTATGTTTAATCAGATCCATATCATTTAAAATAATTTTAGTAAAAACAATAGGTATAAGATTCCAAAACGGAAACAGGAGTAGGGGAGGGGGGGTGTTTTCTCCCAAGATTTAGATTGTACGATATCACTCCGTCTTCCCTATCACTGTAGCGTGTTCCAGGCAGAAATCATGGCGATCAAGGAGGCCCTGTCGTAGCTACGGTATAACCATCGACTCTAAATCATCAAGGGCAATCCCCATACGGGTAGAGGAGAGATTATGAATTTGATCTAACCATTCTTCTGCTGAAATCTGCAATTATAGGCCAATTTCTCTTCTTCCAGTCTTCAGCAAAATTTTTGAAAAGCTAATGAAAAATAGGATAGTGTCCTTTCTAACTAAAACCAAATTCTTTAATCCAGCTCAATTTGGGTTTCAAAAAGGAAAGTCGACGGAAGACGCACTGTTACAGTTTTGTTCTCAAATAATGTCACACCTTGATAAAAAAAAATGCACGGCGGGCTTATTTATTGATGTAACCAAGGCTTTTGATATGGTTAACCATAAAATTCTGTTGAGAAAACTAGAAAAATCCGGATTTCGTGGTTTCATACTAAGTTGGTTTAGGTCGTATCTTGAAAACAGGTCGCAACAAGTAAAAATTGATAAATGTCAGGAGCGAAATCAAGTTTTTCAATATCGGTGTACCACAAGGCTCTGTTTTGGGTCCCATTATGTTTTTAGTCTACATCAATTCATTGTTTTCTCTTAATTTCAAAGGATCACCTACTGCCTTTGCGGATGATATAGGTTTCTCTTATGGTTCAAACAGTCCCTTGGATTTGGTGTCTGATTTAAATTGGGATCTAAATCTTTTGAGACACTGGTTTGCTGAACATCGCTTAATTATTAGCTCTAAAACTAAAATAATGTTCTTCAATTTATCTAACTCTTCGGTATTTGAAGCGAATGTGTATTTCCACGCACCTGAGTGTCAAAGATACAAACTGACTAACTGCAATTGCACGCCCGGTTTTTACTCTCAAACTTACAGTGATAGTCTAAGTTGCAGTGATAAGTGCTTTTTGATTGAAACAGTAGATAACTTTAAGTACTTGGGACTCAGCCTTGACTCTAGAATGTGTTTTTCGTATCATGCAGATACATTGAAAAAGTATTTTCGATGTACTCTTAGATATTTTTACTACTTGCGTAATATATGCTCAACTAAGCTTCTTAAGGTAATATATTACGGTATTTTCCATTCCAAGTTACAATATGGGATTGCTTGTTGGGGAGGCGTACACCAAAATAAAATACATCCGCTGCTGATCTTGCAGAAATATATCCTAAGACTAATTTGTCGTAAACCTCGCAGACATCCTAGCTATCCTTTGTTCTGTGACCTGAATATTCTTCCTGTGCGTCATTTATATTGTTTCAAGGTATTAAAAACGTTTTTCATGAAGTCTGGTCATCGTAATTTTCGTTTAATCTCTAATTATGACTTACGTGTAAACTTCTCAAACGTGTTAACTGTTCCCAATTTCCGTACCACTGCATATCGTAATTTTTTTTCTATTCTGTCTTATCGATTGTTTAATAAACTCCCGCAATCCATCAGGGCATTATCAACACCTGGAACATTTATAAAGGAAGCTAAAGTTTGGCTCTTCCGATTTGACTATACCGGTTTAGAATCTTTAATTTCCGATATTCTGGTTTAACATTAGTTCAATTTAAATTTTAATTTGTTTGTTATCTTTGTGTATATTGTTTTTGATTCAGTATCTTAGGTTTATAATTAATTATTTATTTTCTAATTCTAAATTCCTAAATTCATTCTAGTATCTACGAAAGTTTATCTTAATGGGTCACCCCACCCAAAAAAATTGTTTTGTATTGTATACGCCAATTGAAGTGGCTTTTAACACTATTTTTATTGCATTTGTATATAAAAATAAAAATGTCACTAATTTTTCTTATAGTTTTCTAAGTACTTGTATAAGTTAAAAAAAGAAAGCCTTTGTATTTTTAATTATAAGAAATAAATGTCATATCTATCTATCTATCTATCTATCTATATCTCATCCTGGGTCTACCTAGGGGACGCCTGCCCGATGGTACGGATTCCATAGCACGTCGTGGAATCCACGGGGACATGCGTTTAACATGACCAAACCACCGAAGCATGGATCGCTCCGTCCGGAGAAGTAGCTGCTCGACATTGAGTTCCCCACGCATTCTGGTATTTCTGATGCGATCTCTACGGGTCACACTAGCAATACAGCGGAGAAATCTCATTTCGGCAGCTTGTATTCGCGATCTTATTCTTTCGGTCATTACCCAAACCTCATGACCATAGGTAAGAGTTGGAACAAACACCGAATTAAAGACTGACAACTTAGCTTTGACACCAAGTTCAGTCCTCCTGATAACAGAATGACCAAGCTGTCTCAAAATCGATCCAGCCTGACCAATCCTACAAGAAAACTCGGCATTGCTCCTTCCATCACTCGTGAATAAGACCCCGAGATACTTAAACTTCTCCACCTGTTTCAATATGGGACTCCACTAACATGCAGAGTGCATTGAACAGGCGTTCTGGAGACGACCATCACTTCAGATTTGTTCACATTTACCCTCATCTCAGCTTCAACACAAACGGCTACAAACCGATCGAGTGCGCGCTGAAGTTCAGTCTGAGAGGACCCGAGGATGACCAAGTCATCACCGAAGAGCAAATGACTTATCCTCAGATCTCCCAATTCGAAACGTTCTTCGCCAAGACTGCGCTGTAACATCCAGTCCATATAAGTAATGCGACAAGACGCACCCCTGGCGAAGTCCAACGCCCACGGTGAAAGGTATTGATTTAACGCCGTTTACCCGAACACAGCTTTTACAGTTTGTGTAAAGAGATTGAATGGCTCTCAAGAGAGAACCATCAATTCCATACTGCTGTAATACACTCCAGAGTTTCCCTCGAGGGACTCAGTCATATGCTTTCTCCAAATCTACGAAGCAAGCGTAAACAGGTGTAGCATACTCCCAAGCCTTCTCAAGTACCATTCTGAGAGTGAATAACTGGTCGGTTGTGCTTCTGCCGGGACGAAAGCCTATTTTCCGCCCTGCTTAAGGCGATAGATGTGTCATCCTCGATGCCCTGGATTGGATTGAGCAATTCGGAAAAGTGCTCGTTCCATCTGCGCAAGATGTCCTCCTCATTAGAAAGAAGTGTACCATCTTTGGATTTGACTCCTTCGATAATGTTCCACTTCCTTCCTCTAAGACGGCGGATGGTCTGCCAGAACACCTTGCTTGCAGATCTGTGATCGCGGTCCAATTTTTCGCCGAACTCCTTCCAAGACTGTTCTTTGGCTGCTTTAACAGCCAATTTGCAAGTTCTTCGCGCCTCAATGTACCGGTTTCGAGAAGGAGAGTCCCCCAAGTGAATCCACACCTTGAAAGCCTTCTTCTTATTCTCTCTGATAGCTTCTTGAGCTCCGGGCGTTTTAAACCATTCGGTCATCTTCAAGTCCAAAACCGCCCTCAATTGTCGCTTGTCTCTTAACGAGATGGCGGAACAATTCAACATTCACCTTATATGGGTGCCGAGCCACAGGGACATACCGGGTAATTGCAGGGCCGACGAACTCGCTAGGCATGGCACAACTTTGTTGATTCTACCGGAGAAGGAGAATCTCTATATGCCTCTCGCTACGTGTAATAAGCGCCACTAATCGAAGGTGGTCAAATTGCGCCACGTGCTCCAACACGAAACAGATCTGGCCTATGCTGAATTTTAAACGCTCCAACGATCTTGTAAAACAAAAAAAGATCCAATATAGGCACATTAGTAGGTGTCATCACGGGACATTGCATTATTGGGAGACATGCTCTTAGGATGGGCCTCCCTTCAAATGATTTCTGTAGAAGCTGTATGGACGAGGAGGAGGAAGAGACAATTCTTCACCTTCTGTGCACGTGCCCAGCTCTTTCAGCTCGTAGAAAAGTATATCTCGGAGAATACTTCTTTGACAATCTTGGTGAACATGCTAATACAAGCATAAGCTGCTATAACACAATGGGCCTACTCTGGCCTAAGTGAGGCTGCACTCAATGCGGCCTGCCACTCTAACCTAATAGTCGACCGTCGGATTACTTAGCTCATCGAGTTAAAGATTCTTATACCAGTTAGTCGATAGAGCTACTCGAGACTAAAAAAAAACGCACCCGGGTTGCCTAAAATATTTTGGTCGGATGACGTCTTAAACGGGTCACGTGCGGTGCGTTTTTTCGACCATAACTTAGTCCATCGAGTTAACGGTAAAAACTTCTCCAAATTGTAGAGCTCAACGAGACTAAGCAAAATATATGGGGTTGCCTAGTTTAAAATGGTCGGATGGGGTTGGCAACCCCTTTTTAAGGGACCTATTTTTCGACTACAACTTAGCTCATCGAGTTAAAGGTTGCCATTAGTGCCAAATGAAAGATACGGCGATGCGCTTAACAAAAATACATAATATATAAAAAAAATATATATCCGACCATTTAAAGAAAATAAAAAATGTATAACATTTTTTTAAACATCAAAAAAATATTTGTAGTTTATCGAGTTAACGGTTGAAACTTCGTTAAATTATAGAGCTCGACGAGACTAACCGAAATATATAGGGTTGCCTAGTTTAAAATGGTCGGATGGCCTTGGCAACCCCATTTAAAGAAATAAAAAAGTATAACATTTTTGTTTTTAAGCATCATAAAAATACTGGTAGTTCATCGAGTTAACGGTTGAAACTTCGCCAAATTGTAGAGCTCAACGAGACTAACCGAAATATATAGGGTTGCATAGTTTAAAACGGTTGGATGGGGTTGGCAACAAATTTTTAAGGTTCATGTTTTTCGACAATAAATGGCTAAGAAATATGGAACCAATGAAGCCAAAAACTTCAAACCTAAATCATTTACCAAGCTCATGAACAATGAAGGTGAGGAATATTTTCCTCCTCTTCTCCTCATCCTGCAAAAATCGTTTACGAAAAGGCTTAGCCTTGGGGCATGTTTTCCTATCAGGCGGTGTCCAGTAATAACACCTATTGTGGTGCCGATATGCAATCTGTTAAGAGAAATCAATTTCTTAGAGCGTTTCAAATCCAGTGGAGCCACTTGTCCGCCTCAGATACCATCCAGCTTCAATCTCTGTTTGCAAGTAGTGATTGGTATATCTGTGGTGTCTTTATCCAACAGGATGAGTTGAGTTGTTCCTATTCTAGCGAGTTCAATTCCCTGGAATGTCTCTATGCCTCGGCACCCAAATTAGGTGAATGTTGAACTGTTCGGCCATCTCCGTAAGAGACGATCGGCAGTAGAGGGCTACTAGAGAAGTTATAGAGATCGGTTCTAGCCGCTTATGGCTATTCGAAAATATGCAGATATCACTTTTTTCTTGAACCACGATAAAACTTCTTTTATCGCCATTTATTTCGCCTGTAACACGCTACAATAATTTGGTAGACGGATGGAGGGCTTAAGATTAAGACTTTCGGAGAAAACATCCCCACCAACTCCTTCTTTGGTTTTTGAGCTTCAGTGTAGAAGTGAATTGATTCATCTACTGGGAAAGTATCCTCATTCCAGATTGCTCTGGAGGGGATAGGCTGAAGGGCTGACTTTATGCGACTAAAGTAGCATGTTTCCATAGTTTCCAGTACTTTGGTTGTCACTCGCTCATTTATCTGACAACCCCTACGCGTAAATGTAAAACGTCCAACAACTCTTGTTGTCCGTCATCATCGTCCCCATTTTTGCTCGCAGCATCTGACGAAAAGGTACTAGGGAAATTCCCTTTTACGGACAGCAATGCACTTGGCGTTTATGAACTTCCGACCATGTGACGAAATACAATAGTAAAAACTGTAGAAATGGAGCAGATATAATATCCATTTAAAGACATTCACTATTATATCTCGTATGTTGTTCAAAGTTTTCAAATCACATGCAAACAGAAACAATTAATGGTCAGAGGAACCAGCAATAGACAGAAGACTTAAAAGCCTTAACAACCGACTATAAAATACAAAAACCGATCAGTTATTGGCTGAGTTCCAAAAATGAAATTGAAAAAAATTGAAAAAAAAAAGATTAAAAAAAATGGAAATTGAAATGAATTTGAAAGAAAGGGGAAATTTGAATTTTGCACAAGGATATTTCGAAACCAAACTTTAGTAAGCTTTGGCCTCATGTTGGGCGCCACCTGTAACGGCATGCTGTATACAAGTTTTATTTGTTCGTTTGAACAATAATTAATTTAATTAAACAAGACTTGGTTCTATTTTGTTCGTATGAACAATAATAAATTTTATTAACTTTAATTTATAAAACGAGACTTGCTCGGTTCGAATCTAGCTTAAGACTAACTTACATCCTAATAAAAAGTCAAATAGAAGAGCATCTCTCCACGCGCTGGCATCGTGACACTCGAACGATGTGTAGATCTTGCAGCTTGTGCAAGATCTCATGTTGCGAGCTCACGTCTGATATATCTGGCGACGATTACTTGTCGGTGGAATCCGCTGCATCAGCAGATGGGTCCGTCGTGTTAACTTACATATAAACATATATTACCCTTCCACCTAACCTACAGATGTAACATTCGATCTGGCTCTGGCAAAAGACCCCATATAAGGGCTTGTTTCAACCCTCGCATGGCCTCACTGCTTGCATGCCATAGATAACCATGGGAAAAGGCGACTACACTACACACTCGAATATTGATAACGGCTCTGAGTGGGGACCCAACAAACATGATTAGGTACAACAACAAATATTAATTCCAATGGAGTAAATGGAGATAATTGCGTGAACCCCGTCCAGAGAAGTTCGACGATGCAGAGGTCACACACAGAGGTCAACAAGAAGACCGGAATCCAACGGCGAAATCCCGAGCTCAAACCGCCGACAGAAAACGCCATCAGTTATTAGGAACAAGGCAGCACGGAGCAAAGTGGATAGCCAAAATAATGGCCCGGACACTGACACACCGAAGTAACACCGATAGAAATCAAAGACATCGACGAGGTCACCACCAAGAGCGATATCTGCGAGGCCATTAATTCGCAGTTCCAGCTGAAAGAGGTATGCGAAGCGAATATATCGATCTTAAGGAAGGCCTATGGCACGCAAATCGCAACGGTCGGGTGGTCGGGTTGCCGCCAACAAAGTGCTTGAGGTGCTTAGAATTCGGGCACGCGGAGAAACCGCTATGCTTCTGGTGTAAAGAGGACAAGACTGAGAATGCTGGACACGTGGCTGGTAGTATAGGCAATGTTCGGTATTCAAGAAGGCACTAACCAATAAAGTATGATGAGGGTCGTTTAATTTAAATTGTAGTTAAATATTTAATACAAAAGAAAAAAAACCCAACCATGAGAGAAAGAGGGAGAAAAAACCTAAAAGAAATGAAAGCTCAATCAGTTCAAATTGGAAAAGTGTTCAAAGCAGACTTTTAAAAATGATCTGTGTTCGATTTTAGACCTCACATAATTGGGTAGATTATTCCAGAGTTTGACAGTATAAACGAAGAATTGCCTGCGTGAAGTCAAATAGGTAGTTCAGAATTGTATAGGTAGGTTCTTTCTTGTGAATAATTTTGAAAATTAAAACACAGCATCGATATTTAAATTTGTGGGCGCAGTGTTCCCAGGTTGATGGGAAAATCGCCATTTTTGCCGATTTTTTAAGACGAAAGGGGAAAAAAGGGGAAAAGGATAAAAACGGGGAAAACATCCAAAAAGGGGAAAAATCTTAAAATCCTATCAAAAACGGTTTGTAACAAAATCTTCTAGAATAAATAAATGTTAAAAACCTGTTGCCCATGCAACAGCCACTTAATTTTTGTTTGGTTTCTGATGAATTTGACATTTAATAAAGTTATTGCCATGTCCATGGCCATACACTCCTTACCGGCATGAAGCATGATCATTGATCATGAATGTTGTGTACAGAAAGACAGGTAGATTTTGAGTGAGTAGAAAGGTAGATGGTAGATGGTTCAGAAAATGGACCAAAAATCCAATTTCAGAAATAATTTTCGCATGGGCATGATTACGAAGGTTATTTTCCGAAACGCTCTCGATCGAAATTTTCATTTTTTATTTGCGTTGGTAGAGTGAGGGCATAAAAAGCGGGCGTCCGCTTCGATTTTACCATAAGTTTTGTATTTTCGGTTTTATTATTCCTGTACCTGCCAAATTTTATTTTATTGCAATGAGGCCTTGTTTTTGTGTGTAACCAAATCGTTTATGCGAATGAAAGTCATGCCCAGTGGGCCACACATCCCTTCCTATGAAAGTCGTTTACTAGACAGGTCGATTTTAAGTAAGTAGAAAAGAAAAGGAATTTTCAGTGTTATATAAGCTTCTTTTCTCAACTAACCTAAACATCTACTCGTTTCTCCAGACACGACTTTCATGGGAAGGCATGTGTGGCCTAGCACATAGTTTGTCCTGTCCATGCACTATGTCTAAATTAAAAATTTGAAGCGAATTTTTAGACAACGGCAGCACAATTTAATATGTACCTACCTAAGTGAAAATAATTCTAATTTTATTTTGGATTTTGAAATGAAGGAACTGCGCCACCTCTCGCAAACGTCTGACAAACATCCGAGAGTATGACTGTCATAAAAAAGCTTCTCAATTCAGTTGTTCGGACTCGGCATAAAATTGTAGGTCCCTTCCATTCGACCTAAAAATAGAAACTCAAACAACTCGAACGGTTGCGAGAAGCTAGGCCTAGGGTGTCAACCCTACCCGTCTGTTGCGCCATTTATTTATTTATTTTAATTTTTTATCGATATTTAAATAAAAAAAAGCCTCCAAATTGCATCCAAGAAGCTGACGAGCCTTAGATGAGATGTGGTCAAATTTACTTCGATTGAAGACAAAACGGGCAATTCAATTGAAAGCAACGCTTAGTCTATAAAGAAAGAGGGAATCAGGATTGGCAAATACCTCACAGCCAGCGTTGCCACTTTGCTGCATTTGCAGTAGATCTACTGCATTTTTTCGACACTTAAATCTACTGCCACCAAATTATATCTATTGCATTTTTGTAAAATCTTGACCAAAAGCCAAAATAGTAAAATATAAAAAGAAATACAAGCCAATTTGGGAAGCCTGAGTTTTCCTTTTCAAAATTCGTCGAGGGAAACTATTTCTGCAAAATATACTTCAAGTATTTGGACAACAACAGATCAAATTTAGAAAGACACACATTATAAAAGATGCATATAGATCAGTGCCGTAGTCAGGATTTTGTTTTGTTCTTTAAACAAAAAACTATGTTTATACCAATTCATTGATTTTTATTAGTTTTTAAATTGTATGTACTTAAACGGTGTATGCACCGGTGCCAATTTCCGAAATCCTCACTGGAAATCGGAAATTGGCACCCCAATTTTTAAGCACATCAAATCGATGTGGATGTGGATGCGCGCGCAAATTAATTTTGATGTGCTTAAAAACCTTTCTTGTTTAAAGAATATTTTTTATTCACTATTGGATCCGCCACCAGTCCAGTATCGGTATCTTTACAGAGGATACAAAAACGGCAGTGCTTCCACCCAGCACTCATTACCACTTCCAACCAATGAGAGTATACCAATTACAAACCATAAACCACATAGTCAAATGCGTACCGCTCACTCACGGTCTACATTGAAGAGATACCGATTTCTAATGAGCTGCGGTTGCGTGTTAACTAAATGCATTAATTTTAAGAAAAACGTTAATGTAAATAATGGTCAAAATCTAAAAACAACTATCCACTCTTATCGGATCAATACTTATCGAAGTCACAACATTCTTACACCTTTTTCCAGTAAAAAACTTGTGTCTTTTATCAGCAAGTCCATCTCTATCACTTTGCAGAAGCTCGTGGGGCTATCCTAGGGGCGTCGCCTGCAGACGAAGTTACATCAGCTTTGAGCTTGTTTTGAAAAAAATGTCGGGTCGGGTCGATGTTATGTTTTGCCGTGCACAAGAAGTCAGAATTTTGCAGACTTCAACTTGGCGAATTTTGCGTCGGGACTTGAGCCTATATCTGTTCAACATCCAACTGACCCAGGAGTTCAAAGTTAATGATAATGACCATAGAAAACTCATCTTAAGCGACGAGGCGAATTTTTGGATGAATTGCTATGTTAACAAGCCAAATTGCCGTGTATGAAATGACGCCATCGCACCCGAGGTGGCAATGCATCCATAAAAAGCATCCATCGCTCCGTACTTTTTCTTGAATATGACGTTGCTAAGGCTCTTACTATCAACGGCGAGCGCTACAGAACGATGCTAACCGATTTATGTTGGCCCAAATTCATCGACATAGTGGTCTATGACATGTGATTCAAGAAAGACGTGGCTACGTGTAACACAGCAGACACCACGATGGCCATTCTGCATGAACGATTTGAGGGTACCTATGGTTATCTCTAGCAGAGGTGACGTGAATTGGCCACCAAGATCGTGCTATTTAACCCCGCTAGATTTTTTTTGTAGGGTTGCATGAAATCGCAGCTCAATGCGAATAAACCGCAACCGACCGAAGCCTTAAACCCAACATAACCAATGCCATCGCTTAAATTTAGCCGGATCTATGCGTCAGATTGGACCAACCGGATCCGTGAAAAACGCTTTAGTAAATCTTCAGTAAGCTCAGCTTCTATTTACATATCTTTGCTTTGTTCCGTTGAGTGCTTTTAGAAGGGCGTCGCAAAAATATTATAACCTGTATAGGGAGTCGCAGTATGGAAAAGATTGGGAACGCCTGCTATACAACTCAAGGTTTGTGGAAACTAGAAAATTTGTTGATATTGATGGAAAAAAAGTTCAAAAAATTTTTAGGTGCCAATTTCCGAAATCCTAGTGCAAAATCGGAAATTCGGTGCCAATTTCCGATACACCAAACAAATATACTTAGGTACATTATTTTTTTACACATATTTTTTTTTAAAGCAGAAGACGTCTTAATTTTTTTTTGACATGACCTTATATGAAGGATCCACATTAACATCCGAATGAACAGATATCATAGCAAGTTAGCTTAATCTTGCATTCCTCATACATATCGCTTCGGGACAATGTTTTAAACCTTTTCATAGTTGATATATATGATCAAGCAATTTCAAAACTTCGGTAGAAGGATCTCTCGATTTTGCAGTTTCACCTGCATCTCTTGATGCAATCAGACCACCATCTATATAGATAGCCAATATAATCGTGCTGTGCTTGTTATGGCTGCTAATAAATACACACGGATCAGCATCACGTAATGACGTAAATGAAAATCCTTTAGCAGCTTTGAGAACGTTTGGTTCCAACACCTTGATGCCTGTTTGAGACCATATACAGACTTTTTTGTAACAATCAAACTCTGCCGGTTCCGTCATCGTATCCTTCTTCGATTTTGCCATATAAAAATGCAGTTTTTACATCGAGTTGGTTTAGATTTAATTTGTTACGAATGTTCAAAAAAACTAAAAAGCGCATACATTTTATAACACCCTGTAACCATCCGGAATTCGAATTGGCTAATTTCGAAAACGTTCGGGCATTTTGATAAACGGAACCAGTATTTTCCTCTGTGAGTGTATATGAGTGAGTGCAGAGATCTATTCTATACTTCCTGGTTTTCCTCTCTCGTTACCTTGTTCTTTTCCTGGGTGACCATTACACGAACTACATCTCGCTGCAAGACATTTAACGTACCGAATATAGTAATTCCGCCTTATACATATGTCTTCAAGGACAAATATACTAAAAGAATATTTTTTCTTTGTAGCCAAAACCATTTGAGATTTTTAACATCCTCGTTTTTTTTTGAAAAAAAATCAAAAAAAAAAAAATAGCCAAAATTACTAGCTACTAAAATCCCCGGGAAAATATCGGCAAAGGTACCTCGCTATCGAGACCTCATTTTCGATTAGTGCCCTTTTCCCCCCCAAAAAAAAAAAAAGGTAATTATTGTTTTTTTTTAACTGAAATCTGACTAAATTTTATCAGGAGTGTTTTAATTAACCAGGCATTACACATCGTAATCACGATCGAGGTGGCACGCGCCTTTTTTATTCCATCCGCCCCCCCCTGTCCCAATCGCGGTGATATACGACAAGGTCAGGCATTAGATCACCGCAACACGGAATTCATTCCGAAATTACATGAAACCCGCTACCACTGCACCGAATATCAACCGAAGGGCATCAGAATCGCTCCTCGACACCCTTTGGAGACTTCCCACCGCACCCATACTCCCACGCATAGACCAAATCTTTATCTACTTTATACCATTATTGGCGCAGTCATCCATCGATCGGAGAACGCAACACATATTATGGTAATCGGCGGTCATAGGTGAGTTGGGTATTGCGGTCAGTGTCGGAGGCAGCGCGGCTCGCGAAAAACATCGGTATACGGTTTCAGAGAGGTAATACCAAAGTGAATATTGGCCCGCTACGCCATAATAGAAAAAAAAAATATTTATAATGTGTCTCGAAGTGAAGGTTACGTAAAAGAAAAAAAATTATAGAATAACAAATGAAAAAAAAAATTTAGTTAAGTTAAAAAACTCATAATTTGCTTAAAACTCATAGTGCCTACATAGATCTAAAATTTCCTAAAATTTTGATTATTAATTATCTTAAAATTAAAATTAAAAATTTGCTACCTACTTAAAGTCTAAAATTACTTAAGCTTAAAAATTGTAATAGTGAGTTTGGCTAGGAAATAGTACATAAAGTTAAATTATACATAATATTAAGGTCATAAGGTGAAAACGAATACCAACAAGGATAATATACAGCGTGGGAATTGTGCACAATCTCCAGGCGGATGAGGGTGAGTTATTTTTGATTATTTAAAAAAGGGGGTAGTTTTTTGAATTTTCTGCCTACAAACCTTATGTATTATTGCCAAACAATACTACTTTTTTTTTTGCGTATTAATATCTATTGAATTTGCTTTTATTAATGTCTAAAATATAATTTAAAAATCAAAACAATGAATCTACTAACTAAGGAATCATTTTGGCAATAAACATGAGTAAGCACATAAATATGCTGTGAGTAGAAATTTCTTGGGGTAATGTGTGGGGAATTTAAAGGTATCAACGAAAAGTAAGTGAAGTCAAATCGTTCGAAATAGGGGCAGTTTCCGATCATGAGTACCGAAGCTGTCATGGTGCACCTTCAGTGCAAAGGGGTGGGTCAAATGTACTCTGGCAACATATCACCTGGTTGCCCATGAACTATATTCGTGCGTATGTAGATAGTAGTGTCCGTCCGCGTTAGATTGTAAAATCTTGGCATGAAATATTTATTTTTTTTTTGTTGTGTCGGGTTTCTTTGAGGATCAAGATCCACTCCTATCCGACGTTCCTAGCCGCGCGTATGCAAGCATGTCAAGTGCAGATCCATACAAGGAAATTCCCGGTTTATTAGAGAAGTCGCAACAAAGAAATGGCGCCCAACTTGTAGGCATTCAAGAGGTCCCATCATAAGGAACTCTTTTATGCAGGCTTATTATAGCCTTGCAGTTTTAGTGATGATTTTGCGCAGTAAGTCCCGGTATTTAAATTTTAATGTTTGATCCGCGTAGCGACTGTTACAATTTCATTTCTAGCTGAACTGTGTTTTTTTTTACTCATAGAGTCCTACTTGATTTCCAGTGAAGGAGACAGTAGTTGCATATGAGTCCTGTAGGTAACTTATATTTTTTTTTTAACATAATAGTATAGTCCGATTAGTAATACATAGGATTCTCGTAATCGCTGCTACTATTTATTCTACTTCATCATCGAATACAATATTGATATAGTTCATGATTTTAGTCCGTCTGTTAATGATCATATACCAACAATACGATTTTCACTTCCTTCACATACAATCAAAAATGATTAAAAACATAGCAAAACCTGAACGATACCTTTAACAACCACACAAACCCCAAAACCTTATGATTTTTTTTTGTTAAATTAAAAACTTTTATATAATTTTACCATATAAATCTGGGAATAATTTGAGAATTAACAAATTTGCTAGAATTTACAAACTATTGATTTTTTTTTATACATATTAGAGTTATATTTAATTGTTATTAGATATGGAGGGAAACAGAAGGCCAAATACTCGGTATAGAGGCAGGGGCAATTTTTCCTCGAACTCAAATAGACATTCCGTAAGTTCTCGTAATCGTACCTTAAATTCGGGGCAAATAGAGTCTAGACCAATCGTTAGTCGTACTCCGGTTGTACCCGTCGTTAATCGCAACGCTCCTGGCACGAGTATTGAAAGTTTATTACCTGCCAACGAGAATAATTCGAACCGTCAGCAGACTGCTAACGAAGACCAAAATGTTCCTTCAGCTGTAGCTGTACAATCAGACGAAAATAGTTTACCAAGTACTAGTAGTAATAATGCCAATGGCAACAATACGGAAGCTATGACTTCTGCTCCGGTATATAGAGGAGATATTGAATCATTATCACTAGCATTTCAACGTATTATGGAGGCCAATCAGCAAGTATTTATAAATGAAATGAGGGGTATTAGAAACACATTAGTTGGAAGACTAGATTTATTAGACGCAAATATACCAAGTATGAGGCGACAGGAACAGCGTGCTGATATACCAGGTCCGGCAAACGCTAGGGTGGAATTCGAAGATTTCTTAAATAACGCCTCGTTTTCGACACACAATCAGTTTTTAGAAGCACCGCAACAACAGCAACAACAACAACAAGTTAATAATTTTTCCCAGTCCATTGGTTCAGCAAACAGTTCACTCTGTAAAGTAGATAAATGGCAAATCTCTTACGATGGCTCAGATAATGTGCACGATTTCCTATTTAAGGTTAAAACCCTTAAGGAGCGTGCTCAATGTGAGTGGGATCATGTTTTAGCGAATTTTCATGTCTTACTTAAAGGCAAAGCACAATCGTGGTTTTGGTTTTTCTTGAAGCAAAACCCTAGTGCATCGTATGAAAATCTGAAAAATGCCTTAATCAAAGAGTTTAGCAAGCTTGAAAATGATCATGAAAAGATTTTGCGAATGCTTTCACGCCGTCAAAATCACAAAGAAGATTTTGATGATTATTACACAGATCTGCTACGAATGAATGCTCGTCTTAGAGAACCTTTAAGTGAGTTGAAGATGATAGAGTTGATTAAGAAAAATTCGAAGGAGAACTTGGGTCCTCTCTTATTTCCATATCAGGTCAATAGTTTAGATCATTTACGCGATGTCGCGAGGCAAGCTGAAATATTTCTTAATCATCAAGTATCTCAGCGATATTCAAGCTATAGAAGAGGGGTCAATGAAATAGAAGGAACCGTTTTCTATGAGGCGGAGCAATGTAACGAAAGTCCAGAAGTTGCCGCTTATTCAACCAAATTTGATCACGCAAGACATCCAATTGATACTTCTAAGTTTACTTGTTGGAACTGTGACCAAATTGGTCACTCTTTTTATGAATGTCAAGCGGAATCAAGGAGACTTTTCTGTTATCGCTGTGGTGAACAAAATGTTACAACACCTAAGTGTCCGAAAAATCATTCGTTAAACAGGAATGTGAGCGAGATGGCAGCCGGGGACTCTCGTTCAATCACCCAACCCCCGAGCCAATAGAACCCTATCAAATATCGTCAGATGGTCATAGACCGTCTGAAGATACAAATACAATTTATCCAAGCTTGTCCACTCAGAATGAAGTAGTACCAAATAGAAAAGTAACGCTAATGAAACGATCAACTCCAAGTGTAGACGTTGCTGTACAAACTAACAACTATTCGCGACTATCTTTTCACGAAAGAGTTGAACGTTATCAAAACACAAGGAACCGAATTTTTGGTATTTCACACAAAAATAAAATTTCTAATCAAATATTAAAGTGCAGGAAGCGGTACGCAAGTCGGAAGTCTCATAGAAAAATTTTAGAGTCAGCCTCCATTGATGACTCCAGTGACATGAGGCCATTTTTAAATATTACGCTTGGAAGTGAGAAAGTTTACGCTTTACTTGACTCAGGTGCGTCAGTCAGCGTACTTGGAAAGGATTGTCTAGACCTTTTGAAACGGAATTTCATTTCGATTAAGCCCCTGAATGCGAGCATAAGTACCGCTGACGGGTCAAAGCAAGCTATTCATGGATTTTGTCAAATTCCCGTGCATTTTAACAACTGCACAAAAATAATTGATTTTTACGTAGTCCCTACACTACAACAGCGCGTATATCTAGGCATTAATTTCTGGAACAGTTTCAATATTGTTCCGAAAATAGTACCTGAGATTTCGGCACTTGAAACAATTTCACCAGGCTGTAATATTCACGAATTATCTCCGATCCAAAAGTACACTTTGGATAAGACTGTTGAACTTTTTCCGTCGTCTTCCAAAATAGGTTTGGGAAAAACAAACATGGAGGAGCACATTATTGACACTGGTGAGGCTGTTCCAATTAAAACAAAGCATTTTCCACTTTCGCCACCACGGCAAACAGAAGCATATGCTGAGCTCGATAGAATGCTATCTCTTGGAGTTATTGTCGAAAGTAATAGCCCGTGGAGCTCTCCGATTGTTTTGGTCCGAAAACCTGGGAAGGTTAGACTTTGTATAGACTTTCGTAAGGTTAATAGTGTCACGAAAAAAGACGCTTATCCGTTGCCTCACATTGGTGGATTACTAAGTAGGCTCAAGGACACGCACTTCATCAGCGGAATTGATTTGAAAGATGCGTACTGGCAAATTCCGCTAGAAGTGAAGTCCAGAGAAAAGACGGCGTTCGCAGTACCTGGAAGGCCACTGTATGAATTTACAGTTATGCCTTTCGGGCTATGCAATGCGCCACAAAGAATGAGTCGTCTAATGGATCGAGTAATTCCGTCTCGATTCCGTGAGAACGTATTTGTCTACTTGGACGACCTACTGGTGTGTTCGGCAACGTTTGAAGAGCATATGATACTATTGACCGAAATTGCGAAATGTCTACATGAAGCCAAACTGACCATAAATGTGGAGAAAAGTAAATTCTGCCAACGCGAAATAAAGTATTTGGGGTACATTGTCGGCCAAGGTTGTCTGAAAACCGATCCTGCTAAGCTGGAAGCGATAACCGAATTTCCACTTCCAAAAAGTGCTCGGCAGATTCGTAGGTTTATCGGCATGACAGGCTGGTACCGACAATTTATCCCAAATTTCGCGGATCTTGCAGCTCCTCTAACAGATTGTCTCCGAAAGTCCAAAACATTCATCTTAACTCCGGAAGTAACTGCCTCTTTTCAAAAATTGAAAGACGCCCTAACGACAGCACCTGTTCTGGCTCAGCCGGATTTTTCAAGACCTTTTGTTGTTCAGTGCGACGCGTCAAGTTCGGGAGTGGGGGGAGTGCTGTATCAAGTGGATGATGATGGGCGCGAACGCCCGATTGCATATGTTTCTCAAAAATTAAATAACGCTCAGAAAAATTACACTGTCTCGGAACAGGAGTGCCTAGCAGCTATTGTCTCAGTGTTTAAATTTCGACCTTATATTGACGGACTCCCCTTTAAGATAGTCACTGACCACTCAAGTCTTAAGTGGCTGATGACACAAAAAGACTTGAGTGGCCGGTTAGCAAGGTGGTGCTTGAAACTCCAGTCTTTCGATTTTACTGTTGAGCATCGGAAGGGAAGTCTCAATACAGTAGGTACCCGATGCACTTTCCCGAATGGATATGTGTGAGCTAGTGCCATTGGAGAAACATACAGAAATTGATTTGCAATCTCCATATTTTTCATCCAAAGGTTATGAAGAGCTTAGGCAGGAAATAACATCGAATCAAAGTAGTCTGCCGGATATGTGTATTTCTGATGGGTACATTTACAAACGGGTCAATTTTCGAGCAGGATCCCCAGAAGAAGAAGAGAGCTTGTGGAGACTATGGTTGCCCGAGGAGCTAACCAATCAAGCTATTGAGCATGTGCACAACTCCGAAAAGGGTTGCCATGGCGGGGTTAGTAAAACCCTGTACCGTGTGCGTCAGAAGTATTATTGGCCAGGGATGGTGAAGCAAATTAAAACTTTTGTCAGTGCGTGTGAGGTCTGCAAAGGTATAAAGCCAGTAAATACCATACTTCGACCGAAAATGGGACAGCAGATCATCACTGACAGACCGATGCAAAGATTATATATTGATCTTTTAGGGCCTTACCCTCGCACTAAGCTCGGCCATACCACTATTTTCATTTGTATTGATCATTTCACTAAATATGTTTTCTTGAAACCGCTACGAAAAGCCTGTTCGAAATCGATCTGTAGGTACCTAGAGGAAGATGTTTTCCATCAGTTTGGAACTCCTGAATACATCCATAGTGATAATGGAAGACAATTCATTTCAGTTGAGTTCGCCAAGCTGATGAAAGTATATAATGTGAGGCATATTAAAACTGGTCTCTATTCCCCTCAAGCAAACTGCTCAGAACGCGTCAACAGAGAGATTATTTCTAAAATTAGGGTATTTGTTAAAGACAGTCATGGAGATTGGGATAAATACGTTTCACTAATAGGTGCAACACTGAGGAGCGATTATCATTCTGCTACCAACTGCTCGCCCTATTTTGCGTTATTTGGACAACATATGGTTATGAACGGAGAAGAGTATTCATTACTCAAAAGGCTAAACTCTCTCAATGACCCGGGTGTTCGCACTATTTCATCGTCCGATCGATTGCAGATGATTCGAGAGCGGTTAAAGCAAAACCTGCACAGTGCACACCTTAAGGCTGAAAAGACTTACAATATGCGAGCGAAGAACATACAGTTTGTAGTAGGGCAGGAAGTATTTCGTCGGAATTTTGAACAAAGTTCATTTACTCAGGCAAAAACTTCTAAATTTCTACCAAAATTCATTAAATGTCGAGTAAGGAAAAGGATAGGGAAATGTTTGTATGAACTAGAGGATCTAAAGGGCAAACTTATGGGAACATACCATGCCAAAGACATTCGACAATAGCACAAGTAACGGAGTCTAGGTGGTCAGTCTAACTATATTGTGTAACATTTCGTTTTCCTTTTTGTTTTTACCAAAAATATGAATATTTTTTTTAAAAAACAAAGAAGGTTTGTTACGAATGTTCAAAAAAACTAAAAAGCGCATACATTTTATAACACCCTGTAACCATCCGGAATTCGAATTGGCTAATTTCGAAAACGTTCGGGCATTTTGATAAACGGAACCAGTATTTTCCTCTGTGAGTGTATATGAGTGAGTGCAGAGATCTATTCTATACTTCCTGGTTTTCCTCTCTCGTTACCTTGTTCTTTTCCTGGGTGACCATTACACGAACTACATCTCGCTGCAAGACATTTAACGTACCGAATATAGTAATTCCGCCTTATACATATGTCTTCAAGGACAAATATACTAAAAGAATATTTTTTCTTTGTAGCCAAAACCATTTGAGATTTTTAACATCCTCGTTTTTTTTTGAAAAAAAATCAAAAAAAAAAAAATAGCCAAAATTACTAGCTACTAAAATCCCCGGGAAAATATCGGCAAAGGTACCTCGCTATCGAGACCTCATTTTCGATTAGTGGCCTTTTCCCCCCCAAAAAAAAAAAAAAGGTAATTATTGTTTTTTTTTAACTGAAATCTGACTAAATTTTATCAGGAGTGTTTTAATTAACCAGGCATTACACATCGTAATCACGATCGAGGTGGCACGCGCCTTTTTTATTCCATCCGCCCCCCCTGTCCCAATCGCGGTGATATACGACAAGGTCAGGCATTAGATCACCGCAACACGGAATTCATTCCGAAATTACATGAAACCCGCTACCACTGCACCGAATATCAACCGAAGGGCATCAGAATCGCTCCTCGACACCCTTTGGAGACTTCCCACCGCACCCATACTCCCACGCATAGACCAAATCTTTATCTACTTTATACCATTATTGGCGCAGTCATCCATCGATCGGAGAACGCAACACATATTATGGTAATCGGCGGTCATAGGTGAGTTGGGTATTGCGGTCAGTGTCGGAGGCAGCGCGGCTCGCGAAAAACATCGGTATACGGTTTCAGAGAGGTAATACCAAAGTGAATATTGGCCCGCTACGCCATAATAGAAAAAAAAAATATTTATAATGTGTCTCGAAGTGAAGGTTACGTAAAAGAAAAAAAATTATAGAATAACAAATGAAAAAAAAAATTTAGTTAAGTTAAAAAACTCATAATTTGCTTAAAACTCATAGTGCCTACATAGATCTAAAATTTCCTAAAATTTTGATTATTAATTATCTTAAAATTAAAATTAAAAAATTAAAAAAAAAAAGTAGGTAGCAAACCTACTTAAAGTCTAAAATTACTTAAGCTTAAAAATTGTAATAGTGAGTTTGGCTAGGAAATAGTACATAAAGTTAAATTATACATAATATTAAGGTCATAAGGTGAAAACGAATACCAACAAGGATAATATACAGCGTGGGAATTGTGCACAATCTCCAGGCGGATGAGGGTGAGTTATTTTTGATTATTTAAAAAAGGGGGTAGTTTTTTGAATTTTCTGCCTACAAACCTTATGTATTATTGCCAAACAATACTACTTTTTTTTTTGCGTATTAATATCTATTGAATTTGCTTTTATTAATGTCTAAAATATAATTTAAAAATCAAAACAATGAATCTACTAACTAAGGAATCATTTTGGCAATAAACATGAGTAAGCACATAAATATGCTGTGAGTAGAAATTTCTTGGGGTAATGTGTGGGGAATTTAAAGGTATCAACGAAAAGTAAGTGAAGTCAAATCGTTCGAAATAGGGGCAGTTTCCGATCATGAGTACCGAAGCTGTCATGGTGCACCTTCAGTGCAAAGGGGTGGGTCAAATGTACTCTGGCAACATATCACCTGGTTGCCCATGAACTATATTCGTGCGTATGTAGATAGTAGTGTCCGTCCGCGTTAGATTGTAAAATCTTGGCATGAAATATTTATTTTTTTTTTTGTTGTGTCGGGTTTCTTTGAGGATCAAGATCCACTCCTATCCGACGTTCCTAGCCGCGCGTATGCAAGCATGTCAAGTGCAGATCCATACAAGGAAATTCCCGGTTTATTAGAGAAGTCGCAACAAATTTTTCAAATGCTGCTCTCGAATCGATGAAAACTTTGCGAATGGACTAAGCGTCTGAAAATAGTCAACGCCAAGTTGCTTACTAAAACCACGAGCCACTAATCTGGCCTTCAAACGCTCACCTTCATTTTAGGTTAAATTCTTAACTTGATATACCCACTTTTTATCTACCAACTTCCGATTTCCAGGCAAACATGTTAAGGTCCAAGTTTTATTTTTCCTACTACTACTACTACCTCCAGCACCACGACTGTTAACAGCAATATCATCCGCACTCTCTTCAGCCACACCTAAACCTTTTGTATGATTCCCAACACTTTCAGGATCCTCAGTATCTGTTGGAATTGGAATTACAGCATTATTGTTATCCAGTTTTCTATTGCACTCATTGTCGTGAAATATAACATCCAAATTGTTGATGTCAGGAGTATGTCTCATCCATAATTCATAGGGAGTTTTTTCTTTCGTTGAACTTGTTAAAGTACGGTTAAGGTCCAAATTGTGGGTGTATCATTGTCAGTGCTGCTTCCACAATAGTTCGCATTTTGCGCTCGGCGCAATCTGAGTTTCTGAGTTATGAGGAAAGACGATGTTGCTTTCCATACAGATACGCTTCACAAAGAAGTTTTCTTTGTCATAAAAAAGGATATTTTTTGCTTTCAAAATACATACTTCTAATCTAACCTGTATGACATTTTGAAGGCTCATCTTCTCATGCCATTTGCGTAAAGTCATCTTCGTATTTTCTGCAATATTAGCACAAGCGATGACTTCTGACCCCTTTGTGACCTTCAGGAGCAACATAAATAATGCAAATGAATAAAGGGTTGTTCTACCTACAAATAAAAGACACATACAATTGTTTTAAAGTTGTTTTCATATCTATTATGTTCTACTTTCTTAAAATTATATTTATTTATAATTATTCAAGGTTAACTATTGTACAACACAACTCACTTAGTTGAGTTGAGTTGTCTTCAATTCAACTCAACATTCACACAACCCAAACTAACTAACAACTTAAGGACCATTCACATGGGAGCGAACGAACGAATTGATGAAATGCGAATAAACTACTTTTTATGCATTTATAAACAGAAAATTCCAAATTTTATTATTCCAAGATATCCTCCTATTAGAATAAGGTTAAGTTCGAACGAATTTTTTATTCGCTACTTTGTGGAACGCGATTTATATGATGTGGATTGTAAATAGACTGACAATTCGCGCCAGGGTGTTTTCGTTCGCGGCAAAAAATTTGGATTTCGAAATTTCGTTATTAGGACTATTTTTAAATTTGGTTTCTTAGTATATTTTGATGGAACAATTAATTACCCTCCTCTTGGAATAGTAAAATGTGAAATTTTCTGTTCATAAATGCATCAAAAATGGTTTGTTAGCATTTTAGTAATTCGTTCGCTCGCTCTCATGTGAATAGTCCTTTATAGACTATTTGACAGACTTTTCTATCAAGGTTGTGTATGACAATACGGACAATACCGAGTTTTGAATTACATACAACCAAGAGACAACTCAACTGTAGTTGTCGTTGACTTACACAATAGGTTAAGTTAATGTATTAGTTAGCATAGGTTATGTCTGGTTAGAATAAACGCTGATAGTAGAGTGCAATCTTATTTCACGTGTCGATAAATCGGCGCTGTCAAATGTCAATCTACAAAATGATTTTCAATGGTGGTAGGACTGCTTTTCTAATAGAGTTCAGATACAACACTCCTTCCATCTCAGATTGAAAAGTCGTAAAGGCCTCAAATTCGCACTGGGGAACATAAAGTTCTCCTTCTCCAACAATAATGGCCAGCGTAGGAAGGCTCGGAGTGGTACAAATTAATTTGCATCACTCACAAGCTGCCCACCGACGACCTGCTGCTTTTTATGGCGAAGAAAAGTGTGGACATGCCTTAATCCAGGAGCCATGGCTTTTCGAAGACAAAATCCAGGGATTTGGGTCAAAACACTACAAGCTCCTACACTCCGACTGTACAGGTACTGTATTGAATTCCTACTTTTCAGCATAAGATATAAGATACCAAAATGGAAACCACCAAAATTAAGAGACATTCGTCATAATCTCTCACCCGAAGCCCAATACCTGGGTATCGTGTTCAACTCCAAATTAAACTGGAAAGAAAGTACTTAATACTTTTTACGACTGCACAAAGGCTTTCAGAAAAAAGTGGGGCATATTCTGATCTATGGCTCGGTTGTATGGTGGGTGCCTGTTAACACCAAATCCTACCTCAAGAACCGGAACAAGGTACAAAGAATTGCTTGCATAGGTATAACGGGTTCACTAAAATCTACACCACAAATGGGTCTAGAAACGTTGCTGAACCTACAATCCATCGAGCTATATACAAAGAACGTGGCAGCCAAAGGTGCTCTCAGACTACGAGAGAACAAAATTTGGAAAATTCGTTGATCAGAGTGGCCTCATACCACTCACAGACTACAAGAAACCGAGATATGACTTTGACAAGAATTTGACAGTCTGTATACCGGACAGGAAGGACTGGCTCACCCCGAGTACTGTCATAAAAGGTACACCCATCTTCACAGATGACTCAAAGACGGAGAATGGAACGGGAGCGAGGGAACTACCAGCAATGGAAATCACCCTCTGCGTGGACAGCCAAGCATCACTTAAATCGATTAACTCCAATCTGGTAAACTCTGAATCAGTAAGCCAGTGCCCCTCGGCATTGAAGCATTTAGCCATCACACAGTAATACTGTGCTGGATTCCTGGACATGTTGGCGTAGAAAGGAATTAGGCAGCAGATAAACGGATAAAGCTTTCAACGCAACTAAGGGTGTCATCGACAATGTCACATTAAACTTGACTAAATAACGATGGAACAACACTTCCGGTAATACTATAACTCGTAGTTTGTGCCCCGCAATTGACACTAAAAGGTCAAAGATCCCAACATCTCTTCGAAAGAAGCCAAATCAGAGTGCTCGTCGGGGTAATAACCCTACCCCTAGCCCTACTCTCTATTTCGTTCCGAAAGTTAATCTTGTGGGTTATTCACAAATGCGGGTAGGGTAGGGCCTTATGGCCAAACCACAACGGCGCTTTGCCGCTTGCGTGCGTTGACAGATAAAGTAGAACCAATGCTTTCATATGGTGCAAGCCAAAATGCGGCTTCAAGCTTCGGATCGACTTTAGATCGTAAATATCGTAAAGTCCAACGCGGCGCCCATGTAGAAAAAAATATGTGCTCAAATGTTATGTACAAGCTTTTGATATTTGTCTGAAACTACTCTATGCTCTATACAATTTATAAACGAAATAAATATTTTTGTTTAGAATACTTTCTTTTTCTAGTCAAGGGTCAAACTAATTTCCTGCCATGTGCAAATGATAGGTATAATTTATTACTTGGTGGTTGGTGTACCCGTCCAGGTTCGCTCGTGCCAATAAACAGCATTGCTTAGATATATTTTTTATTATCTATCGGGGCAATGTACATGAATATGAGCACCGTTGCCCGAGTCTAAAGCAACTTCACGGGAATCATAAGATTCGATTTAAGCTAAGCTCCTAATGTATTCCCTGAAGCATACCTTACTGACACCGCAGAAGGGTTCAGGTTAGACGAGTGGCGTTGTCGCGCCGACTTTGGCCAGTGAGTCAGCCGTTCCGTTTCCAGCAAAGCCCCTGTGGACTGGAATCCAGTGTAGGATGACTAGGTTTTTCTTTGCAAGTTCGTAGATGGCCATGTAAGTTTCTAGGACCAGCTTCGATTTTATAACAGATGAGTCCAGAGCTGTAAGAACAGCTTGACTTTCTGAGAAGATAAATATGGGTTAACCACTACTTGTATTAGAACTTAAATTTATTCTAGCGCAGTGGTTGATGGCAAGGACTTCAGCCTGGAATATGGACGAGTACTTTTGATATTTTGATATTTTTCCCTAGCTGACTGAAAATTTCGCTTGAGGCGATTCTCCAAAAATGCCAGATCCAGTCCCTGAATCCGTCTTGGAAGCGTCTGTGCACCAGACTAGGTCAAGTCGCGATGGACTGCGTTTGTATTTTTCCCATTCTTCCCTTGGCGGGATGATGATAGAGAAGTTTTTATATAGCCAGTACATCATCTGGGGTATTTTACCCCAATTGTTACCGCAGATTCGACGGCAGATTGAAAGAGATCTGGTGGCTCTGTTTGCGATGCGTTCTATTTGTGGATTCCATGATAGTTTACTGTCAAGGATGATTCCCAGATATTTGGCTTCCCGTGAAAATTCAGTGGATTCGCCTTACATAGTGGGGCGAGTTAGGAGATCTAGTTTCCTTCGTTTGGTAAAAGGGACGATAGTCTAGGATTTACAGAAATACCTTCTTTGTTGCACCATCTTTCAACTATAGATAGTGCATGCTGCAGTATTACTGAGATCGTGCTTTCAAATTTGCCGCTGACAACGATTGCAACGTCGCCGGCATATCCTATAGCATCAATCCCAATGACAATGGACCATAAGAGTGGCAAGAGGACGCCCCCTTGAGGACATGAATGTACATGAATATGCGTACCTTTGCCCGAGTTTGACCCAACTTCACGGGAATTCTCCGGCCAATATCGAAGATTCCCTGTAAATTTGAACTCAATCGGCTGAAAGGTTTTGAAGTCCATACGTAGGAACATAAAAATATGTCTGGATAAGACAACGAAGATCTTCGCGGAAATTGCTATATTAATAAATAAATGTTCGCGTACTTAAATAATACCAAGCAATGACCCTAATTAGAGGATCATGAAATCCTTTCAATGTGCATTGTCATTACTCATTACATTACTAGCTATGGATGACCGGATGAGGTAAAAACCCAGCCAGCCACGAGAATTTATTAATAGGTTTTTTATTTTTAAGTAGCCAAAACAAGTTTTTGACAAAATCGCACTTCTGTATTTTACATAGTGACCGAACATCTTTCGACAGCGCAGATAATACTGGCCATTTTGTAATACAGAATATAGATGTTTATGGAAAGTACACACCCATATGTTATGCAAAAGTATGCGTATTATTGTTATTTCCGCGCTTTCTTGCTCACTTAAATCGTTTTCCAATTATTTATATTAGGTCTGGTGTTTTGTTTGTGAGTTGGTTAATTATTTAATAAAACAAATCAAAAATGAATAGTGTTGAAATGTTTTTTGAAAGCAGTGACGAAGAAGAAAACCAGAAAAAAGAGCTGGTAAAATTATGAAAGGAAATTCGAACCAAATCCAATCGCTTGGATTTGCCCGACGTGACGTTAAGTGAGTGGTACAAATAATTTAAATTTCAAACATTGTTTTAATAACAATAATTATTTTCAGATTTAAAATGTATTTTAGACTATCGAAGTCGAAGGTGGTCCATGACAATTCGGAGATAAGGCTATGTCGCCCCATTGCCGATTAACATCACTTTTTCTAGGCCTTCGTGTATGATTTTGCCAAAGGAATATTTTTCTCCATTTCTTTCTTTTATTTGTGATTTTAATTTTAAGGAATAAACAACTTTTCTTTCGTTAGTTAAATATTAAATACACATACTTTTCTTTAACACTTGATCACGCAGTTGTTGTTAAAACCTAATGCAACCTATTGATACGGTTCCAGCTCTTTTTACCCCTGTGACACATCCGCAGGGACACAAACACCCCTATCGTGGAATCCGCCGGGGGGAATCATTCAAGGAAAAAAATGTTTTGGTATCGTCAAATCCGCAAGGTGAACAGTTCCCCGTGTGGGTAATGGGAATGAGTTTCACTGTATCGTTGAAATTTTTTCTTAAAAAATTTGACATACAAAACAGCTGCTTCATTAAGCCGAATATTTGTTATAAATCTATTGCACAGATTGAACTTCATTAAAATAAAAAAATAACATTCTAAAAACACATTTCATCCGGAGGTACCGTGAAATCATTCACTGCTCCTCTTAACCTGTCTCGTATTCTTCTCTGAGAACACCGCTCATTTCGTTCTTCGTCTTATGCTTCCAAGAATAGAGCTATCGTACACATTATTATATGTATTACATAACAAACACTATTTTTTATTTAAATCACTTTTGAAACAAACTTTTCATATACCTCCGACGAATGCAGCTACTCTTTGTATTCACAAGTGAAAGACAGCCGTTTGACAGTGAAACTACCTTTCCCAAAAACGTGTCGATAAGGAAACTTTTCCGGCGGATTCCACGATAGCAATAGAAAGTGAAAGGGAATCGAGTAGGTGAAGTAAAACTTAATTCCGGTGGATTCCACGATAGGGGTGAATATCACCCTTTTTCTACGTGGCGTTTATATTAAACGACAGCTGGCGTTTTTTGAGGCACTTTAGTGTCGTTTTAGTATCGGTATTCTATTCCTTGAACGCCTCTTCTCTCATTTATTGGCGTATTTTTTTTGGAAGTGAGTATAACAAAACCAAAAGTGAGTATAAAAGTTTTGCATGTAAAAGTAAAAGTGAGCTAGCTCTAGATTCTCAAAAAATACGCCTTATTTTACATTCCACATTAGTTCCACACCAACAACTGATAGTTGACATGACAAGTAGGTATTTATGACAGCAAAAGGGGAAGATTTTTCTTTTGGTAAATTGTTTAACAGACGGAATTTAAATCCAAACAAAACCAAACGAAAAAAGATTTGAACAGTCCTAATGGTCGCGATATTAACAACACTTTAAATCAAGACGAGGTTAATAAGGTGTTCGTCTTCTAAACCGTTGTAGGTATTTATGTTTTGCATTTTATTCGACCCATATATCTCTCTGTCTGTTAAAAACACCTTACCGTCCAAACAAATCGACTTAGGTGAAGTAATTTTGTGAGAGGACTTATTTTTACCGTTGTCAAGTTGGTATTAAAAATTGTCTATGTCGGTCAAGTAGTTCTGGTGCTTCAAATACAAAACCAATATTAGACACATGCGTGTACCTGTAGGTACAGTACATAATATAGTGGAGGGTATCAAAGCATCGGCCAGGCCGATGATAACCCTTTTACTTGTTTTTGATTTGTTTTTTTAAATAATTAACCAACTCACAAACAAAACACCAGACCAAATATAAATTCGTCGTTTGAAATGTCAAACCGCATGTGTTATAGTTTGTGGAATGTATGTGGAATGTGAGAGTTCAGAGAGTCGAGTCGTTTCAGTTACGCAATACCAAATTCCAAACGACTCGACACGACAAATGTCGTCAGTCCTTTGGGACAGACGACGACGACAATAGGGGTGAGTGCAACCTTCCGCTTTCTGGGTTTTTCATACAAACGTCGTCACAAAACGACTCACGCAATGCCGACGATCGTCGTCGAAAAATACAATCCACATTTTTTATCATTTCAGGCGCCATTTGTCGATCGTCGCCGCGACAAAAGTCGTTTGTTTTTAGTCGCCAATACCAAACAGTCGCGTCGTTTTTTTTTAGAGTCGTAAACGACAGCGACAATAGGGGCGAGTATTTCACAAATTAATCAATTTACAATTTTAAGGGAAGGGGTTTTCGGTGTAATTTACTCATATTTTTTCAACTAAACTAAAAATCTACCTGTCTCGCCTGAAACGACTTTCATTTTTTACTATTTTTAACAAATTTCCCCTTAATTCGTGTATTAAAAGTAACAATTATAAGAGAAAAGGAGTACCCTTGCATTCTGCTCTGAATTCGGGGGGCTTATTCCCAAATGCGCGGCGAATCGCTTTTCATGGCGGATTGATATTTTTGTATTTTCAAAAGCTGTCAAAGGCGATAGCTATTCAGGTGACGGGTTGCTGGCGGATTTATTGCCAGCAATCCTCACAGAAGCTATCGCTTTTGAATGGATCGAATCGCTTTTGGAAAGATAAAAATACCAATCCGCCATGCAAAGCGATCCGCCGCGCATTTGGGAATAAGCCCCCGGGTATGTATACATATTAACATAAACCAATCAGAACTTTCAATCTAATCATACACTAGTCTCTCAACGCGCCAACGCTCTGAAGCGGCATTTAGTTTTGGAAAACTGCAAAAAAAAATCGTAAGGTCTCTGAAACGCCTGTCAACGCAAGCAAACGGCAAAGCGCGGTTATGAATTGACCTTAAGAGATTCTCGCATAGCTAATAAAGAAAACCTCAATTAAATGTGATGAAATTAACATATTTTTGAGACTAAAATTAGCTGTCTCAGGAAGTACAATCCGAAATATTTCTGCTCCTGTTGCGCAAACCGAGGACTCTGAACGTATTTACTGGCTTACAATCAAACAAGTAGAAACAATTACACAATTATGTACATAATGTATACATATATTTTTTTTACAATGTAGTCGAGGTAAATTAAGTAGCAAAACCACGAAACAATTTTTTTATTTTTCACATCAGAAAATAGACTTCGAAATATTTTTTTTTATAAAAATTACATAAAAACTAGGAGTATCCTTATTTTTTTCTGGAGCTCTTACTTGCACTGCTTTTACTTGTTGAGCTCATTACAACTAAACTGACTTTTTTTAATGAGACTGAGGAGACATCTAAATGAGACATTTCTTGCACACCAATTTGAGATTTATCTCAATGCAAACGCTCTATCTCAGATTGTTGCATGAGTTTGAGATAGTTCTTCTCGCATACCACCCAATGAGTGAGTAACGACCTTATCAATAAACGGAAAATAAGCAAATTAGTGATGAGTCAAGTTAGTGGGGCTTTTACTTTTCTATATATTTAAGTGGAATTATTTTCACATTTCACTCCGTTTTCAATTAAAATTTGTGACACACTCGAAATCAATTTTAAAATGTTTTTTTTTTTTAACATAATTTATCCAATATAGAAAATCGGCTGTCCTTTTTATTTGTTGCTTGAAACTTATACACATTCTAAGATATAAACCCATTAGGATATTTCTTTAAATTATTCTGTATTTTCATTAATATTTTTTTACTCTTTATTTTGATTAATGTTTGAATATCAATCGAGTGTTTTTTTTAACATTTCGTGTACTTTTTTTAAGAATAATAATTTAGTTTATTAATTATGAATAAATGAATTTCTTTATTTTGTTTTCTCTTGCATTCTTTCATATTTCAAAAATAATAAATGTGTAGGAGAGCTTTTGTTTGTATTTTTTAATTGTTTTTATTTTAACGTTTATATTTGTATTACATGACGGATCGGTTTTACAAACTGGAACGCATCACATAGCATATTTTCTAGTCCATTCTCGTGCCAATTCATTGTATTTTTCTCGATCAGTTTTATATATTCTTGCAATTTCAGGAACAAGTGGATCATCTGGGTTCGGGTCACAAAGAAGAGAGCAAATTGATAGTAAAACTAAAAAAAAATATTCTATTTAGTATTCCGAACGTATGTGCATAATATTAAGCGTATAAACCTTTCGAAATAGTCAGTGCTGGTGACCATTGGGACCTTAAAATATCGAGGCAAATCGAACCATTGCTATTAATGTTTGGATGGTATATGCGAGTTGTGAACGCCACTTTTGGCGGTTTAAATGGATAATCTGTTGGAAAATGAATAGTTAAGAAGAACACCCCACCTTGATATGGACTATCCGGCTAATATTAAAAAAAAATAATTATTAATTATGTAATTCTAGTTAATAGATATATGTATTCGCCTTACAGGTCCCATTATTGTTGCTTGCCAGTGAAACACTGAAAAAGAAAGGATACCATTAAATTTGGAATGAAATAATAATATTTATACATAATATACAATAACGCTTAACTTATCTATATATCTATATATACATATTACATATAATGAAATTGTAGACTTTTTTCTTTGTTCCACTATCACGTAAGAACTACTAACCAGATTGGTATGGTCTTTTTGGAAAAGGTAGGCCTTCACAATGGGAACCATATAGGCTTTATTTGGTCAAAATTGGACAAAGGGGCGTGGCACCACCCATTAAAAAAAAAAAATTAAAAATCTTATATCTCAAAAACCGCTGAACTGATTGAGCTCAAATTTACAGACAAACTTACGAAAGGACATTCTTATCTAAGATCTAAGCAAAACAATTTCTGTGAACGGGCAAAGCCGGGTGGGCACAGCTAGTGTATAATATAAATGGTGTGAAAAATGTATAGTAATTTATCAATCGGCTGGGCCGACTTGGCTCAAATTTTCAGTTGTTCGTAATTGCCAGGACAAGGCTTTTGCAAAAGAAAAAGACCCAATTAAAAGAAAAATTAAGACTTTATAAGCTGCATTTTGTAAAAGATGACTTCATAAATATTATTGATAATGAAATGGGTAGGTAAACTGGCATTATAAATGCAGTTGCATTTATGCTTCGTAATGCACTTTCTTTGGTAGGATTTCGAGTCTGCAGCTTATATGTGGGTTTTCAAAGCCATCTGAAGCTACCATGATAGACATTAACCAAACTATACCACTTAATTGAGTTAACTGCAATATCCGTATCAAAAACACTATTCTTCCGCTCGCGAATGCACTTTTCCACTTTTTTTATTCACATTCGAGTCATAACACAAGTTTTTTCATAAGCTCACAGTTCCAGAATAGCGGCATACATAGCTGGGTTGAGTATGTGTTTATTATCTTGAATTGTTATTATTATGCCCACGCCACGAAATGTAATATCCCATCTAATATCGGGTCCTTATAACCCTTATTGTGAATGGGTATCACAATTATTAATATTTTTCGAAAAGAAACAAAGAATAAATCTGACAGTATACAATATGGTGGGGTGTTGTATGAAGAGTGTAGACTCTGATTGGCATCAACTTGGTGTTCCCAGCTTTTTGTAACTACTTCATACACATCAATTGTGCTTATTTTACCACCCCGTGGTTACCACAGGGCACTGGTCTCGCTCACCCGAGCTTGGCTTGCTAAACTTATAAGTGTAGGTGCTGAACACGAAGAAAATAGCAACACTAAAATTCTCTTCTCCAATGACTGACTGAACGAGTCTCAGAAGTCGTACATGAGCCCCTCAGAAAGAGGAAGTACGGTGGATGAATTCAGTAGGCAGAATCAACTGTGACTGCAACAGTCAATTTGACAGATACCTTACTTGAGCTACTTTGACATATTTGGGGCTGAGGTCAGTGAGGATTTTTAGGACTAATCAGGTTCCTGAAACAGAGATTCTGGCGGATGAACCGTTTATGCGTCAACGACAGATGTTACATCTCCGAAATGGGTAACTGAAATCGAAAGATCCGGCCCCTTTCGCCCAAGGGGTCCAACGCCCAGAAGAGAAGAGACGAACAACGGCTTCTCAGGAGGAAAAAGAAAGAGGATGAGAAGTGAAATAGAGAAATGTAACTGCAGGAATGAGTTTCTGAGTTTTACACAAGGGTAAAAAGAACCTACCAAGGCTACAGAGCCCCGAAGCCTGCAAGGACAAACAAGGGAACATCGTAGTAGAATCGCAGTCGATGCTGAGAACATGGATGAATCATGACTTGATTGCGAACACGCACCGACTCATCTGTAAAATATGCTGGGAGGAAAGTATGCCCGATGAATAGAACCTCAACATTGTTTGCAGGATACTCAAGAAAGAAGAGCCTCTGAACTGCGCCAACTACAGATGTATAAGTCATCTTAACATCGCCTAAAAGATTTTATCTGCCGTCTTGTTTGAATGCCTGAAGCCTTTCGTCAACACCCTGATATCAGTGTGGCTTCAAGCCAGGAAAGTCCACCATCGACCAAATATTCATCGATTTTAAGGAGGCCTATTACAGAATTGCAAAATCAATTAATCCAATCAAATTGAAAGCATTGTAATTTAAATTTATACGTACTGTATCGAAAAGAAAACACTCCTGTGTTTGTACAAAACAAATAATGGCAATAATGAATAAAAATGTGAATATTGTGAATACTAATACTAATACATCATACTTTGGCGGCTGTTTATTGATAGATGGTCATCGTTCTCGCAATTTATTTGTGTTGAAAGTAAGTTTAAACATTTAAGTTCGATTGAATTTGGTTTAACGATTCGGTAGCGGAAATTGTAATAAAGTTATAGAACCAGCTACAAAAGGAAAACAATTAAGAGGCGCTCCTATCCCTTTGGAATTGGAAGAAAATGTGTGGCCATAATTTGTCGAGAAAAGTGTCCCTTGTGCCTAAAAAACTAAAAACCTATTGCTTTGAGACTTTGCGCCCACTCGTCTTGTTAAACCAGTGTGGGCAACGAGCATTCTATTGGACTGACGCCACGCCACCAACTGCAACGATGCCTTTACTGCTTACAGATATAATGCAAGTGCTGGAAACATACATTTGTCCTATGGATCAAATTTAATCATTCAGAAAATAAAGAACGCCGGGCAAAAATTTTATTTTTTTACTTGTTTACTTTCACCCATTTCATCTTCTCTCTCGAACAACAAAAGTGCCCTTTATAAGACCCTAATCGTCCCAGTTCGTATATACGGCCCAGAGGCATGAACACTATCAAAAGCGGATGAGGTTACTCTTGGTAGTTTCGGGAGGAAATTTCTTCGAGGAGGAGATACAACAACGAACATCGACCTGGTCAGAAGAGTGAAGGTGCAACGACTGAGGTGGCTGGGTCATGTAGAGCGAATGGACGCGAATGGAGTATTGGCTGTATTTTTCATCTTCCAAGTCAGAAGATGGACATTGTGAATCCATTGAAAGAGAACGTTTAAGAGATAAAAGCAATCCTCTATCTTGTGCACTTACATTTCAATTGTAATACAATTGACAATTATTTGTTGAAGGTAACGATTATCTATCTAATCGGAATATCACAGAGCGCTGTTGGGCAATGGGAGAAAGGTTGTGTCCAGAAAACATAGTTTTCTAAAATTTAGTTTTTGAGCCTCCTCTGTCGCAAACGACTGACGACATTTGTCGTGTCGATGTCGAGTCGTTTGGAATTTGGTATTGCGTAACTGAAACGACTCGACTCCCTGAACTCTCACATTTCACATACATTCCACAAACTATGACACATGTGTTTTGACATTTCAGTCGACGAATTTTTTGGTCTGGTGTTTTGTTTGTGAGTTGGTTAATTATTTAATAAAACAAATCAAAAATGAAAAGTGTTGAAATGTTTTTTGAAAGCAGTGACGAAGAAGAAAACCAGAAAAAAGAGCTGGTAAAGTTATGAAAGGAAATTCGCGACGTTAAGTGAGTGGTACAAATAATTTAAATTTCAAACATTGTTTTAATAACAATAATTATTTTCAGATTTAAAATGTATTTTAGACTATCGAAGTCGAAGGTGGTCCATGTCAATTCGGAGATAAGGCTATGTCGCCCCATTGCCGATTAATATCACTTTTTCTAAGCCTTCGTGAATGATTTTGTCAAAGGAATATTTTTCTGCATTTCGTTCACTAAATGTAGAAATTGTCCTTTATTTTTTTTTATCTATCTTCATTCTGCAAAATAACTATAATTGTCTTTTAGTTAGTTAAAAATTAAGTACACATACTTTTTTTTAACACATTATCACACAGATACACAGAAATGTATCATTTCCACGACAAACGTCGTCACAAACCGACTCACGCAATACCGTCGAAAAATACAATCCACATTTTTTGACATTTCAGACGCCATATTTTGTCGATCGTCGCCGCGACAAAAGTCGTTTACTTTTAGTCGCCAATACCAAACAGTCGTGTCGTTTTTTTTTTTAGAGTCGTAAACGACAACGACAAAAGAATAAGAATAACAAAATGAAAACACATATCTTACTTTTTTTCTCATAAAAATGCATGCAATCGACACCACAAACCCACCGTATGAAAATATACTCGATTCTTGATGACAGAATACCAAAATTCGATACTCGAATCTCGTATGAGATCAAAAATGTACATTGTTTTGTGGATTCACTTCTTCGCTGTGATTGCTTTCTTCTAAATTGTCAAAGTTACGACAAAACCCGCCTAACCAAAAGTGGCGTTGCAATCAGTAATAACGTGGAATGACAGAAATGATTTGCGAATCTCAATATGTAGGAAGTTTGTAAACTAGCTTTCAACGTAACTTACTATATAACATATTAGAACATTTTATGTATGTATGTATTGTATGTATTTACATACTTTGGTATCAATACGAGCAGTCACCTATCTTCACTAGTCGATGGCTTACTAAATTATTTTAATATGAAAACATCAAAGTTAGACACTGATCTGATTGTCGGACACGACCGGTTTCCCAAAAGCGCATTAGCACCAATTGTGTGCTAGCAGATTAAAGCAGGCCCACTTATCTACCTTACCTACTTAGCCTAAGGCCCATTTCACACATACCAGCAGCCGGCTAACCGGTACCGGCTACCCGGTCGTTGGGAATACATTCTTATGGACGGTTTCGGCTTGCAGGTGTGAACGCGACCGAGTTAGCTTTAACACATCTGTTAACTCGTAATTCTTATTAATAAACATATCTTAGATTTCACTGACATGTCTTAATGAGTGGATAACTTAACTCGCCGAATTCGACGTATAGAGAGTGGTTAACTTACTCACTCACAGAGATAACTTTGTCCAACTGCTGTACACATATTTTAAACACACACATATCAACAAAAAGTTCGATTACGCGAACAATTTAAAAGCTGAAAGAGAATTTCAGAGACAATCTAAAAATCACAAGTGAAAGCACATAACATGCTCTGAGCATGATAGTTGCTGTATTTTTTTGGGAAGTGAGTATAACAAAACCAAAAGCGAGTATAACAATGAATTTTGTATCTAAAACCAAAAGTGAGTATAAAAGTTTTGCAAGTAAAAGTGAGCTAGCTATAGATTCTTAAAAAAATACGATTATTGTCAGCTGATGGAATATGACAGATTCACAACCAAGTTTAGTACAATTTGGACGCAGTGCTGCCGTACATTGTAGTCTTATATTATTTTAACGATGAGCAAATAATAATATGTATGTACTTTAATTCAAATAAAAAAAAAAATTGCTGATACATTATACAGAGACCTGTGCAGTAGAATGGCCAAGTTAATTGGTTCGCGCTGTAGCCCGTCCCAACTTAAGTGAAAACTTCTTGCGCAGGTCTCTTTACATTAGGGATTTTTATTCACTTAGCAACAAAACAACTTTTCCAACCAGAACTACAGCTAAAAAAAATATATGTTGCGATCGAGGCATGACTGATTGTTCACACAGCACCGTCGTTGGCGTATGCAAAAGGCACACATTTACCCACCGCAAAGAAAAGGGAAATTTGCTGGGTGTTGCACTTCTCAAGTATGTGTTTAGTAATGAAAGCCAGAGTTTTGAGTATTATTATATCAGCGTAAAGAGGGTTGAAATGGAATTTTCGCTATACTTTGTGATAAAGTAGAGAAAAGCATTAACCATTTCATGCGATCAAAAATACCTTAAGAAAAAAAATTTCCCTTAAATAAAGTACTACTGCCCATGTTGGGATCTTTCTTTTGCTTTGGGACGGGCTATATTTTCGTTTTAATACATCCAACCGTACTAACACATATATGCTGCCAAAATAAATGGCTCACCCATACGAAAAAAAACTCGTTTACATACCAAGGTTAGGTAGCATTAATGTCTAATTTCCGAAAGTAGCCAAACCAACAATTATTGTTCTTTTAGTTAACAACAAATACATTACACGGAAGGAGGATCTAGTTGTTGACAATTCAAACTTACGCATTTGTAAACCTAATGCTGGGTTTCCACTTGTCGATTTGAAATTGACAATTGACGTATTTTTATACCAATTAAACAATTGGCAAGTGGTAATAACGAAAATTGCAATGAATTCACTAACAGCGTTTGTCAATAACTGACAAAGAAACCACTAGACTGGTGGAAATAGCTGAATTGTCAAGAAAAGTGTTACTTTGTCTATAATTGACAGTGAAAATTAATTGGCATCGAGTTCATATGTTGGTCAATCAACTGACAAACGATTTTTTGCCAACAATTGACATAAGTGGAAATGAACTGACGGTGGTGTCGCTCAATGACATAAACGCGAGAGCTGTCAAACTTTGTCAATCAACCGACAAATGGAAACCCACCTTAAGCCAACAAACGGCTAAATAGAATAAATAAATATAAAGTTCTGCACTAGTTTTTAAGGTTCCGTTCCCATAGGTTCAAAACGGAACCTTATTGTTTTCGCTACCATGTTCGTCCGTCTGTCCGAAACCACTAATGCTGGGTTTCCACTTGTCGATTTGAAATTGACAATTGACGTATTTTTATGCCAATTAAACAATTGGCAAGTGGAAATAGCGAAAAATGTCTTGTCAATGAATTGACTAACAGCGTTTGTCAATAACTGACAAAGAAACCACTGGACAAGTGGAAATTACTGAATTGTCGAACAAAATGTCACTTTGTCTATAATTGACAGAGAAAATTTAATTGGCATCGAGTTCATAAGTTGGTCAATCAACTGACAAACGATTTTTTGCCAATATTTGGCATAAGTGGAAATGAACTGACGTTGGTGTCGTTCAATGACATTAACGCGAGGGCTGTCAAACTTTGTCAATCAACCGACATGTGGAAACCCACCTTAAGCCAATTTTGTTCCTAGGTCTATCTCAAAAACGAATTGACGTAGAAGGTTGAAATTTGCACACAACATTATGTATAACCTCTAGTTAAACGACAAATGATAGCGATAAATTGACTGGTTTTGGAGTACATACATTCATAATGTAATAAAGGCCCTTATTGCGATTGTCGACCAGCGATCGTCACGACAATTGTCGATTGCGTCTATTGATTTTAGCTATTCGTACGCACAAAATTTGTTACTTCCAAGAGAAAGCATCGATCAGACATTTGTAATCGACTACAAGCGACTATCAAATCGACAAATACCAATCGCAAGCGACAATCACAGTTCTCGATCGATCGACAGTTGTCGATCAACGATTAATTATTGACACTCACAATAGGGGTCTAAATTAGTAATTTGGTGAAAATAATATTTTCCTTCATTCAAAAAACTGTTTGATTTTGTACCTGAAGAAAATCAAAGAACAACCGACACACTAACGTTTTCAAGACATCAACTCTGGCCAAGTACGGAAAACGGAACCTCCGGTGCGAGTGATACTCGCACTTGGTCCGTTTTTTAACAAATAAGGCGCATAAGTATTAAACCACTCGAAAAAAGCGCCGAGCATTAGTTCTTTAGTAAGGAGCCTGTTCATACAAATTACACTTGTATAGATTAAAAATGCTCTTTACTTTACTTTACTGACCAGATGTAGTGTTAAGTATAGTACAGTGCCTTATATCAAATTTCCATAATTTTATTTGCAGAAATGTATACTACGTACAATTGCAATTCACGCTTAAAAGTATGTTTATTAATTTGCAGCAATTTTGCAGATCCCAAATTTGTAATTCGAGATTTGGCAGTTTTTATAAACTTGTGCAACATTTACGCTTTTTCGAGTGAACCCAGTTTTCTCGTAGGTACCTACTGAAGTAAAATCGACGTTTTAATCTTTTGTTTTAGCGGCATATATTATGTAGTTTTATAGGTATGTACATGTACATGCACGTTTACAATGTGTACATTCACACATGAAATTATGTCCAGCTGTTTAAGCAAATCAAATTCATATTTAACACAATCTGAGTTCTTTTAAACTCGCTCTACGCCCTGTTATGCTACTTAAGGTTATTGAACTTGAGTCAGCTGTAGAACCAAATATGAAAAAAGGCTGTAAACATTACCATCTGTCGTGGTATAAACGTATAACAGAAACTGAAGAAATGAATGCCTATAATAATTTGTTTTTATTATCGTTACAGCCAACAATTTTTGTAAGTAGACATGTAATTAGAATCCAATAGCTTATTCGCCTATCTTTCGGATATATAAACCTCACTTAGTAGTACCTAGGTGGTAGGTAACTAATACGTCTTCTGTATTTTGCTTTTAAAGGAGACGCGTTGTATCGATTTTTCCTGTGATAAACATTAAAAAAAGCTTAAGCTCAATTTTCACTATCATAGAGCATTTTATTTGTGGCTTAATATAATTTACAAAAGTTGTATATAACATAAGCAAGGGACATAAGTATGTATTTAAGGATATTAAAAAAATAATAATATTTATAGACAACAAATAGTGTAGGTACTTACAATCATCCCCTACGGGCCCAGCCGAGCATTGTGCTGGAGGATCTCTACCAAGATCTTGTAATTCCTGTAAGCAAAATAAAATTTGGTAAGCATGAGTGTTCGAATATTATGCTGAAATTGGAAAAAATTTTGCAGACAGCCACGGATATTTGTATGTACGTTCGTACCAAACGAAACGAGTCTCGACGGGGTAGTTTCTGTTATGACTAACAACCACAATGTCGTACGGCAGACGTAGGTTTAATTATGGTGTGCTGCTATGCAGACGAAATAAAATTTCTTTCAAATTTATCATGTATACATAGCATTGAAACTGCAATAGAGATACATGTAGCAGGTTAAGATTAAATATATCTATCTATCCCTACGTGTAGTCTTCGTACAATTTCATAGAATTCCCCACATATATGTATGTACATGCATATATGAAGAAAATATATATATATATGGATATATATATACGTATATATATGCGGTGGAATATATATATATATATATGTCGCATTTGAGACCAACAGTGAGCCGTCTTCTTTAATGGCTGCAATCACGCCTTTTTTCCGATATCAATATGTTTATTTGGTTACCATAGATGATAATGAAATTTATTACGAACCAAACATAAAAATGTGAGCGTGAATAGCGTGAAAAATTACATCTTACCTTGTTGATTCTTTTCAACGCCATTTTCTATGCAGACTAACTTATTTAATTTCAAGCAACAAAAAAAATATCTGCAGCCTTTTGCGTATATTATTTATTTATTATTTAATAAATCTGCGATGGAAAGAAAATAAAACGATTATCCAGAAAACTTCTATATTTGAGAAAATTTTCTGTTCCACTCCACTGTTCTTCTTCCAAATTTCTTTGTTCCTTTATACAGCTATTGTTTCAACTTGTTCCACTATCCCAAAGTGCACTGCACTCCCGACTAGAACACTATAATTTACCAAAAACCCAAATTTAGATGTATAAACGTGATAACAAAGTCAACTGATATTACGTTTTTGAAAAGGGAATAACCTACACCCCTCCACAAAGTCAAAACCAATATATTTAACTCCGAAATACAGAATTACAAATTATTTTAGGTTACGGATCTACGGTGTGTTGCGTTCGAACGTAGAGTAAAAATAATGCGGCAGATAAGGTAGGGTTAGGGTGCGACGTTTTAAACATAGTACTCAACCAACACCACGCTTACATCGAATCACAAAGCGTATGCATTTTAATTTCTGACTAGTCAAATTGAGCAACTGTTTCCAAAACTCTAATATAGCAGTGCATTCGGTTTCTCTTTCAATCATGTTTACACTGCGTCTACTGGAGTTTAAATTATGTCAAAATTTTAAGTCAGAGTTCTTGTCTGCCAAATTATGTCTTTATTTGTCTTTATGTCTTTAGTGTTGACTCGATTGAGAAAATTGGTTTGATATTTATCATTGGAAAATTGGATTTATTGCTACTCGATTACCTTCAATCGATTGATTTAGGGGTTAATGACAAAATTGGTGAATGCATTCTCCAAAGCCCAAGAATATATAATGAATGTCTTAATTTTTGTATTTAAAATCAAAAAAAAATTGTATGTATTTGTTCAAATATATTAATTATGTAAGTGATGTACAACCATATGGACTATAAAATTCGAGCGACCTAAGACTTCCTAATTACCAAAGGAGCACTCATCAAAACCGGATTTAGACTATACAACAGTTTGCCGACAGCCCTAAAAAATTAGACAAATTTATATGCGTTCAAGAGATCTGTGATTGATTT
Organism: Cheilosia soror; assembly: GCA_949372485.1. Lineage (NCBI taxonomy): Eukaryota > Metazoa > Arthropoda > Insecta > Diptera > Syrphidae > Cheilosia > Cheilosia soror. The sequence goes on along the minus strand of OX443562.1, from coordinate 48,489,275 downwards.
TGTAAAATCTATTTATAATTTATTAATGTAATCTATTTATTCTTTAACTACATAATTTATATTTTCTAAAATACGTATCTACAGTTATTAATAATAATTTAAACTTAATGTAATTTAAACTTAATGTAGAAAGTTCAGATTTTAAAACAAATTATAGTTGTAACTGATGGTAATTTATTACCTACCTATGCTAAATACAATACAATAATTCATAGACTGAAATTCGATAAAAATTAACTTCTCACTTCCCCACTCAGATTGTGATTATAATTATTTAGTTTGAAATTCGTTTTGTTACAGAAAAGGCTACGTATTATTTAAAGCAGAGGCGTAGAAGCATGACAAAACTACTCTATCTATATTCGGATATTATTTTGTATCTATAAGATGACACTAGGCCTGTTTTATTGGCAATCTATCTCAGTGAAGTAAAGTAAAACAGAATCTTTAACACGCAATTACAACAACTAAACACTGTTTGACACTTTCGAGACTCTATATAGTTGTTGTAATTGCGTGCTGAATATTCTACTTTACTTTACTTCACTGAGATAGATTGCCAATAACAGAATCCCTTATTATCCCTAGTACCTATGTATTTCTTGTTATTAGGAAAGTGTAATCAAGCCATTAATGGTCAGTAATTTCCTAAACGCAGTAATTATGAAATGTCATTCTTGACCCCATTCTCATATCTTCCCACCACTTTTCGGAATGATAGGTCCCGATTCGGAGAATTCCAGTTCGAGATCCAGAAAAATGGAGTAGTAACTAATTATTCATGAATATCATGATAGGTATACAATAAGCCGCCCGTACTGGAACGTTCCGAATTTCATGGAATTTGGGTTGCTGTCGTTCAGGCGTATGTTTTCACGGTAATGCAGTTTAGGAGGTTAATGGTCCGATTACATGACCACACGAATCTATCAGCTGTCGTACTTTTTTGGGAAGTGAGTATAACAAAACCAAAAGTGAGTACAACAATTTTGCATGTAAAACCAAAAATGAGTATAACAAAACCAAAAGTGAGTATAAAAGTTTTGCATGTAAAAGTAAAAGTGAGCTAGCTATAGATTATCAAAAAATACGCCTACTTTAGATTGATGTTGAAGAAAAGGGGTATTCATGCAACGCCGTAAACGTAGTGTAACCCAATTGCAACGCCATCTACTGAACAGGCTGAGAAGGATCCCCTCGATCTGTCTGAATGTGCCCAATTGGATGACGTTTAAGCGGACAGCAACAGAGTCGTTCTGGTGGCTACGAGCTCAAACAACGAGAAGATACTTGATTGAAATAAAGATTTAATTTGTTTAAAAATAAAACGATAACGTATTTTAATTCAATTCAAAACCTCAGAAGTGGGATAAAGATATCCATCGCGCAAATGTCTGATTTAAAAAAATTGAAAGTTAACGAATTGCGAATGAAGTGTGCTGAGCTCGGTTTACCTGACAATGGTACGAAAGCCGAAATGATAGAACGTATATCCACCGACGAAAAAAATTTTGCCGAGAATAATTCAAACACGAGGATAGACGCTTTGAACGAGAAATTTGACGACCTGAAATCATTAGTTGAGCAAGTTGTGCTCAACTCAACAAAATTTAACAGCACACATCGCAACGAAGATCAATTTTTCTCCGCATCGCAGACATCCCAGTTACGGTCGCCATCACCAATCACAAAAATAGCAAATGTTTCCGAATCCAAAGATGCGCCACAGTTAAACACCACCACAGCTCCGATCACAACGACGCCATACATTCATGGTTCATCACATGGAAATATACAAATGTTTCCCATGCCACAACACGTTCCGACATATTACACTCAAGCACCTATACATGCACAGTATGTTTCAACGCAGCATATACCACCAACGTACAACCAAATGCATGCCCATCCGCTCCCACATTGGCCGCATACACATATTCCACCACCATCAGCAAGTACAAACATACCTGTGATGAGTAATAGCATGAGTGTTCGAGATATAATAGATATTATACCAGAGTTTGATCCATTATCACCAACATCGCTTAGTTCCGAACAATTCATAACACGCATAAACAATCTAACAGAAGTGTATCTCTGGCCAGAGAAAAGTTTGTTACTGGCAGTGCCAGCAAAGTTAAAAGGAGCAGCCAAATTGTGGATTGACGGTCTGCAATATATTTTCGCGACTTGGCAACAATTTGCGTCAAAATTTATCCAAGATTTTCCATGCACTTTTGATGAGGCAGATATACACTTTGAGATGACAAAAACGATCCGATACGAGAATGAACAATCAGAGCACTACTACTATAAAATGTGTGCCATCGGACATAGGGGTAAGTTATCTGATCAAGCTATAATAAAGTACATTGTACGTGGATTAAATAATCCGCAGATGCAGCACGCCATTTCCTGTCATCACTTTAATAATCTGTTGGAACTACTTATGTCAATACGTTCCTACGAAAACACCGCCATCCAGCCTGTAAGCACTCGACTTCCGCTACGAACACCGAGAAATACACCAGTCAATAGTGCCAGCCCGACGAACGAGCAACAATACCAACGAAGACGTAACGTTCTTTGCTATAACTGCAATGAGCCCGGACATATCTCTATAAATTGTCCTCAGGAACAGAGACGTGAACGCTGTGCAACATGTCGACGAATAGGTCATAACGCAAATGAATGTCCAAACAACAGTGCTTCAACGAGACCCAACATCACTAACATTTCGAAAGATGAAGAGTCCATGAATACAGGCGACGACGGCAGAAAAATTATAAAACAAATTTGTCTCAACAACCAGTGGAAAGTAGATGCTCTTATTGATCCGGGTAGTGTACGGTCATTGGTGCAGCGAACAACAGCCTACCGCGTAGCACATATAATTCCAACGAAGAATGTACACCTTATTGGATTTGGCGGGGGTCGATACAACTGCAAATCCAAAATAGCATGCGAAATGACGATCGATGACCTGGATTACAATGTGGAACTCTACATTGTCGAAGATGGTATGTTAACCGAACCTATATTGCTAGGAACCGATATATTATGTCGAAAGGAAAACCGAGTTATTATCGAAGATGGTATTTGCCGTATTGAGAAGGTCGTCGACCCAATGACAGAACATCTTCAAGAAGAAGATGGTCAGAAATTAAAACGGATGCTTGCAAAATATTCTGATTGTTTCGGTGAAACCATCAATGACCTTGGAACGTGCGATATAATTAAAATGGAAATCGAGGTGACATCTAGCCAACCGGTACAAATGAAACCTTATCGGATTCCGTTTGCTAAAAGAGAACGAGTGGACGTCATAGTTTCAGACTTGCTGGAGAAAAATATTATCCGACGAAGTCAGTCACCTTATTCTTCACCAGTCGTACTTGTTGGAAAGAAAAACGGTGAGGACCGTCTTTGCATCGACTACCGAAACTTAAACTTAATTACCGTGAAGCAAGTATTCCCGATGCCGACAGTGGATGAAATGCTGTCGCAACTCGCCAACAACAAATATTTTACGACAATCGATCTACTCTCGGGGTACCACCAAATAGAAATCGAGGAAACTTCTAGAAAGTACACTGGATTCATCACACACGACGGCCATTATGAGTACAATAGGATGCCATTTGGACTCGTTAATGCACCAAGTGTTTTTCAACATATGATCAACAAACTACTATCGAGTCTCCCCAAAGGTACAGCGCTGGGTTATTTGGACGACATAGTCATACCAAGCAAAACGATACTCGAAGGCTTGGAGCGGCTAGAACGAGTACTGGATCTGATCAGCAAACATGGACTAATACTACGGCTAAAGAAATGTACGTTCCTGCAACTGGAAATAGTATTCCTTGGTCACCTTGTAAGTGAAAGGGGCATACGGCCTGGCGAAGATAAATCTGCAGCAATCCTAAAGTTTTCACCGCCTCGAAACGTTCACGAAGTCAGACGATTCCTGGGGCTTACAGGATTTTTCCGCAAATTCGTTATCGACTATTCAATCATAGCCCGACCGTTGACTCAACTGCTAAGAAAGGACGAAGATTTCAAAATGGAATCTGCAGAGATAATGGCATTCGATGAGCTGAAACGTGCGTTGACTTCCGGTCCTGTACTTGCAATCTACAATCCAGAAGCGTCACACGAAGTACATACGGATGCAAGCTCAGCTGGACTCGCAGGTATCCTAATGCAAAGCGTAGATGGTAAGAGCGTCCATCCTGTATTTTATTATAGCCGAAAGTGTACGGACGTCGAACAAAAATACCACAGCTATGAACTTGAGGTTCTTGCAATTGTTGAATCCCTTGAACGCTTTAGAATGTATTTGCTGGGAAAATCTTTTAAGGTGGTGACTGACTGTGCGGCTGTAGCGATGACAAAATTGAATAAGCAATTATTACCCCGAATTGCACGCTGGTGGTTGAAGCTGCAAGAGTTCGATTTTACGGTTGAACACCGCACAGCCGACAGAATGCAACATGTTGATGCAATGAGCCGTGCCCCATATCAACCTGCAGCTGAGCCTGAAATTGTACGAAGTTCCATTAGTAAAGTTGTACTAGCTGAGTCCGATTGGTTTTCATCAATGCAGCTCCTGGATGAAAAACTGATGAAAATTATAAAAATCCTGAAAAGAGAGGAAACGTCACCATTTCAAAACCAAATCAGAAAAGAATACGAACTGCATAACTGTAGACTATATCGAGTAATGGACGACGAAAATCCCAGACTAGTTATACCAAATGGGATGCGATGGCGCGTTGCGAAATACTGTCACGATGATTGTGGACACTTCGGGGTTGACAAGACGTTGGAACGTATAAAAAAACGATTTTGGTTCCCTAATATGCGAAGATTTATCAAACAGTATATCTCATCGTGCTTGGAATGCGCATACAATAAGTCGAGAGGCGGAAAAACGGTTGGTGAACTCTGCATCTGGAATATCGATCCCATACCTTTTGCAACGCTTCATATAGACCATCTTGGACCATTTATTAAAAGTCGACAGGGAAACGTATACATTTTGGCTGTCTCAGATGCATTCACTAAATACTTAGTAGTAAAAGCTGTTAAAACGACAAAAACACAACCAGTTCTACGCATGATAAACGAACTTTCGTCTTACTTCGGTTTACCACTTACCATAGTCTCGGATCGGGGAACTGCCTACACGTCCAAACTGTTCTCTGCGTATTGTCAACGAAACAACATCCGTCACGTCTCAAATGCGGTAAGGTCACCTCGCTCAAATGGACAAATCGAAAGGGCAAACAGAACGATTTTGTCTTTCCTTCGAACTACCGTACAACAAGACAGAGATTGGGATAAAACTCTTATTGATCTTCAATGGAGTGTTAATTCACAGATTAACTCCACAACAGGATTTTCACCAAACGAACTTGTGTTCGACTTCAAAATAAGAAATCGCAACGAAAACATTTTAATTGATTTGATAAATAAGACCGATGACAGCCAGCCTACTCTGATTGAAAAACGACAGGCGGCTTATGAGAGTATTCTACAACATAAAGAGAAGTGGAAAAAAGTTTTCGATGAAAAGCATACTACTCCTTGCTGCTACGTGAACGGTGATTTGGTGTTAATTGAAAATGAGCCTACTACTACTGGAATGTCTCGAAAATTGGAGCCTAAGTATAAAGGTCCATATATGGTAACGAAGTCATTGGGAAATCATCGGTATGTTATAGAAGATCTTCCGGGTATGGCGGTAACTGGAAGGCGTTTTAACTCAGTATTTGCGGCTGACCGGATGAAACCATGGTGTAGACTGGTACCCGAGTTGGATGGTGAAGAGGAAGACGACATCGAGGACGATGACTTTTATCAGGAACGGCCGAGTTGTAACCCAATTGCAACGCCATCTACTGAACAGGCTGAGAAGGATCCCCTCGATCTGTCTGAATGTGCCCAATTGGATGACGTTTAAGCGGACAGCAACAGAGTCGTTCTGGTGGCTACGAGCTCAAACAACGAGAAGATACTTGATTGAAATAAAGATTTAATTTGTTTAAAAATAAAACGATAACGTATTTTAATTCAATTCAAAGTAGTAAACAGATAACTTTGAAAATAAATTCGGTTGAAAATTTGTGTTGCTTTGTGTTGAACCATTGACAATTTATATATGGACTGCTAAGTGCTAGTAGACGTCTTCGCGTTGGCTCCAACATAACCACTAGCTCTCTTGGTTCGGAGCGGAAAAAAAATTTGAAACTCGCACTTTTTTAAAGTGACATCTATTGTTAACAATATTTTATTTTATTTATTTTATGTATTTTATTATCAGCTAAGATTCATATAGATCATCGATATACATGCACTTTCAACAACAACATATCTTCCTATTTTCCATCGAGATCACGAATCATGTTGTTTCGTGGCGTTATTTATTTTATTCATCAAGGGCCGGTTTGTTCATCTTGGGTTCACTCTAATCAATGGTAATTCCAGCTGATAATCATAGAATTTGTTTGTTCAGTCAAATTTTAACCAGAGAATCCATGGTTTGGTTAGTTAACCCGAGAAATCGGTAACCAGCCGATTTTGTTCGGTTAACGGAATTTAACCAAAGGAAATTCTGGAATTTTGTTTGTTCAAGCTTTGATATAGCAGTCAAAAACAAAACATATTTCTTTCAAAAACAGATGAATGCAATGCACGATAGTATGGAAAAAATTGCATGCATTGCTACGGCTGTGACACGTTTGTGCTGATAACACTCATATTCAGTTAACTTAAAAAAAAATATACATAAATCAATGAAATATTAGGTCTGTTTTTTTGCACATCGATCTCAGTGAAGTAAAGTGAAGTAGGATTTTTAGCACGCAATTACAACAACTGCACTCAATTTGACACCACTGAGATTCACACAAGCTATTCATTTCCAGCAGGACCAACTTTGGAGCATTCTTCAATTCTGAACACCAGGGGAGCACATTTTTGTGTAATTTGGATCTGTTCACAGAGTGTCTCCTTTTATGATACCACCATCGGCTGTGGTGGGTGTAAATGTACATATAAGGAATTGCATATTTTAAACAACTTTAAAAATGACAACTGAATATTACGGAAAGTAATAAAATACTAAATATTTTCCGTTTTTATTTAAGTTGCATTTTGTTTACAAAATATAATTATATATACACATAGACTTGTAATAATTGAAAACTATCTTTGATATGTTATGGGATACATTTTTTGTAGATAATAAATAGGAAATCCTCCCATTTTGTATTCCCTGTTGATTTTTTAACTGAAGTATGTAATAAAGGTTAAGTATTATTTACATAGCTACTCTTTTTTTTAAGTGAAAGTCATTCGATTTCAGCCAACTGACATTCCAACTTTTGATTTCGATGGGGATTTTTTTTGTTCATTTCTTCGCACATTCTCATTTTCGATTGCATTACCTAAGTTAAATGTTATGAGTTTTTTCGACTGAAAATGTGGTCTAAGTCTTTATTTAAACAATGTTTATAGTGAAATTTACATAAAACATACAAAATTGGAAGCAACATTTGTTCGTCTTATGGGGAAAAAATTTCAAATGTAAATAATCGTATGTCACAATCAAAATGAACAAACCAAAACGATTTGAAGTGCTCTGAAGTGCTTTAATTTTTATTGCATTTTTTCTGTTCAATTTGATCTTTTCTTCCTCCAAGAATGTGTAAATAAACCCATCCTTTCTCAAATTACAGTCAAAACCAACGCAATCGACAGTGAAATATTTATACAGCTGATTTCGAAAATAAATTTCATACAATTAAATCATTTGATAATGACCTTCTTTCCTTCAAAACTTAGATCGTGAGAAGTTCATTCGATTGAAAGTTTTAAATTCGAGGAATACTCGATTCGATCGAATCTCAGAATTAGCACGTTCTTCACTTCAGGGCTCACCTAATAAACACACCCACGCATGTTTTTGTTTTTTTTTCTTTGGCAATTAATTTGTGATATTATTTTGACCATACAAGACGCCAGGAAGAGAAAAAAAGTAAACAGAAAAAGTAAATATTCTGTACAAATTGATAATCATTATTTTTTTTGCGCTAAAAGGTTAATTATTCATTTTTCTAGAAGGATTTTGATTTTGAAATTGAATTTTTCATTGATGGCCATTTTGACAGCAATGCCAGCTGTTAACTTTTCAGGGGTAAGACCGACTGTTCAGAAAAGTGGTTGGGGACTGTTTTTTTGCACATTTTCTTACTTTACTTTACTTCACTGAGATGGGTGAGGAAAAAAACAGACCTATTGAAAATAAACGTCTACAAAAAAAAATTATTTTAACCAAGGATTAATTCTAACAACTGAATTGACAAATAAACTGGAAAACTGGAACGATTTGTCGCAAATCTATGGTTTGGAGACCAAAATGAAAAATAAGTGAACAAACGCTTTGGGTTCAAATAAATCTATGATAACCTAACCGCAGATTTAACCAGCTGTGAACAAACTGGCCCTAAATGTTGTAAGTATTACCATCTCTAACACCAAATGTAAGCCCCCATACCTGGGTTTTGGGGGTTCAAACCTCTTCCGAAATATCTGAAATCTACTAAAAAATAAGGAGAGAAATATTTTATAAAAGAAAAACAATATTTAGGTAACCAGTCATATATTCTTTTGATTGGAGATACATTGTTATATGCTTATATGCTCTCCCGATGCCAGCATCAGCCTTGTTGGTCTTGCATTTAAATAACGCTGTATTTACTGCTGTTTGGTCATGTGGACGGAAGTCTTGGCTTTCATCGTCCAGATTAAATAGTATAGGGTATAGGGCTTCTGGTGATTACATTCGTTCAAAATGTTTAATCCCCTGACAGCATTTATTCATTCTTATGGAGTCTGAGATATACGCATTCTTACCTGGACTACAAGAAGGTAATGGTCCGATTCTATGTTGACGTGGAGCAAGGCCTTACACCGCGATCGCAACACGATCAATTTGTCTGACAGTTTTTGATCAGAGGTCAAATCACGTAAAAGAAAAACGATTGAACGATATCGTTTGCACGCATATTTCACAGCCATATTTCTTTATGAATATTAGAAAACCGTTACTGACAGGTTGATAGAAAAGCCGAAGAGGAATAACTACTATCCTCAAAATTATTAGAATACACGCCAGCATATGGAAGGCGACCCATAAGCAGCGCAGCGCACGTGCCGCATGCGACGGATAAAGAAGGTTTACTTTCTACTTGTCCGTCGCATCCGTTGACAGTTGGCATCGCATTAGAGAAAGCGCTTTCATTGGTGGAAACATTTAAGATAATGAGAGAAACTGTGAAATTCTGCGGATTACAGTTAAATCAAAATAATTTTGTGGACATTTTCGAATTTAATAAATTTATTAAATTGAATTTAATAAATTCTAAAGATTCCAAGTGCGGACTGCGGCGACGGGTTTTAGGGGACTGTTCGTTACATCGGATACGTCAATATTGACGGATCCGTCGACGCAATTGGATTGCATTGGATTGTTAAGTCCAATTATTGCCTAATTAAAAAAGAAAAATATCATTTATGTATAAAATTCAATTATGTATAAACTTATTATAAATGTAAATAGTTTAATCAAACTAAATAAAAAATACAATACAATACAATGCAAAGGACGAGGACGAATGGGTCTATGAGTTTGGCTCCTTTAATACACTCATCGATCGCTGTGACGTTAAAATTGTTTGATTGTTAAAAGCGTTGAATGGACTCCACAATCGAAAAACTGTGCTGAACGATGAATCACTGCATTTGTCTGAACACGCCCAATGAAAACGTCAAGTTTTTTTTATGAAAATATTTAATTTCGTTTCTATTTTCTTTTTTTTTTGTGATATTAGTGTCCTGAGCTTTTCTTTAAAAAATCATTAAAAGAAATTTGCATATCCGTTTCTATTAAAATACCTATTTTTATATTCATTAAAATAAGTGGTTTTGGTCGTGATCAGTCAAGTGAATCGTAGCAATATGTGTTCATGTTGCCCTTGTTTTGTGGGCCAACATTTCGTTTTTGCCTACATTTGTTAAGTTCAGAAAGTATTTCTTTTAATTATATTTATGCTTTCGAAATACTCTGTATGGAAATTTTTTGCAATGGAAAGTAAAAAGTTATTATAGTAATCGCCTCGCCTTCTTCATAATTCAGTCCAAACTTTTAAGGTGGTACATTGTTTTTCAATGAGTCTTGTGTATTTCATATGTACATATATACGATTTGATTATGTATTTAACTTAGTGTTTATATTGACTTAATATCTATTTGATACTACTAGAGAATTTAATAAACATGATTAAAAACAAAGACGTGGTTATGCACGCAAAGGAATTTTTGGGAATTACTAATGCTACATCTTTGGAAAAAAATTGTGCTGTCCCAGGAATTGTCCCATCATCTAGTTTAGAAAATCTGGAAGCGTTAAGGAGATGCAATTCGTTGCCACTATTTATATCGAGTGTAAGTAAATTTTTCTAAAATAGCATTTACAACTAATTTACACCTACCTACTACCCACATATTTATGAGAGTTAGTAGAGCAAGTCCTAACTCACTGAAAATGTTTTAAATCAATGAAATGCTACACCTTACAAAATGCATATATATAGTATAATTTATGATAAATACAAAAATGATATAACTATTCATTTTTCAATATGCAATGACTATTAACCTTATTTAACTCCCTGTACCTATTCTCTTAGGAATTTCGGTACATGTACCACAATCACGCGATGTAGATGCCAGTTAAATGAACCTACGCTTGCCTCCACAGTTTAAACACACCCTTTTCAATTTAGTTAACGGGTTTGAATCCATAGATACTATAGCTACTTCAATCAGTAGGATGAACCTCTATGCGACCAATAAAAACATATTTACTCTTTCCTGTTACAGACTGTGTTTATCTGCAATTTCGGGAACAAATGTAGATTTTATATTTAAATGTTATTGTGTTTTCGGCTTTGTTAATGTTTGATGTTCGAGCCTTATGCTTAAATTTAAATCGCCCAGTACGTTACGTCCTCTTCTACTTCTTTATAAACGCAATAGATCTAATGTTCAGATTTTATTGCGGCAATTCAAATCATTACAAAGGAAACTTATCCATACTTTTACCTTTCCTATCAATTGTACTTATACCAAAAATTGGTAAACAAGCGCATTAATCCGAGCGGCACTATGTTTTTAGCTTTAAAATATAAAAAATTAAAATGAAAAGCAGAGGGCAAATGTTACAAAATAACATTGAAATGATAAGTCAAGAATAGAACGGCAAAATGACCACTGACTAATTTTCACACTGAAATTAATCCTGGAAAATACCAACGAATTTAAAGTCGAGCTGTAAATAGCGATGGATGAATTCGGATATTAATCCAACTGCAATTGGCAATCATTTCAGGGCTCTCAACAGAAATATAATTTAAGTTGCTCATCCAAAATATGCTAAACATGTTCCGGATTTTGCAACGACTTGCGGTACACATAATTTTTAACAGGGTTCATTTAGAAAAAAGTTTATCCACCTCGTAGTAAAGCCAACTCCACGAATGACACCTTAGAGAATATCTGGTAATGAATAGAAAAGCGCTGGGATCAAAACTCTTGTCTCGAAGAACCGTTTTTTAGTAAATTTTGCATTATGACGACATGTAATAGACGATAAGAAGGAACTGGTCTCCTTTGAAGGAAAAAGTCTATGGAGAATTTTTTGTTCTGTGGTCGAGAATAGCGAGTGGAGGAGAAGCTACAACCAACTCTATAAGTTGTACCAATATGTAGATGTATGTAGTACAAAAAGCAAAAAAACATCGATTCAAAGATGTGGCCACATCGAGTCCGGAGAATCTTCGACTACAAGCCTTCTGATCGAGACTAAAAGAAAGACTGCACCTACCCTTTGTAGGCACTACTGAAATTATAGCGCTCGGATAGCAAAACTTGCTTCATTATTTTTTTATGACCATGTTATTCATCCGTAAACAATTATATCGACTTTGAATGTTTTGAATATAGCCTTCCATATATTTTCGTTGGCATATCATTTGTTATTTAACACCGTTATTTTAAATCGTTCACTTTTTTGTTTGTATCACTAGGCAGGTCTTCATTAGGCAACCATGCATTTAACATATTCAAAACTGTTCAGGCAAACGATAAAGCAGTGCGGCCTTGTGGCCACACGCATAATGTCGTATTACAACTTGTTTTATACGTTATTATGGGTTATGCGATATAATTCTTTGAACTACATATTCTCCTACTCCTGTACGTAATATTTTATTAGTCGGAAAAGCTGAAGCCAATTGTAAAAATAAAATAAAAAATAATAGGTTTTTTTTATTAGAAAGTGCTACATTGTTGTAATGTTTTCATAACTATCCGTAATTAGGAGTTGCTCCCCCAAAACAAAAAAATAGTATAAATTTATGTTCTAACACAAGTGGTAAAACCATATCTATCTTCTCAGACAGTCAAGCTGCTCTTAAAGCTCTGAACTCATCTGTTATAAAATCAAAGCTGGTCCTAGAAACTTATATGGCCATCTACGAACTAGCAAGGAAAAATCTAGTCATCCTACACTGGATTCCAGCCCACAGGGGATTTACTGGAAACGAAACGGCTGACTCTCTGGCCAAAGTCGGCGCGACAACGCCACTCGTCGGACCTGAACCCTTCTGTGGTGTCAGTAAGGGATGCTTCAGGGAATACATTAGGAGCTTAGCTCAAATCGAATCTAATGAACTCTGGCTTAAAACACCTGGGCAGAACTGCACCAAACAGTTCTTCCCAAAATTCCCTATCCTATTTTCTAACTAATCTGGATAAAAACAGCCTAAGAATCCTAACAGGAATTATTACTGGTCTTATGAAAAAACACCTTCACCGAATCGGAGTCTCACCAGACCCCACATGTAGACTGTGCCTAGAGAGTGATGAATCCTCTCTTCACATTCTCATAGAATGTCCGGCTCTCTTCCGCCCGCCGCAGAAAGAAAGTCTCCGGAGTAAAAAGATGGCTCTAGGACCCTACCAGGGATGGCACAATAGGCTCCTTTAGAGAGGCCGCAGTGCCAGGGCCGGGCCAGGGCAAGGCTCTCCCAATCAATCATCTAATCTAATCTACAGAAAAAATACATGGGTTTCAAATGCAAAAGAAGTACATATACTATTTGAGTTTTATTGGCCCATCTACGTTTCGCTCTGGCTACTATGTTAGTTAGCATAAGTGGTTTGTCTAACAACTGTGGATCATACACGTTGTACGACCTTAGATGACACTCAAAGTCCGGGATGGACCACGTCCTCAACCAACTCGGTCCCTAGCTAGTTGCCTCCAGTTACGCACAGCAAGTTGGTCGGCGTCGCTCTCCAATTGTGCTCGCCATCTGATGTGGGATCTGCCTCTGCTTGCATTGCGCAAGCTTTCACTATTAACGCCTGAGGAACCTAGGCACACCTTTCCGTCCGCCGCACAATCCCTCATATGGCACAGAGACCAGTAATCCTGTAAAGGGTCTCATTCAGAGATACGCGGCTCTAGAATAAATTACAATTTTATATCATCTTGGGTATCGATGTGTTTTTTTTTTTAAATACATCTCCCGGGAAAGGCGAACCTATAACGCTTCAACAGCGCCCTGAGATACTTGCAGATGTATGTTAGTTCTGCACTTAAATTGCTGCAAATTGTAGTGTTCTGGAAATATATCCCCAGGAAGCGTGTTCCAAAGTTTGCTTGTCCTGTAACAGAAGGAGTTTTGTAAAGTTGATGTCCTGTATGGTTATGATCATGAGCATTAGCAGCCTGTCTTGTGGGGCGCCCAAAAGTTGCATTTCGAGGGATAATGTCTTTGAGTTCCTCGGAACATCTACCATGGAAGTACATATAGAACAATCTTCAGTGCACCAACGGTTGTAGATTCTATGTGAGTGTAGGGTCTCCAATAAGTCGAACTGCTCGTCTCTCTATGCTGTCAAGTAGGTTAAGTGAATGTTTTGGGGCCGAGATTCATAATATGTGAACAATATTCCAAGCCTGGTCTAACCTGTGCTTTGTAGAGAAGGAGAAGTTGCTTGGGGCTAAAGTACCTCTTTGATCTAAATAGGTAACTCAACTTAGCGGACGCCGATGTTGCGATATAGGATATGTCGTCCCGCCATGTGATACCTGAATTGACTGTGACTTCTAGATGGTGCATTGAGTCCTTGGGATGGATTGGATGGTCATTCATTTGGATCTGAGGAACTGTTGATGCATTTTTCCTAGAGCCGTGTCTTATTTGCATTGTATACAACTAAGTTGTCTTTTCCCCTCTTCAAGATTTTGTTCAGATCATCATTTAGAAAACTAATTTGTTCACATCTCTGACTGTGTGATGTAGCCGCATTCACAGGCCCAGTGTTCGAGATGGAGGATATAAGAGTGCTGTCATCAGCAAAGCTGTAGATATTATTATTATTTGTCGATCCAAACAAATTGTTGATGTGGAGAAGAAGTAGAGTTTGAGAAAGAATAGATCCTCCTGCATTTATAGCAAACGAATTATATGATACACCATCTACTATAATAATAATGTGTGGCATAATGCTCCAAAATGCGTTTAGCCCCGATGTGGTGGGTGGGCTCATCAGAAGACGAATCACCACATCTGTCTAGACATCATTTTACTCGATGTTCACGTTCACCGAGACTATCATGTGTTTCACAGCCAAAACTGACTGTGAACCATAAACCTAAACGTGTCTTCGGTCGAAGACAAATACCGTATATTGTTTATTTAGCCGGATGCCTGGCAGTGAACATCGAGTAAAAAGTGCGTCTTATGTCATCCATATGAGTGATTTCGATGACCATGTATTTGCTTATCATCGCTAATGGAACTGGATGGCCGACAGAGAACATCCCTTTTGTCACGTATATGACACTATGTAGTCGAATGAATCGCATTTTTTGTGACCGCCTGAAAGTAACTTAACGAAAGATACCTTCATCTTTTTGGTAAATAAAACCAGCCTCGTGTTTGTCCGGTTGACACTAAACCACATCTCTCGATTCAGGAGAATTTAGATTAGTGAATTGGAGAACATAGGAAAGTTATTGGGAAAAGAAGGATTAAGGCTTCGTCGTCCGCCTGTTTAAGGCTTGGACGGTCGATTTTGTATCAGTTATATTGAATGCCCTATTCTGCATTTCTTGATTGAGACGAATCTTTTGATCAAAGTTACAGTGAGGAGAGGAGCAGTCTCAACTTAATACTGAACTGCTTTCTAAAGCGCAGTGAGGTAGACAAAGTTTCTAACTAACTCAAAGTTGTAATCGTCCCATTGTGTGTCCCTTATTGTTGACAACCCTTATTCACAATGTTTAATCAAATTTTTGCCGCTTCTAACATTATTAATATCCAAATATTTTTGAAAGTAAGTTCATACATTTGTATTAATATCCTAATTTTTGTTACAATATTTCAGAACGTCTATTGTGATTGGAGAAAGAAAAGCACTAGCACTGTTCAAAATAGGTTTATAACCAGCAACTCATACCGTCAATCAGTTAATTCAACGGATACACCCACATTCAACTACGAACTGTATAACCTTCAAACAGAAACGAAATCGCTTCAGGAATTACAAATTGAAGTAGATGCCCTTTTAGAATTTCGAGACTTAGTTATTGAAACATTTCCTGATCTCAAAAACAAAATTATATCAATGTCTTCAGCAGCTATATCAGCAAATACTAGTAAGCTGCATTCATCACCAAGGTAAGATTATCAATTTGTTTGTTTAATTTTGTGTTAAGGTGTTCGTTTAGTTTAGAGGTATGTATATATTAGTATTTTTTTTTTTTTTTTACATATAATAAACGACATCCGTCTAGTTCTATTGTTTCGTATAAGTAAAGTTTTATTTTATTAAAACTGACATTTTATACAAAGTTAGCATAAACTAAACTTCAAACAGTTTACATATATAGTATTTCGAGATACTACATGTATCTATACCTACATTTTTTAAATTCTCATTTACATGATCAATATTGCAATAATTGACAACGATTGGTTAAAATCATATATATTGCATTTGGTGTGTTTTGGCCGCATGCAAAGTCATGCATTTTCGACGACAACCACTCAAGAAACAACTCCAAACAAAAACAGGCGTGTGGGTTGGCTCATAAGATTCAATTAGGTAATTGGTATTTGATAAAACGTCACGATAAAACGTTTTATCTGGTCCGAAGTTTTGTTTCTCATAGGTCCTTGAAAAGTAGATTTACTAGAGCATCGTGGGGATCTATTGGATTTTGAAGATTAGAGTTAAGTAAACCCGAACGAAGCTCCCATTCAAAAGACTGACGATTTGGATGTCTTAGCCGCCTAGCGGTTTTTTGAAAATGCAAAAAAAACGTGATTTTTAAATACTCGAGCGAGTCAGATTTTTACACTACACGGTTCAGCTTTATGACTCGTCGTGCGGTGCAAATATTCATAGCTCTCGATTCTACGCCATCGACTCCAAATAATCAAGGGCAATCCCCATACGGGTATAGAAGAGATTATGGACTTGATCTAACCATCACCTTGGTGTACCTAGAGGACGCCTGCCTGATGGTACGGATTCCATAGCACGACGGGTCGGGGACATGCGTTTAACATTACCAAACCACCGAAGCATGGATCGCTCCGTCCGGAGAAGTAGCTGCTCGACATTGAGTTCCTCACGTATTCTGGTATTTCTAATGCGATTTCTACGGGTCACACCAGCAATACAACGGAGAAATCAAATTTCGGCAGCTTGAATTCGCGATCTTATTCTTTCGGTCATTACCCAAACCTCATGACATGACCATAGGTAAGAATTGAAGACTGACAACTTAGCTGTTACACTAAGTTCAGTCCTCCTAATAACAGAATGACCAAGCTGACTCAAAATTGACCTGACCAATCCTACAGGAAAACTCGGCATTGCTCCTTCCATCGCTCGTGAATAAGACCCCAAAATACTTAAACTTCTCCACCTGTTTCAATAGGACTCCACTAACATGCAGAGTGCATTGAACAGGCGTTCTGGAGACGAGCATCACTTCAGATTTGTTTACGTTTACTTTCATCTCAGCTTCAACACAAACGGCTACAAATCGATCGAGTGCGCGCTGAAGTTCAGTCTGAGAGAACCCAAGAATGACCAAGTCATCAGCGAAGAGCAAATCAATGACTTATCCTCAGATCTTCCAATTCCTTTTGAATTCAATTAGGCTGTGGTTCCGGTGAAAGCGATTTTTACTCGCGCGCACTTTGCGAATGTAAGCGAATAAGATTCGTGCGAACTAAGCGATAACCACTCTGGTTCTGCTGCCAGCGAATTTACTCAAGCGAAGTAAGCGAATTTAGCGGGAACGACACATTTATCTGCAGGAAATACTGCGAAGTAGTCGTGTTTTGAAGTGTTAATGATTTGAGAAAGTTTTATCATGTCGTATTTTAGATTTCTTTGCAATAATTCATACAAGATTGCAATAGTTTTTTTTAATTTATATAATTTTTATATGTAATTTACTTAAACGACAGAAATGCAATTGCTCCCTACCTCATATTCAAATCAATTAGGTTTTTGTATTTAATGTAATTTAGGCAAGCCAAAATGATAGTATCATTCCGACTTTTGCTCTGTGTCTAGGTGGCATAAAGAAAAAATATTCCCTAGGTCGAAGAATACTAGAAAGAGCATATACATTAAATGATGACAGTAAAAACGAACAATCAATGTGGTTAGTTGAGGCGTCATTAGCAAACATTGCGGACTAATATATCATTCTTTTAGAAAGAAGTTTCAAATTTATTTAGGAACATATATCATCGTAGGTTGGAAGATTATTATTTCAGTCGAATTTTCGTACAGCATACCTAGTAAACCTTCTTTTAATTCCGAAAAGTGAAACCTAGCATTTGATTAGCTGTGCCAACTATGTAGTCAATATGCAATGAAAAGTTTAGTTCAGTGTCGAAAATTACTCCCAAGTCTTTTTGGTCTGAAACTCTACTTGTATAATTAAATAATATAGGGATCTTTTTTCTATTAAAAGTGAGAACAGTGTTGTCATGAAAATATTTTGAGAAATCTGCAATTACGAAAAAAAAAAATCTGCAAAGCAGATTTCTATGAAAAAAAATCTGGGCCCAGATCACGTAAAATGAAAACGATCGAACGACGTCGTTTCGATACTAGCAGTCTCTGTTTATTGACACAGATATGATAGAAACAGCTTTAGTGAAAACGAATCGTTTTTATTTTAGGCGATCTGGCCCCTGGTTTCATAAATACACTGCAATTAAAAAAAAAAATTAATTTTGAAAGTTTAGAGCTAACACACTCAATATAGCCTCATTAGACCAGAAGTGCGACAGTTTTAGACAGCATTTCTACTTATACAGCGCAAAAACTCTACTTTCCTGTTCTCCTCTATGCAGCTCAGAATGACTAAACAAACCAAATAAATGCAGACAAAATCTGTTATGCAGATTTTGGGATTTTAACAGTCTGCAGCTGGGCTGAAAATCTGCAAAATGCCGACAAATCTGCGCTTATGACAACGCTGAGTGAGAACCAAACATTTTTTAATGTGTACCTATATTATATAATTTGAATGTTGTAGAATGACTCCAGATGTATTTCACTATATTTTGACAAGTATAGAAAATCAGTACACAACTTAGTACATAAGTAAGCAAAGCACAAATCCTACTTAAAAATATATCTTAAAATCGCTTTGCTCGCGCGAGTAAAATAGAAATGAAACTATCACACATTTTACTCGCTTAGATTCGCAGTTTGCGCGATTAAATTTTGTGAACTGTCAGCAAACTTTGCGAATTCGCGCGAGTGAAATTCGCTTACATTCGCTAGCACCGGAACCGCAGCCTAGGTTTTGTGTTTTAATAAGAATAATAAACTTATAGATTTCAAAGTGATTTTCGATTCAATTAACCGGCATTTAAATATTATGTATTAGAGGAGCTGGAACATGAGTTGACCCAGGTGTACTTTCGTGTTCAATAACTTCAATATGCGCCTTATTAGTTGTGTTTGCCATATTTAAGCAACAAATGTTATTAAGATATAAAAAATTGGTAACAATTTTCTTTTTTTTATATTATATATAAAATTCAACGTTTTGCTTTTTTACATCTTTAATTCTCCTACTTAGTCTTCGGGTCAAGGTAGAAGCTGACCGAAGCAGTCTAACCCCCCGCATATCCCTTCGGATAGTAAGGATGGCTGGTACAGATAAGATAGAAAGACAGCGGCAGGAGAGAGCGATGAGGGGTGACCGAAACAGTCTAACCCCCGTCTATCACCCCTGACGGAGTCTGAAAATTCTGCTTGTGAAGGAGAAATTGTCTGACGTGGTCAGCCCTTCCCGTTAGCGGTTAGTCTTCAGAAAAACAGACAGAGGGTGACGGAAACAGTCTAACCCCCCGCCTATCTTTCTGACGGGGTATAAAAGTTCGACGTGTGAAGTGTTTATATTTCAGTGAAGTCAATTCGACTTTGTAACGAACTTGCTGATGTAGCAAATATCGCTGCATGCCAGATCGCTTAGGTCCTCAAAGAAATAAGTCCCTAAGGTGGCCTTGCGCAAGGGGGGAAGAGCAGGGCAGGAGCAGAGGAGGTGAACGGTGGTTTCCTCTTCCTCCTCGTCCATGCAGCTCCTGCGGAAATCGTTGTAGGGTACTCCCATTCTGTGGGCATGCCTACCTATCAGGCAGTGTCCCGTTAATACTCCCACGACGCACGGAGCTAATTTTGTTTATATTAATTTAGAGGAGTTTCCTAGTTTGGCGTCTAATTTCGGCCAAATTTGTCTGGATGTTATGCAGGCATATAGTGTTCAATGCTGAATTGAATATAACGGTGGTTCGAGAATGAAACATCTCTCAATACCATCCAATTGTTAAGTTTAAGTTTAGGAGAGTTAGTAGCTAAAGTGATGTCTAGTACTTCCTGCCTAATACTGTTGATAAAAGTAGTCTCTGAGCCTTTATTTACACACAATGAGGTTAGTTGTCATAATGAAATCGAAAAGACACTCACCTCTGTTATTTATGTCATTGCTGCCCCAACGCTGGCGCTGTGGTGAGCGTTGGCATTGGCATCTGCGCCCACCACAAGGGGAATAGAGTCCTTATCGCTCGTGGCTATCGTGTTGCGCACGATGTTTGCGGGGACGGGCCCTATGTCATCGTAGGCCATGTATGCAGATGCTAGCCATAGCTTTCCATTGCTGCCTCTGTCTAGCTGTACTGTACACAGACAAAATCTAGATCGCTGAAATTAGGTATAAGACGAGCTTTTAAACTTTTCTTTGCCAGATGCATGATCTGCGTTTACCTTCGTTTTTTGTAAAGAGTAACGTATAGTTTTTTGTCCTCAGTGCAAGTATGTGGCCTTTTTCGGTAACCCACGGTTCCTGGATAAGGACGATGTCTTCTCCACCCGTTTGCAGGCGTAGCAGTAAATTAGCCGAAGCTATTTTGGAGTGATGGAGGTTAATCTGTACTAGTCCTAGCAGCATTGCTAACCGGTACAGACACCTCTATCACTGTTTTATTGCCATCCTCCGAATCAGATGATGACAACAGTGACGACGAGGGCAAGATGAACTTATTGTCGCTCAAAGCGACCCTAGCCGGAGAAGTCCTCAAATTCTTGGACGCACATCCTTCGGCCGAGCCACCGTCCTTCATGGTGGATACTACACAATCGGGGTAAAACTCATAAAGTGCAAAAATAGCAGTGCGGTCGACTTTCTAAAAGTAACGATCCCAGAGATTAGTCCCCTGTGGAACAATGCTAAATTGCAGCTACTGCACTGGAGCGATATTCCAGTTCGTCCAAGAGGACGCGTGTGGCTACCCCCGGGTCCCACCAAGGAAGCAGACATCCTTAGACTAATTCGTCTGCAGAACCCTGATCTTCCAGTGAAAAAAAAAAATAAATAAATAGGTGGCGCAACAGGCGGGTGACACCCAAGGCCTAGCTTCTCGCAACCATTCGTTTTGTGTGAGTTTCTATTTTTGGGACGAATGGAAGGGACCTACAATTTTATGCCGAGTCCGAACGGCTCAATTGAGAAGCTTTTTCATGACAGGCATACTCTCGGATGTTTGTCAGACGTTCTCGAGAGGTGGCGCAGTAGAAAAAACTTTAAGATGTAATTTGGGTTTTTCCGGGGATCGAACCTGGGATCCCTCGCACAGTAGTCCAACACACTAACCACTGCGCTACTGCGCCCACTTCCAGTGAGCAACTGGAAAATTATTAAAGCCTGTGAACCGGAAGAGAAGGGAAGGCTGGTTTCTTTTCTCATGAACAAGGAATCTCTCGACCTGCTAGGTGGGAGGGGTTACCGCTTCTCTTACGGCATGGAGGAGTTAGTCCTCAGAGTTCAGGAGAAGGATGAGAGAATTCTGTCGGACGTGGTATCCTCGCTAGAGCATTATGGTCCTTGACGACCTCATTGAAGGGTCTGAGCGCCGCATCAGCATTCTTCGCCTTCTTTGAGGTCATCGGAGTTTCTTCCAATGAAGTTGGCCTTGGTCTTTTGGACGTAAAGTCCTTCTTGGCAGCTGTCACAGAGGGTCCTCCCGTACCAGTAGCACTTCTCTGCTTGCTACGAACCGTCTGTGCTCCTGTAGCAGGTGCACTCGTCGTCGGTTTGGTCGTCGGGTCAGTTCTGTTGAGGGAAGGCCGTTGTCCTTGTTTGTTGGTTGCGACCTCTGGTAGAGGAAGGAAGTCCTCCCGCATCAGGTTGACTAATGACTATCCTCCTCATTCAGTATCGCGCACGCCCATCGGATGGTCTCCCTATCCTTTTCATCCCATGAACTGTCTGGCTTCGCCAGTACTATTTTTGGCACTGGGGTGAACTTGTTTTCCCGTCTAGGCGATTTGGCTTTAGTTCCAAATTCCGAGTAAACCGGTGAAGAAAGATCTACTACTACTTCTACTTCTGCTGGGGTAAGGCACTAAATACGACAGGCCCTGCCAAGTCACCTAAAGGAGCTCGTTAATGACTGGATGAAACCCGCAGTCTTTCATCCCTCGGCACGGTTTGCATAGAACGCTCACACCACCACTGGAGTTGGGTTGACTATTCTTTAGCTTCGGACTACCCTCCTCTGGACACCTTACAGTATGAGAATACCTGCTGCAATCGTCCTCCGGTATCAATAGGATGAATATATAATGTATATTGTGTATATATATAGTGATGGAAAAAATAATAGAAACAAGCTTGTTCTTCGTCGCTTATCGAAAAAATAAAATGTTTTCGGGAAAAAAGATAAATTAAACCCATACTAATAGGTTTGATAAAATGTAATAAAGAGATATGACATTAAAGTTTTTAATAAAAAAAGAAGGGAAATAGTGAATAAATGTCGAGTCTGGCTTTCCTTAATTTTGGCCTGGAAAAAATAATAGAAACTAATTATTAATTTTTTTTTTCTGTAAGGAATTAATTTACAGAAAAGGTGTTTCATATCCTCTTAATACTTGTTCGTTGCGCCCTTATTTTTAATAACTGCTTTGCATCTTCGTCCCATGGAATGAACCAACTTGGCACAAGTTTCGGGAGTTATAGACTGCCATGCATTTTGATTAATTGAGCACAGTTCTTCCTTGTTTTTGGCTCTGCAACCGCCGATCCTACGCTTAAGAACGCCCCATAGATGTTCTATCGGGTTAAGATCAGGAGATTGTGATGGCCACTTTATAACATTGATTTTGTTCTTACGAAACCATTATTTGGGCAACTTTGAGGAGTGCTTGGGTCCTAATAGGTATGTCCTCTTCAGCAAATGGCAGCATAACAGTGTTTAAGATTTCCACGTAGTCTACGGCACACATTTTATGCTTTACCATCAAAACTGGACCAACCTCAGGTGCTGAAAAGCACCCCCAAATCATCCAATTTCCTCCGCCATGTTTAAATGTCTTCTTTGTATATTTGGGATCGAATTCGGAATTCTTTGGTCGTCTGACGTACATTTTCCCATCGGAAGCAACCTAATTGGCCATGGTTTCACCCGTCCATAAGACGTTATTTCAATTAGCACGGTGGAACTGTTTGTTGGCGAAACTTAGTCTCTGTTTAATTTTTTTTTTGGTCAAGTATTCAAGTATAGTATAGTCAAGTATATTCAACTTTTCTGAGACTTGTTCCAGGAAGACCTACTTCCTTTAATCTACTTCTTATTGTACTACTTGTAACTGGTGCGTTTAACTCATTTTTTATTTCTGTGGAAGAAAAAAATGGTTTCTTCTTGCATAGTCGTATAAACGGTTTGTCAAGTCGTGGAGTCTTTTTTTGTTTTCTGCCTCTGGTTTCCACTTTGGGACTTGAATGGATAGCTGTGAATACTTTTTAGGACTTTTTTTAGAACACTTTATGACATTAGTTTCATTCAGTCATTTTTTTGCCGTCTTTTCTTAGCTTTTTTATCACCTCACGCTCAGAACTGTTGCAATGGACTTCAAGACCCAATTTAACAAAATGTTAATTTCGCTGTTTTAAGATTTTCATCTAAAAAACACTAAATTACAGGATAAACTAAGTTTCAATTAAAATAAGACCGAACTTTACTTGAAAACCACTGGTGCCGACTGTTTGTTTCTATTATTTTTTCCAGCCAAAATAACATTTTTGCTCATACTTTTTACTGTTACACGAAAACCAAAAGCCGATAAGAGCAAATTCCTGCAGCATTTCAAAGTACTGTTACCTAGAATTTAAGTATAGAATTAATTTCGGAGAAAGACCAAATTGTATGCAGTGGTGGTTCAACATAATGTAAATATTTGTTTCTATTATTTTTTCCATCACTGTATTAAAATTTAAAAAATAAATAAACATTTCCTCAAGAAAAAATATACATATATGTTTTATATATATTTATGTTTTAAGGCCATTTTAAGCCTGAAAAAAAAAATTAAAATAAAATAAAAATTTTGCTCAGTGTTCATAATGGAAACCCGCCCCTTTTTTCGTTATAATTGAATTATTATCTTCAAAATAAAAAAAAAATCAACCGCTCTCAAGAATGTCCAGGTGACGTTAGGTCACGCTCAAATCGTCAGATTGACTGAACTGACTGATTGAGGAGAGGAGCCCAAGTCAAAACAAGAATTTATGTGCCACTTTGGGTGTCAGCCGATTGATGTCTTTGGCAAAATATCCCATTAATAAGAGTATTGTTCAATTTAATTTAATTTCATATATATGCCTATTTTATACAGCAGGAGTCTAACAAAGAAGAAAAAGCTGCGAAAGGATTCACATACATCTTTTAACGTTCAAGAACCGTCTGCCCTAAATGCTACAGTTATTATCGGCGAGGCGTCACCAGCATTTGTTTCGCGAAGTCGCAGTAATTCAAATAGTTGCAAAAAAGAACCAAAGAGTGGAGAGGGCAGTGGGAGTGTGGTACAAGATTCTGGGTTTTCAACAGAAACAACATCATCTAAAGATGGTCATAGCGCCTCTTCTACGTCTGGGGGCTTGCAGGTAAATTTTATTAAATCGCTTTTAGTTCCGTACTTTAAGTCGAAATTATTTGAAGCATTGCGTTGTTTTTAAACATATATTTTTTTTACTAGGGAACAACTTTACCCAATCGTCTTTTACATGATTCAGATGATGAGTTGCTAAACCTGCTTGATGTTATATATAGAAAGACTTCTAGATTTCGACAGAAATTTTCATCTATGCAAAATTATGAGCGCGATAAACATGAAACGTATATTTCATCGGCATCAATTTCAAATATATTAAATTCTAGTAGTTTTCACCGTAAAATTACACGGTATGCAGATAACCCACCCAAGGAAAATTTATTAATTTTGCGCAAAGAACGAGATAAATTACTGGATAAAGTGGCTGAATTAGAATCAGAAATGCTTGAAGGCCGAATAAAAATCTCACACATGGAAAAACAACTGCAGCTGTTAACTTCTGGGAAAAGTAATCTCGAAGAGCAATTAAAAATAGCCTTAAGTCAAAATCAAGAATTAAATTCGAAATTATTGCGATGTGGAAGTGTTAGTCCTAGGTACGTACTGGGCAATTTTTAGATTTCTTTTCCATATAGCTTGTACGATTAATTTTGTAATAATGTACTTTCAGCCGAAAATATTTACAATCACCAAGTCCAGTGGCTACAATGAGATTAGCAACAAGTAAAAACTTTTCAGTAACTGATCAAATTGGAAGTTATAGTTCGCGAGCATCATCAATAAAAGACGCAGAAAATCAAAGGCAACCAAAAACTGCGCTCTCCACTTGTAGTGAGCCTATTATATCCGGATTTAATTATAATTCTGAGCTATCAGATACAAAAGATGCGGTACATACGTTCCGTTCATCAAGAAAGTATAGTTCTGATTTTAATTCCAAGAGCATGAAGGAAGAGGTCAAGAGCTTAGGAAAGCTGGATGCTGTATTTACCACTCCCAAATATTTGTGCAAAGTTCGAGAGCTTGATTCCAAGAAAATTGCTGCAATTTTATTAGAAACAAACACGCTTGAAATGCAGAGGCATCTCCTAACGCTTACAGTACAAAACCAGGTAAACAAACAAGGCATATTATTTATTATTTTCTTATATCTACAATATTACAAAACAGAACATTAGACTACACTACCCCTTGGGTAACCATGCGACTGTCTTCCAGGCGGAGATTTTCGCTATCCTTATGGCTATGCGCTATATTGTGACAAACAGGTGGAGGGCTAGAAGCATATGCGTTTGCAGTGATAGCCAAGCTGCATTAAAAGCGCTGCTCAACCCTCTTACCTCGTCCAAGTTAGTGCTCGAACTCAAGCTTTCTCTGAACTTGGTCGGTAGGCTAAACACGGTCAAACTTGTTTGGGTTCCAGGTCACACTGGTATCCAGGGAAACGAGATCGCTGACGAGCTGGCCAGGTTGGGTTCAGAAGAAGATTTCTTAGGACCTGAACCTGCGTTGGGTTTGCCTGCATCTGTGGTTAGGTCATCCATTGATACTTGGGTTTCTCGTGAACACGAGCGTCGTTGTCGTGACTGTGCTGGGTGTAGACAGACCAAACGACTGCGTCCGGACATCTGCAAGAGGTCCTCGTCTTTCCTTCTGTCTCTCAGGAGAATCGACTGCAGACTTCTTGTGGGCGTTCTTTCGGGCCACCAAGCTTTTGCCAAACACTTAAATGTGTTGGGCTTGAGCAACACCACCATCTGTCCTGCTTGTGGAGAGGATGACGATACAGCGGAGCACTTCCTCTGTAGTTGCCCTGCCTTTGCTCGCATCAGGTGGCGGATCTTTGGGGCCGACGTGGTGAGTGCCGAACATCTAAGCTCTTCATCACTGAAGCTCCTTCTCATCTTTCTTCGAAAGACGGGAAAACTAAGTACAGCAATGTAAGGTGTCTGTTTGGCAGTACAATGAACCAGTAGTTGTGTCTGAGTGCTCCATCGGATAGTAACAACCTCCGACAAAGAAAAAAAAAAAAAAAATTACAAAATACTTTAAGAGATTCTCTTTTCGGTACAAAATATAACAGTTGAAAAGCAAACAATTCCCTAGCTTGTTTTGGTGTCGAATATAGGTGGTTTAATCTGTTTTGTACCACTTATTTGTATGGACTGCATGTCCAGTCCCTGCAGTTCCTCTCATTTGCACAATATGCGGAGTTCGTCCGTATACCATAATTTACAAACAGAAAAGGGTTGGTGGCAGGCTTTGATTTATTTTCTGCCGCACTTAAAGTTAACTACTTAAATTGGCAACTTTTTTTAGAGGTGCATAATCATATTGCTATCGTTTCGTAAATTATCGATTAACAAAATTAATCAATTATTTTCACCAAATTCAATACAACCAATTTTATTGCTTTGTATTTTTTATACAATATATTGCATACTAATAGCGCAATATCATAATCATTTTTACTTAGGTTTTGATGCAAAAACTGGATGAAGTACTAAGGTCAAAAATTCCGTTAGCAAAACGACTGAGTGGATCCAAAGAGGAAATGGCAAGCTTCAAATCACAGGTAAGACCAAAATAAATATTTATTTACATAGTACAGTGAGTGACTTGCCGTCCGATTTTTACCGACGTGTCCCTTTTAAAGTTTCTACCAGAAATTCTATCTACCAAATACATATTACGAAACCCTATCGGATGAGCCTGATATTAATAAAATACTCTGAGCATGCAATTTCATACATCATTGTCACAACAAAGCGAAGGAATCTCAGATATAGTTGACGATGAGAAGAAATGTGTTTGTATCTCTATTTTTCTTCCCTGACACATCCGCTTTGTTATTGTAGTATCCTAGCATATAGTGTAAAACGTCAAAGTCAAATAAATAATAAAATAGAAAATAAATTGTGACTTGATCGGCAGAAAAAGCAGACCAGTGGGCTATTACACCAACTTACAAATTTGTATTTACAAGCAATTTTCAACAACATTTTTGAGTTTCTGATTTATTTTGTTTCACCAAACTCTGGGGTATTATACAATTTTCGTTGTTTTAACAAATATAAATTTGTAAAAGCATCTTATTATTTCACTATTACAGTAAATTACATGTATTTTACAAGTCACTAGGTTTTGAACTTTCGCAATTTTTGTGGACAAAGCGAAATTAAATTACAAAATTTGTACAAAATTTGGGATAATTTTTCAAGAGAAAGATGACCTGTAGCTCCGATTACAATTCGTTTTGCAATCACATTTCATTAATTTTTTGGGAATTTTATGAACAATTTAGTCTAAATCATTGCAAGGCAATAATTTTATTGTTATTGGGCAACATTTTACTCCAACGCAGCAATTTCTTACTGGACTCGAGGAAACATCCGCTAAATACTTCCAGAAATATTCGGGGGAAACATTTTTCCCTCGGAATTGCAGATAGGGGTGACAATGTTTGCAATTTAAATTATTTCTACCACTCACTTAACGTGCGTCAGGCAAATCCAATGGATTGGATTTGGTTCGAATTTCCTTCTTTAACTTTACCAGCTCTTTTTTCTGGTTTTTTTCTTCGTCACTGCTTTCAAAAAACATCTCAACACTCTTAATTTTTGATTTGTTTTATTAAATAATTAACCAAGTCACAAACAAAACAAAAGACCAAATATTAAGTCGTCGACTGAAATGTCAAACCACATGTGTCATAGTCCAAATTCCAAACGACTCGACACGACAAAATAATGTCACCAATCGTTTGCGACAGACGACGACGACGACAATAGGGGTGTTTAGTTTTAAATCTTCCTTCTGGTCAATAGGTGTGTTTAGTTTTAAATCTTCCTTCTGGTCAATTAAATGAACTTAAATTAAAAAAAAAGGTCTCTAGCATGATTGGTTTGGGACCAGTGTGCAATAGAAAACCAACCTTAGGGGTGTGCTATTCAATGGAGCGGAGTATATTTCCATGAAAATAATAGGCTGTAAGCCCTTAATTCATTTCATTGATAGCTCATGTTCCCTCCCTTTTTCTCAATCCAGCGGGTAATTTCACACTAAATTGGAAAATATGTACATGTAAATAAATATATAAGTATACATATATTTAAGGGAAATATTTTTAGATTTCTAAGCTAGTTTTAATAATACATTATTTTATTTAAATTTTCTTGTATTGTTTAACACTATAAAATAATTGTGTTTATTTATTTTTAGGTGAGGAGATCATGTGCGGAGCTGGGTGAAGCAAAATCCATACCTCTTAATCTTAAAAATAAAATGTCGGAAAATGTTCCCTTACATCCAACGGAAAATTTATCTAATTCTAGAACAAGTGATAATAAATGCATTTCATCTGCGCAATTTAGTACAGACCGAAGTGTCAAAAAAGATGAACCCCAGCAACAAACAAATTGCGTGGATTGTGTTCATAATCACGAAAATGATAATCAAACATCAAATGAATATGAAGAAACATTCCAACCTCCTAAACGTTCCAAACCAAGCAAAATACCACTTCCTGGGACAAAAACACATTATTCATCTAAAGCCATTGGATGCACATCTAATGGCAGCAGTCCTCCCTTCACGGCAATACACAAATCTCTTAGCTATAGCACGGGCAATATTTTTTTTAAAAATAATGCAAGCAGATTAAACCGCCAAGATTCGCTAATGATAAAGAGCCGTGGTTCATCATCTTCCATTTCTACAGATTCAAAAATCATATCACCACACAATGTATTTATTACATCACCTCTGCCAAAAATAAAGCGAGATTCTGTAACGGCAAGAGTTCGTCAGTTAGACTACTTAGCACAGTCACGATATAGTGGTAAAACAATTGAAAAAAATCAATCGGAACAAAAAACCAGCTCCTCCTCACAACAAATAATCGCTCAAAATAAATTGAACAGAATAAATAGTTCATTTATTTCTACTGTTGTACATAATTCACCCATCACATCGCCAAATCGCAGCATCAAAGGCAAAAAGGAAAACAGTATCTCAATGGCTACCAAACGGACCATCGTGTTAAGAAAAGAGTCTGTAAGTGACAACAAATCAGCATCTGCAAACAAAATCGGACATTCAAATCCATCTGGTGTTCAAGCGCTAATTGGAGGTAATAACAATACCAATAATAATAGCTCAATAACAAATTCATCGGTTAACAGTAGCCTGGCAATAGATGAACAATATAACGATGTAGATATTGGGAGAGTACGCAATTTACGATCGGCACTCCTAGGCTGGCTTAAAATTTAGTATCGCATATATGTATTTTATTCAAAAGTTGTATTACTATTTTAATAAGAATAAAAAAAAATATATTGCAATAATAATATGGAAATTGGTACATTAAACTCCGCATAAAATAATGACTGTGTTTAAATGTTTGCTTTTATTAAATTCAACTTTGTATTTTAGTTTTCTACCAAGTTGCTTCGCATATACCCCATTTGCATGAGCGATTCAATCCGGATTCAATTCGAATTGAATCCCATGTAAACACTGATCTGATCGAAACAGAATTCAGTCAATCCGATTACAAAATTTTCTGTGATTGGATTGAAAATGTTCATGTAAACGCAGATTGAAGGATCGAGTTTATCATGCGAGAGTGTGTGTGTGTGCTTTTTTCCGTTCTGTTTATTTGTTTGTGATTGGTTTCGGCTGGTGGATTTAGACTTGGGTGGAGTGGAAAAAAAAATAATACAGCGCGAACCAATTCAGTTGGCCAATTGTCGATTGCGCAGAGAGAGAGGATTTAGGAGAATAAACACGATACAAAACAAAATACACAGAGACCTGCGCAGTAGAACGGCCAGCTAAGCTAACTACTAACACAACTTACAAAACAATACGAGTATTCCGTATAAATCAATCCTAGATTCAATTCAATTTTTCAATCCGATGAGAGCGAAACCAGTGATTGACTTTCGATTAGTAGGACCTCCATAAAAACAACCAACATTCAATCTGTAATAAGAATTGCATCATCTACTTAGATGATCCGTTATTGAGTACCTAACAACTATTGTTTGTGGTGTCGCGTGATTGTTTAGAATAGGGAATGGATTGCACTTGCAGATGCGCAGCTGTCCATTTACATACATACCCAGTCGTGCCTTATACATAAACAGTATTCCTGATTTGTTGTCGCACACTTGTATTTAAATGGAGAAACGTCTGCTACGCGTAATCGTCGCAGCATGCATGCTAAATGACGACTTTCTCGTATACGTAGTATCTAAGAGAAATATATTGTTTTCGTACAAAATTTCGAACTCGAGATTTTGAGCAATTGTGATACTACGATGATAGGGGAACTCAAAAAAGTGGGTCTCGCAATTCTGTCCGTCCGTATGTTTGTCTGTCCCACCCCTGGGGAATCTAAACGCTTGGACGGATTTGCTTCAAACTTCGTATTTAGAGTTTGTAGGCTTCCCGCTCGGGACGTTTTTTTTAAGCTAGCCCTAATATTAACTGTACCTCCCATATAAAAATTTTACGAAATATGACGAAATATGCCTAAATTTAGATTTTTTCGAAAACGGCTCTAACGATTTGAAATAAAATTTATCGTTTAGTTAATGTAGGCATGCTTAATATGACTGCATACACAGTTTTTCGCTAAAAAGTCCAGCAACGGCAGTTTTGATAATTGGCTTTTTCTCGAAAACGGTAAAAACGATTTAAAAAAAAAAAAAATTATTTTTAAGGTACTATTGTCATTCTTAACTGGATAGCAAACTCAGTTTTTCCCTAAAAAGACTGCGTCCTTTGATATCCACCCAAATCCCTAATAATGTACTTTAAAAAACTGCTCATATCTCGAAAACGCCATTTTCGATTATGATGAAAATGTTACTTTCAGGTAATGCTTAAATCCATAGTAATACCATTTGCTCAGTTTTGAGCTAAACAGTTGAAAAACAGGGTTTTTTTGAACCATGAAAGCGTGCTTCGATTTTCACCCCAATCGCTAAAAACGGTACTTTAAAAACTACACATCTCGAAAACGCCATTTTACTGCTAGGTAATGTTTATATCCTGAAGAATGCGTCGTACTCAGTTTTCAGCTAAACAGTTTAATAACAGTGCTTTTCGAATCTAAATTGTAACATTTGTGAGCATAATTTTACAAAAAACCGCTCTAACGATTTTGATCAAAATACATATTTAAGACAACATAAGCATTTTAAACATGATCACGTACTTTGTTTTTCTCAGAAAACTCGAATATTGCCGTTTTATGTATATTTCTCAAAAATTACTACCCAAATCCCGACCATTGAAACCACTTTTTTAAAATAATCAAAAATTGTAAATTCGAAATTCATCCCCTACTTACCTCCTTTAAGTGTCAGTTGTCTGGGGTGAATTTTGAAAGTAAGTAATAAAGTGTTGTATGTTCATGTAGTATGTGTTACTAGATACTTTTTATTTAATTAACAAGGATTTAGTTACTAAACCTGAGGTAGGTACCCTACCCTACCCTACCTAAACCTGAAGTCATCTTGATTGGGTATGATGATTTTAAATTTGCTGAAATGACTCTGAGATTCTACGAAATTCGCAATAAACGAGAAAGTTTCGTGCGACCCAGTCGTGCACATTTTTTTACAATGTCAGGCAGGCGACATGTTTACGCTTTGTATTTTGACGATTGGAAATTGCGTCATGTGCGGTTTAATACGCGTATCGTTATCGTAGCTGCACGACAAATTCATAATGTGACGATGACGATACGAGCCGTGTGAGGAAGACCTTAAGGTGCTAGTACACGGCATGTAGCAAGCCACATATGTATGTAGCTCTGACGTCAACAGAGAGCGCACAAAGATAGCTTGTATACGGCATGTTGCCATTTTGGCCATAAATGACGTTCCACAATATTTCTTAGCCAATTTGAATAGAATTTTTTTCATGGCATTCTTTGCTAAAAACGTAGGTAGGTACATCTTGACGTAAAATTCTACCTCATGTGAGAGGTGAATACAATTTTCGCAGAGGTGGAAAACCTTTGAGAATACCAAGTATATGCGAACATTTCAGGCGGATTTGCTCGTATAAGAGTTGCGTTATGCGGAATTTGAGAATTGGGGTCCCGGACAATAAATTGTATGCGAAAAGAGAGTGTACCAAGCAATCTATTACAATTACCCACCTTTTGCCATCATTTCGCAGCAGCAGCGTATTGCAAAACGAAAAGGAGAGTGAAATTTTTCGTTCATGATTTCTTTGTCACTTTTGTATGGGATTTTTCGTTCCACAACATTTTAAATCTGAAAATAATTGTTATTAAAACAATGTTTCCAATTTAAATTATTTCTACCACTCACTTAACGTCGGGCAAATCCAATGGATTGGATTTTGTTAGATTTTCCTTCCTTATCTTTACTAGATCTTTTTTCTTTTGTTCTCCTTCGTCACTGCTTTCAAAAAATATGTCCACGCTTTTCATTTTTGATTTGTTTTATTAAATAATTCACCAAGTCACAAACAAAATAACGGACCAAATATAAATTCGTCGACTGAAATGTCGAACCACATTGTGTCGTAGTTTGTGGAATGTATGTCGAATGTGAGAGTTCAGAGAGTCGAGTCGTGCCAGTTACGGAATACCAAATTCCAAACGATTCGACACGACAAATGTCGCCAGTCGTTTGCAACAGACGACAACGACTAGGGAGGGGTATAAACCTTAAAAAACCGTAAAAAAATATTTTCTTTTGTCATTATGCCATTTTGTTGTTTTTTCTATGGAAAAAAAGACAAATATGCAAAAATATGGCAGAAATGCTAAAATATGCCAAAAATAAAATATCCAAACCGGCTATAACTAGACCGTCAGCTTTCGTACGTCTCCAGGGACCAGGATACCCCCCGCAAATTTGAAAAATGATCCTCTCTTGAGCGCTCTCTTATTTTACTGTCTGTGAAATGTGAATACATGTGAAAATGAAAAAAAGTATGCCAGCGGGGTGGTGAATTTGTTCGATTTGAAAATTCAAAAATAAAGCATACCAGGACCAGCACATACCATACCAGGGGCCAGATTATGTAAAATGAAAACGATCGAACAATATCGTTTCGACAATAGCTGTCTCTGTCTATTGCCACATATGTGATAGAGACAGGTTTAGTGAAAACGAAAGCGTTTTTCGTTTTGTATTTTACAGAATCCCACCTCGGTATTTTTAATGTTTTCAAATCGTAATCTACATAGTTCGATAAATAAGCGTAATAATACAGGGTGACCCAGTTAAGAAGGATAATCCTTTAAGGGAATATTCCTGAAGTTATGCCGAACAAAAAAATGGTATGGCAGGGGGGAGAAGTCTATTTTCATCGTATTTCCCGTTATAGCCCATCAAATTAGGTGACCTCTAATTTGGAGGTGTTACCACTTAAAACGCTATAACTTCTAAACTATTATAGGCTCCTGTATCAGAACCAGCCGCTCTTGTCATTGCAGGAGTTGTACCCATTGACCTTCTAGCCGCGGAGAGAAGGGTAATATATGAGAAGAGAGCGGAAGTAGGAGCAGAAGCGGCAACCACTGAAGCAAAACCGGCCACCAAACATTTAGTGCAACTAAGGTGGAAATCTGAAACAAGAGGTAGATGGACCGCCAGGTTATTATACCACGCAGTTTCTAACCGGATATGGATATTTTAATTCATACCTACACAGGATGCGGAAAGTAGACCATTCGACATGCCAGTACGGCGACTCACTGGTAGACGACGCTTTTCATATCTTCTTTACGTGCAGCAGTTGGACCGTGGAAAGACAGGATTTGGAATCGGAGATAGGTTATATTTCCCCTGAAAATATCATTGGGAAGATGATCGCAAGCGAACGCAGCTGGAACCGGGTATCAATGTTTATCGAAACCATGCTCAAAACCAAGAAGAGAGAAGAAAGCCAGAGCGCACCCTAATAGAAGAACAGGAAAGTTTATGAGGTAGAAGAAAAATAATGGCCCCCGAAGAAATACGAATAGTGGTTCCGGGGGGCTGTTTGAATAAAGCCAAAGGGAGAGGGGGAGTTTAGTCAGTAAGAGTCTGACACACCAAGAAAAATTTAAATTTCTTGACGGTGCATGATGCATTCTTCGCCCTCCCTATAGGAAAAAGAAAACTATTATAGGTACAAAAATTGTTTTGGGCATTTTGAAAAGACAATTAAGTAGCGCATTAAGAGTCTAAAGCACTTCGGTTACATCTGGGCAGCTACAAAAAAGTTATGGCTCCTTAAACTCAAAATTTTGAAATTATGTTAAGCAACTTTTTTATTATAAATTATTCAAATTTTTAATACGAACTCCCAAAAAAATCATGCTGCGTATCCGGTTGCCCTAATCGTAGATGAGTAAAGGTGCTTGTACACAGCATGTAGCAAGTCTCATAAACAGACACATTATTTAAATAAAGGGTTATTTTTGTAAAAACGATTGAAACAGAAATACAGATTCTTCGTTTTCATTACATACGCTTAGCTGGCGATATGTTAAACTTGTTAGGTTCTTGCAAACCGACAAAATATCGTTATGTTGTGAGATTATTATGGGATTTCCATTGCGTTTCTTCATTGTACCCATCCTCCTTTAATATTTTTGTATTATGTCAGAAGGATGCATACAAATTGGTTAATGTTTCGAAGAAAGGAAACTTATCCTTTCTCATAGCTGGACCATCACTGTTCCAAATTTTTGTTGGATTTTTATTTCCAAAACTGAACTAAAAACACGTTTTTTTTTTGTAAAAAGAAGTAATACTGTCGATGCAATATACATTTTTTAATTAAATTAAATAGAATTTACACAAATGTCAATACAGAGAAGAAACATCTTATCATAGTTCGTATCACAACACACAGTATTCGATTGAACGAAGGAAATAAAAAAAAACCTGCAAAATAAAATATTTATAAAATATATTATTACATTATAGATCTCCATTAGTTTTTTAGGAATGTTTTATGGAGTTTTTCTCTTTTTATTTTAACATTATAAACAAAATAAAGTAAAAAATTAAGTGCATTCTAAGCACTGCATTACATATAAAATAAAATGACATTTATATTTCTGTGTTTGAAAGAAGATAGAACTTTAGCAAATTTGTAGCTTCGTCTCTTTCTAACAAATTTTAATGTTTTCTATAGTAAATATATTAGTTATTGTAAAAACTAAAGTTACAATCAAAAATACATAACTAAATCAATCTACTTATTCTGATAATGTTTTTTAGTATTAATCATGTTCTGCTTCAGTCGAGATCTCGTCACTGGAGGAGTGCGTCGGTTCGTTCGCCTCTCTGTGCTAGCAGCCCGCTTTTTGCAACTCTTAGTAGGTTTACTGCAGTCTTTTGATAGTTTTGCATTTTTATTTGGAACCGTTTTTTCATTTTTTAAAGTTTGCTGCCTCTTTCTTGTTGTCCGCATTTTAGCATCCGCCAAATCTTGACTGTTTTTAAGTTCTGCACTCGATGTTGTTAGTGATTTCGTAGACCGTCGGGTGCGATGTGTAACTGGTGTCGGTGAAATTAATCCTTTTTTCACTTTGGCATCTGATGACATCGATGCAATATGCTTGACCAACACCCGTGGCTGTGCATAGTTTTTCTTTATAGGAGGATTTCTTTCATTTATCTTACCGGAAGGGCAAGCTGCTTTACTTTTTGTTTTATGTTGTTGGTTTTGTTCTGTATAAGTGGATATTTTGTCAATTAGAGCAACGTAACTAAACGCTGATACTCGTGGAGAAGCAAATACGATTGTTGCTGACAAATTCGCCCTGAAATAAAGAGAAAAACAATTTAACATAATATTATTGTTATAAAGGAACTATTTAATCGTTAAAATCTCGACAGTAAATTAGCTCTTTATACATAGGGTATCTTCTGCGGATATCAAAAACGCGGAAGACATTGTCCTGATCCAGGAACCCTGGGTCATTAATGATAAGGTGCATGGACTCAGGACTCCCAACTATAAACCCATCTACGTGAGGAATGCAGGTAGGCCAAGGGCTTGCATCCTCGCGAAGAGCACACTAAATATTTTTCTTCTCTCTAATTACAGTGATCGAGACATCGTGACTGCCTGTCTGGAAGTTGGACTGAAGAAAATTTGGTTGACTTCAGCATACATGGCGTTCGATCTTCCACTCCCTGTGGCTCTACTGGGGAAGACGATCTCGGATGGGGAGAGGCTCAAAGCTGCTCTAATTCTGGGATGCGACGCTAATGCGCATCACACAGTCTGGGGCAGCGCTGACATCAATAAAAGAGGTGAGCTACTTTTCGATTACTTAATTAGTACTTAACTAGTCCTATGTAACATTGGTAGTGAACCCACATTTATCACAAGTAACAGACAGGAGGTCCTAGATATCACACTGGTCTCTGATAGCATTTATAATGCTGTCAAAGACTGGAAAGTATCTTATGAACACTCCTTCTCAGATCACAGATATATTCAATTTGGTATAACCTACCTCCCTCAAGTTCAAAGCGTCTTTAGGAGTTATAGGAAGACAGACTGGACCAAATATAGGAACAGTCTGAAATCCTCTGTAATCAACAGCAATCCTATTCCTCCCACTAACATTCATGAACTGGACGCGATGGTGGAGGAACTAACGAAGATCCTCAACCGCGCTATGTCGTTCTCCTGCCCAACAAGTAAGCCTAAAGGCAAGCCTAGACCACCCTGGTGGAGTCAGGAGATTATATCTCTTCGAAAAACATGTAGGCAGCTGTTTAATCAGGCAAAGCGAACTCCCGAAGCCACCGATTGGATCTCGTATAAGGAGGCCCTCAAATCTTATAAAACTATAATTAAGAAAGCCCAACGAAACTCCTGGAGAATCTTCTGTGGAAAGATAGAAGAGATCTCTGAGGCCTCTAGGCTCAGAAAGATTCTCGCAGAGACTCCTAGGATACCAAGTTATCTCAAGAGAGCTGATTCCTCGTGGACTACCTCTAGTTCAGAATCTCTAGATCTCCTACTAGATACCCACTTCCCAAATAGCTGCAATCCCGTTAGGAGTCCGACTGCGACGTCGGCTAGGCCTATACTAAGCAGCTCCTCACATCTAGTTACCAAGAACAAAATTCTCTGGGCTATAGGCGGCTTTAAGCCATTCAAGTCACCTGGACCTGATGGCATAACTTCAACAGAATGTGGGGCTAATCCTTCCGTGGGTAACTGTAATATCCAAGAGTTGCCTAGATTCGTCTCATATTCCCAAGTCATGGACGGAAGTTAATGTGGTTTTCATACCCAAGGCTGGTAAAAGCTCGCATGTTAGTCCCAAAGATCTAAGACCCATAACTTTGTCATCATTTCTACTAAAAACCTTTGAGAAATTGATAGACTCCCATATACGCTGTAGTGTTAAAGCAAGTCTACTGTCAGCCTCACAACATGCATATAGTAAAGGGAAATCGGCTGAAACGGCCCTTCACTCTCTTGTATCTACAATTGAGAAATCTCTGGATTGTAAAGAATACACATTGGTGGCTTTCCTTGATATTGAGGGAGCGTTTAATAACGTCGAACCAAAGGCAATTATTGGCGCACTGACGAGCCTTGGAATTGATAAGTCGATTGGCGAATGGGTGAATCAGTTGCTCACTAACGAAGCATCGGCTCGGAGGTTCGTCAGTAGGGGTACGCCACAAGGTGGAGTGATCTCACCTCTTCTGTGGAACCTAGTGGTTAATGAACTACTACTAATACTGGAAGGGGAAGGGTGCAAGGTAATTGCCTATGCAGATGACGTTGCTATCGCTGTCTCAGGGAAACATTTCAATACGCTTAGGGATCTCATGCAGAACGCCCTCTCTAGGCTCTCTAAATGGACCAAAACATGTGGGCTTGGCGTCAATCCTCAAAAAACTGAATTGGTTCTATTTACAAGGAAGTATAAAATTCCCGTCTTTGTTCCCCCTAAACTAAACGGCACCTTGCTGGCGCTATCTAATACGGCTAAGTACCTAGGCCTCACTCTAGACAGCAAACTGAGCTGGAAACCCAATATACTGCAGAGGGTTCAGAAAGCCACCACAACATATTGGCTTTATGTATCCGTCATTAGACCTATACTCACGTATGGCGTCGTCGTCTGGTGGACTGCGCTTGAAAAGGCTATCCACTGTAAGCAACTTAGTCGTGTACAAAGAACGGCATGTGTGTGCATCAGTGGAGCGCTTAGAACCACTCCAACAGCGGCGATGGACATACTATTCCATCTGATGCCGCTAGACATCTATTGCAAACAAGTGGCAGCGGATGCAGCCATCCGCATGAAAGCTATCCGTCTGTGGACTAGTCGACAAACTGGTCACTCGTCTATTCTAGATAAAATAGAACACATCCCAAAAGATACTGATTATACCCTCCCCCAGTTCCAATTCAGTAAGAACTTTGTAACCTACATACCCTCCAGGACTGACTGGGAGAGTGATGTTGTGTCTCACAAGAGATCCGTCTGCTTCTATACAGATGGGTCCAAAACGGAGACAGGAGTAGGGGGGGTGTTTTCTCCCAGGATTTAGATTGTACGATCTCATTCCGTCTTCCTAATCACTGTAGCGTGTTCCAGGCGGAAATCATGGCGATTAAAGAGGCCCTGTCGTGGCTACTGCCACCACGTGCTCCATCACGAAACAGATCTGGCCCATGCTGGATTTTAAGCGCTCCAACGATCTTGTAAAACAAAAAAGATCCAACATTAGCACATTAGTAGGTGTCATCACCGGACATTGCATTATTGGGAGACATGCTCTTAGGATGGGCCTCCCCTCCAATGATTTCTGTAGAAGCTGTATGGACGAGGAGGAGGAAGAGACAATTCTTCACCTTCTATGCACGTGTCCAGCTCTTTCAGCTCGTAGAAAAGTATATGTCGGAGAATACTTCTTCGACAGCCTTGGTGAACTTGCTAATGCAAGCATGGGCTGCCTCCAACGCTTCATTCTTAGCTCCTCTTGGTTCAACGGGTAGTTGTGAGATCATTGGATCCTGTGGTAACACAATGGGCCTACTCTGGCCTAAGTGAGGCTGCACTCATTGCGGCCTGCCACTCTAACCTAACCTAACCTACATAGGGTAATCACCCTTATTCTACCTGGCGTTTATATTAAACGACAGCTGGTGTTTTTTGAGTCGAGTCAAGGGTAGCCGCACATTGGATACGCATTTGCATTGTACGTAAACGTGTGAATATGGTCGTACGAATTGAGTGCGCATACTGAATACGATTTTCTCAGTTAATAGACAGTGCCCCGTGTCCCATCACCCATACACTTGTGTCCATAAACATACACTTTTATAAGAGAGCGCCAATTTTTTTTGCAGATTTGAGTAAAATCTACCACGTATGGCTGAGCGTTGCGCGCTCACCGCCCTCTATCTCAAAAACGGTTGAGCGCATGAAAAAAATGTTAATAATGAAATTTGTTGCAAATTGTATGCTCTACAATTTTGTAGTAGATGTTACACCGCGTCTCCACGAGCAATATTTCATAGCTTGCCATATAGTATGCTATGAAAATTGCTCGTGGAGACCACAAATAGTATTCTATGAAAAATGGTATTCCATCTATTGCTCAGCTCATAGCTTGCTATCGATAGTATGCTATGGGGTGTACTTTTTTGTTGTGACGCATGTGTTTTCGTGTGATGGCTATGGAAATAGTATGATATGAAATGCCCACCCTACATTTTATTGCATACTATCGTTATTTCTTTCTATCAGAAATGACAGATGGCAAGCTATGAAATATTGCTCGTGGAGACGCGGTGTTAACATCATTGGAGCAATAGAAACTGAGACAATCGCGAAAAACAGATTTTGTCGACCTTTGACCTTGAATAACTTTCGACGCAGACACGAGATTTTATGAGACTTTTGAGACAAATTCAGCTTATTATCTCACATTCCGAGATTTACCCCTTTATTATGCTAAAATGACTGGACTATTATTGCAAAATTGCCCGGGTAGCAGAAATTATATCAACTGGAGACTTGATTAAGACAATTTTTGGCGATTTGCTGCAAATGTCAATGCAGAAACTTTCAAAACGAGTCATTGTCGCGCTGACAAAAATGCGCAGACATTAGAAATGAATAGGAAGATAATCGATTTGATTGGTAGTAACTCACAAATCTATTTAAGCGTCGATTCTGTTGTCAGTGAAGACTGAAGATCCGAATGATGCACCAAATTTAACTGTTGAATTCCTCAATCAGCAAACTGCATCCACCAAGCCACCTCATGTGCTGTAGCTTAAGCAAGGTGTCATCATCATGGTGCTGAGAAACTTGAACCCTAAAAGAGGACTGCAATGGAACTCGATTGATTGTGGAAGAGCCTGGACGAAATTTGATAAGAGCAAGAATTATTTCGACATGCAATCACAATGATTCCATTTCCGATAAATTCTAGCATACGCTATAACAAGACCAGTCATTTGATCACGTTGGCATGCATTTGAACACCGGAGTATTTTCACACGGCCAACTGTATGTGGCTTTATCACGATCAAGAGTTGCAAGTCAAATGAAGGTATATATTGAATCTAATCCACAGCAAGCAAGATTATTAATTAATCAGAGACAATTCACACGCAATGTAGTTTTCAAAGAAGTTCTATAAAATCAATTTGTTTGTCAAATATTGCTTTGCATACCAGCGAAGCGGGTACAACCAACTAGTTTTATAGATTGGTAGATTGCAGTCAATTCGCGATCATAATTTCTGTAGTTCAGTCAGTCAGTCAGTTTTTTTTTTAATACAAACCAAGTGGCTGCAAGTCGTTGTCTACCATTTAAGCACCTACTGAAAAATCGAGTGCGTGTGTGGAAAAAAATAGGTTAGCGTTCGATGCAGGATGGTGCAATAGCCTAGCATTCACTCAATCTTGTTTGCAACTCAAAAATGCGGTTGTAGTCGTATCATCGAATGTGAGCGGTGTGGTATTGTTCTGCTTGTTGCCGACGATACTTTTTTGCATCAGCATTTGGTTTTTTACAGCATTAGGTATACGTATACATGTTTCGTTTATTATTTCCAAAAACTTGTTTAAGTTCTTCGCAGTTTTCGGCTTCTTGAAACTTTTGATGACTTCAACCTTACAATCTGTGCATCGGATGCCTTTGCCGTTCACCAAATGTCCCAAAAAGTTAACTTCCTTCTGGACAAAGATGCATTTAGCGACGTTGATCGTCAAGTTTTTCTGGCGTAACCTAAGGAAAACTCTACGTAAATCTCGAATATGTAGCTCCATGTCCTCAGAGGCTATGCAAATATCGTCCAGGTATAGCAGTCGGCTTCGTCTTGAAGTACCATGTTGATATGTCTCTGGAAAGTTTGTGACGCGTTCCTGAGTCCGAAGGTCATGAATTTATATTCAAAGAACCCGAAGGTCGTCGTAATTGCAGACTTCGGGATGTCGGAATCTGTTGATACGCACGACGCTGATAAATTGTTGAAAAAAAAAAAACTTCTTTTCAGGTAGTATAGACCGAAATCACGAAGAAATGCTTTAGCATAACGATCAGGTAGAGTTCGTGCATTGAGTGCCATATAATCACCAGATCGCCACTCCCCATTGAAGCGCCCAAGCGTTTCGAGCAGCTTCCAGTTTGTCGGATAGAAGTCTGCGGGGCTAGCGAATATCGGCAGACCGTGGGTTACTATGTGGTGAGTTACCTCTATGGCTGTCGGCCTCTTCAATGCATTAAAATTCGTGATATCCTTGAATTCTCATAAAATAGATGCGAACGTATGAATTTGAACTCTACCTGATGGCTCGAAGTGTGTTTTACTACATATGAGCTTGCTACTTACTACTTATTATCTGCGTAATACGAGGTCGAGCTTGACTTGTTGGCTACCAAATGCATGAAGTATGTATGAAGCACTTACGAAACTCCTTCCCCAATTTTGCGGCTTTGAGATGGTGTTCAGTCGCGTTCACGGTTTTAAGTTCGGAAGAAAGATCAGCGCTCTATTCGAAGAATTAGTTGTAGCTGGCGATCATCTGTTCAATTTGGTGCTCCCCTGAAGTGTTCGGAGTATACGGAGTACTATTAGTTAGAATGTGTACTTGGTAGTGGTCGCTTACTTCTAAAATGCTGTCGTCAAGAACCGCTTTTCCCTTCATATCGGCCGTTGAAGCTTGCAATATTCCTTGAGCGTGGGTTGGCAGCTGATTTAACCAAAGATTGTGTAAGAACTCATCGGCCAAGTGACCTTCTCCTAGGTGCTTCATTTCTTGTTACAGCTGTTATGGTTTTCTGTCGAATATTTTGCTGTTCAGAAGCGCCAAACCTATCAAGAAGTAATTTCTTGAAATTAGCGTATTTTCCGCAGTTTGGACGATTAAGATATGCATCTGTAACTTAAGGTGCTAGGACACGGTATGTAGCACGCCACATATATATGTGGCTCTGACGTCAACAGAGAGTGCACAAAGAGAGCTTGTACACGGCATGTAGCCATTGGCTCCATACGCTGACGTATGTCAGAGCCACATATACAGTGGAACTTCCATAAGTCGAACTCTCAAAATGAAAGACAATAAATTCGAGTTATAGAAACTTCGAGTTATGGAGGCCAAAAGTTGGAAAGTTGAAAATAGACGTCTGCATGAATGCATTCATTTGCTTTCTGTAATCATGTAATTACTTCAGTGTACTCTATTCATTGCAATAATACGAGCAAGTGTACAGTACAAATGAGTACCACATTAAAAGAAACAGTTACTGTACACTACTCGATCACCTAATACCAAAATGAGTACACTGCTCGGTTTAATTCATACAAGTGAGTGATTGCTTTGAACAAAACATGTACCATTAACGCTATAAAATACACTGAGTACACTGAGTGTTGGAGCAAACTCACCTCCAATTCAAATATTCATC
The DNA here is from genome assembly GCA_949372485.1 of Cheilosia soror. Taxonomy (NCBI): domain Eukaryota; kingdom Metazoa; phylum Arthropoda; class Insecta; order Diptera; family Syrphidae; genus Cheilosia; species Cheilosia soror. Next base: position 48,445,746 of record OX443562.1, on the reverse strand, counting down.
GCACCAATTAAACTACTCACCACAAATTCAAACCTCGCGCTTTATTTTATACCAGTTTCCATATTTTTGAAGTACCGATTTTCAATAAAGCTCAAAAATGTACAACAATAAAAAATGTATCGTTAGTTTTAAGCTACATTACGTATGTTATAAAAACCCCCAAAAATAAAAAGCTTGACTTAGTCGTTGAAAACCCACATTGGTGGTCAAAACCGATCTTTTTCTTTAATTGTCGCTTTCGCTCATTGTCGCTTTCGCTCATTGTCGCTTTCGCTCATTGTCGCTGTTTGATTCGCTAACTACTTTCTGCACCAACATTTTCCGCGAAGTAACATAGATTTACAACCAGAATCTCACTATTACGAATCGTCAAAATAAAGATTCACGGTTGGCGATTGGAAAACGCTCCAGTCGTACACTGAGTACAATGAGTATACTCATTTCAAATGAGTATACCCATTTGAAATGAGTATACCCACTGATGTAAATGAATGCAATAGGTGATTGATTTCTTGCTTTGAGATGAGGAGCATAAATGTTGTTGGGCTTACAATTCGTTTATTTATTAATCTTAATCAACAAAATGAAAGTAAATAATAATGTATGTATGTATGTACAGACATGTTAATAACAGATTATTTTAAACAAGGATTCAACAAATGATTTGGATATGTTGAAGGAATTAAGAAAATAAAAAAATAATAATACATAATGTGCTTCACATTATTGTTGCAGAATTGTGCTGGACAGCGGCAGTAAAAATTGGGTTTGTTATCTATATGTAAATTCTGGACGTAACGAAAGGAAAATAAAAACACTGCTTTTAATTTTAATTTAAATATTAAAGTAATAAGAACCTACTGAGGCTTGTTTCTTTCTCTATTTATACTGTTTCGCAGAACAGATTAAATAGATCTATAACTAATAAGCGATCGACACAATATAGATTGCTGCTTGGTTATGTGTGTGTACATAACAGGCGATTTGAAATTTAATTTAGCGACGGCAAAATCGGTTTGGCGACGCACCCCAAAAAAGGCGATCTTTTTAGATTTTGGCGATTTAAATGATTGTTTAACCAAAATCCTTATCATATATATATTTACCCTTACTGATTCTGTAACGCTCCTTACTTTTCTTATTTTTCTTATTTTAAATAAAAGTAGGCGGTGGGTATTTGAATAAATTTTCAATGTTTGTGTTTTCTCATTATTCAAATACGCACCGCCTATTTTTCATATATTTTAATTTTCTTCAAGGTTCAAACTCTACTATAGTATAGTAATCCTCGGCAAGTGTTTTCAAAAGGAAATTGCCAAATAAAACCAACCCTTCTTAGGGGTCAAAGTTTGCACGGGAACTTCATAACTCACGAAGGAGTTTGTCGTATCAATATGAAACTTTGTACATTGATAATAAAGAAGGAAAAAGAAGTAAAATATTATTTATACTCATAAATCTAAATTCTAGGCAATATGTACTTTGCTACGCATTTTAAGATCACTGATTTACTAACTGCTCCTCAGGTACTTTAATAGGAAATTTTATTTCGCGATATTTAAATATAAAAGAGAAAATTAACCGATCGTGAAGGAATCTGTTGGCATGCATTTGAAGACCGGAGTATTTTCACACGGCCGCCAACTGTATGTGGCTTTATCACAATCAAGAGTTGCAAGACAAAAGAAGGTGTATATTGAATCTAATCCACAGCAAGGAAGATTATTAATTAACCAGAGACAATTTACACGCAATGTAGTTTTCAAAGAAGTTCTTTAAATAAAATCAATTTGTTTATCAAATATTACTTTGCATACCCAGCGAAGCGGGTACAGCCAACTAGTATATATATATTATTTTAATAATTTTCACTCACAAAAAAACACTCAAACCATTTTTTGTTTCTTTGGGATATTTTTCACCAACCCAATCCATAAGCTTACAACTTGTAGAGGCTCAGACAGAAAAATTAATTTCTGTCAATTAGGCAAATGAATTTTATCTAGAAAATGCATTAGAAGAAGACGTTTTTAAGTTTTGGAACAAGGTGTACAAAATGACAAATGTCGTAGCTCGTAGGACAGCCAGAGTTCCAGGAGCTTGGGGAATTGCATTAAGTTTTTTTTTACGTAAAAATTACGAGTTGTGGGAATTCATTTGATTTTTATGGTTTTTGAATTTGGAAAATTTGGCGATTTTTTGGCGTTTTATGTTTTACGCTTAGCGATTCCGGTTTTTAAAACCTGACAACCCTGGTTGTTGTTGGTCTGATATAACATGTACATTGTACATAATATAAAACTCAAATTTTGTACCTGTGTATGTAGGTATGATAACCCTAGATAACTAAAAATAGTTTGGTATAAGGCTGTAACTAATCATTGCCCTTACAGACTGCATATTAAAATACTTCTATTATGCATTGGGCTATTATTAATTTAAATTTTTCATTCTGTGCTCTTCATAAATATTGAACAACAATAAAAAAAAATATGAATCCGAATGTGCATGAGGTCGGTACTCGGTACTCTGTAAGACAAATATGTATTTAGTTTACAGGGCTATGGACACCCAAACAACAAACCGATTAAGCTAAAATGTCCACGCAGTATTCAGGGTTAGTTCTAGAGTACAGCGGCTCATCCCATACAACAAAAAAAAAAAAACATTGCAAACTACTTTGCTCGACACTTCGAAAAGTATGCGGTAGGCTGAACTGAAACACTATATGTTTCCTATAAAGTGAAAAGTGCACGTAACTCAAATCCAATTTTTCCGATGTAATGTACCCTGTCGGGTACTGATTGTAATACATAAAATAACAATATTTGCAATTTGTTAATTAATATACTCATAATTCGTCTATTTAGGTACATTATGTTTTTATTTTTTTTATTCTTTCAACATATCTAAATCGTTTGTTAGATCCTTGTTTAAAATAACATTTTATTAACATGTCTGTACATGTATTTATTAAATAAATTTATTTGTTGAATAAGATTAATTAATAAACCAATTATTGTAAGCCCAGCTACATTTATTTCCTCATCTCAAAGCGAAGATCAATCACCTATTGCATTCATTACATTAATGGGTATACTCATTTGAAATGAGTATACCCATTTGAAATGAGTATACTCATTGTACTCAGTGTACTCAGTGTAGTGCACCCATTCTATATGAGTACACTGAACTAAGTAGTTTGTAATAAATGGGTGAAATACTCACTCAGTAATCAAATATCAAGCGATTCATTCCATTTATGTTTCAAAATGTAAGTAGAGTGAATAAGGTACACGAAAAAATACTGAATGTCTTGAAACTGCTTTCAAGACATTCATTGCAGATGTCTAGTTGAAAACGCAGAATTCTAAATAAAGCTTCGAGTAATAGAGAAATTCGACTTAAAGAGTTAAGTTCGAGTTAAGGAAGTTTGACTGTATATATGGCGTGCTACAACCGTGTACTAGCACCTTTACGCTAATATTCTGGTTTCTACTGCCGCAACTACTGCGTTGAATCTTGAAGTGTCTGAGTTAACTCCAGAGTTCGCAAACTGTGCCTCAACTTGGGCAAACCAAATTTTTGGATTTTCTTTCCAAAAGGGTGGTACTTCTACAGAAACATCATTCTCGTTACTGATTGCTTTTTTGTTTGATTCTTCGGTTTTATTTACTGATGCACTTCCAGCAGTGTCGTTATCGTCCGGCATTGTGTAACGTTGCTACAAACGTGGTATTTTTCCAAAAAACGTGATGTGGTTCGACAGAGAAAAAGTTATTGTGACTACTTCGATGGTTACGACTTACGAGTACGTCTCGGAGACACCAATGTAGTGAAATTAATCTACTGCCTTTATGTAAATAACATTAAATATAAAAAAATCTTAACATAAGAAAAAGGTTTAAAGAAATAATTAAGTGAATTTTAATGAGCGCACGGCGAAAGTCGAAAGCAAATTCAACTACATAATGTAGTTGCAAGTAAAAATGGTATCAGACGGCGGGTAAATAATGTAGCTTTCTCTCTTCTCGATTGCTTGCAGTTCAGTTAGTAGAAACTTTTAAAAATAGTTGGCTACTCACATGCCACGTCTTTGAGGAGGAACTATTGGTCGACGTACACGAAATGCAGAAATAGCCATAATATTTTATTTGTGCTATTCTACTCGCCGTTTTGTCATACAAAAATAAAATTTCCTTCCGGCTTGTCTAGCGCTAAGCTACATAAAAAAATTTTAAAGATTCCAAGCTCTGTAATGAAATTTCGTTTTTTAAAGAAATTGTGAAATAGCAGCAAATCTTCGTCGAATATCATTTGCTGAATTTTAGTTGATTAAAAAATAAATAAATAGTTGGCGCAACAAGACTGTTAGGCACTACCCTATGCCTAGCTTCTCACCATTCATCTTGTGTACTATCAAATGTTTGTCAGACGTTCGCGAGAGGTGGAAAAAAAAACCTTAAGATGTAATTTTTGTTTTTCCGGGGATGGAACCTGTGACCTGCACAATAGTCCAGCCACTTACCAATGAGCCCACTTTTAGCTGATTTGAAGATAGATAGATTGACACCAAAACACACTTCAGCAACAGTGTGCTGTATTAAAAACCATTTTTAATGTTCACCCTTAATTCAACGACCTCAGAGTTCGTGAATCGTACGTACAAAAAACTTTAAGTAGGAGCATAATCTTGGATAGACTGAAAATATGTATGCACTTATTTGCTAAAGACATTGCTATTTTAAAACATACACAATATCCTTTTCATAGCTCTATCGAACAGCGTTCTAAATTTTAAAGTGGCTTAAATAATTTACTAACTAAAATACTAACCTTGGCTTTGTTCTTTCGCGTTCTTCACTATCCTGTTCGCAATTTAAAGCCATCTTTGCTTTGGGGATTTTAATAATAACAGCTTTCGACCTAAGAGTCGTGGCATATTAAACATAGTTCAGCATAATGAAATTAAATGTTATACCGTTTTGTTGGAGTAGTTGGCACCGTTCTGATTGGTTTAAAATGGCACATTTCTGTTCTTAGGCTATCCACACTGAGCGATTCAGTACGTTCTGGAAATCGATGGGTGCTTGTAGGCGGGACGGTGTACAAAGTCAAAACTGAAGAAAAATGCGATGGAATCTTTGATATAAGGGCCTTTTGGACAGTGTGTTTAAGCAAATCGGTTTCACGGCTGATGCGAACCGAAAGAGTTTTCAACGCATTTTGTTCATTGCTAGAAGGGACTTCAGTCACAGCTGTCATTGTTTTCGAAACTACGGCACTTGACGAGGGTGTGATAGTAGTGGAACTTGATGGCGTATATTTAATAGATGAACCGACAGCAGCATTGTTCCTTGCCGGTTTATTGTGAGAAGGCTTTTTTGATATTAATGAGTATGGCGTCTGTCCTGGATTTGCTACCAACATGTTATATTGGAGCTGTCTACCTTTCCCATAAAGGTGAAAGATTCTAAAAAAAAGTGCAGGGGTAAGTATATGTTATAATATTTCACTAAACGTAAAGCAATAATGTAAATATAAATTTATTGAAATTTACATTTTACTATTCAGTATTCACAAACTTTTACTATGTACATGAAGCACAACAAAATGCAAAAAATAAAACACAACAAAAAAGCTGCCAAAATCACCTGTCAATTTTTTCGATAAATTTGTTAGCTGGAGAGTCTTAAAATCGTAGTTTTCCCAACAACAACCTCATTATTGTAGTTAAACTTAGCTCTAACACACTTTTTATAGAATTATAACACGGCGCAATATCCAATATTATTGTTTAGCAACTTTTAATATTACACTCCATTTAATTTTGCGAAATCTTTTCAAGTTCCTGATTCTGATTCGCAGCAAGGACAAACTTCGGAAACTTAAAAAGAGGGGAAATGGTTTGTTTGCCGATATTCCACAATCCACAATGAATGTCATTCCCTACAATTTTTTGGGAGATGCTTTCTCAGGGTTGTTATAGAGGTACGCTATGTTTCTGAACTATGGCCACACACGTCCTTCCATGAACGTCGTGTCCACCGATACCTACATGAAGATTTTGAATATAGGCGTATTTTTTTGAGAATCTATAGCTAGCTCACTTTTACTTTTACATACAAGACTTTTATACTCACTTTTGGTTTTGTTATACTCACTTCATTTGGGAGAACACGATAACTTAGGCCGTGTCCGTGTGCCAATAAGCGTTTTTTATTGCACATCTATCTCAGTAAAGTAAAGTAGAATTTTCAGCACGCAATTACAACAACTAGACTCAGCTTGACACCACTGAGATTCACACAAGGTATTTATTTCCAGCTATAGTGACTTTGGGGCATTCTTCAATTCTGAACACCAGGGGTGGGGAAAACATTTTTGTGTAATTTGGATCTGTTCACAGAATTTTTAGCTGTCAACGATTTAACCTGCTCCAGAAGCAAGATAATCGGCCCTAGCGAGGTATCCGTCGGAACGGAGAATTCTCCGCAACGCATTATTCCTTCAAATTACATTCGAGGTATCCGCCTTCGGAAAGAATAATTAAAATGCGGCGACGCATTGATTTGACATGATGTTGTTTCGTGGTAGGTACATCGGGGTTTTTCTATTTAGTGCTTGTTTTTTCGTTTGTTTTTGCTCTGGAAACACAAATTTAAGCAACAAATACAACCAATTACTTTGTTAAAAGTTTTTTTTCTTTATTGCTTTCATTTATCAACACTTCACTGCAAATCGTAAACAAATTCCGCAACCAATTGCTGTCGGAGCATATCGGAAGAAAATTCGTATGAAGCTGTCAAAAATATCAGTTAAAACGCACTTGATCGCACTGAATTATTAATTAATTAATTAATTAAAATAAATTAATACCGTGACATTCGATAAATCACTGTTTTAAGATTTGAGTTTGGTAAACTTTTTTTTTTCAATACTTCATAAGTGCCAGGAAATTATCCGAAGATAATTATTTAGCGCGGCCTAATAAAGTGTAGAAATAGTAGTTTAAAAATATAATATTAAGCATAATCCGTTCCTTTCAGCATTACAAATTTGCAGGCCTGAACTTTGTGTGTTACATGCAAAACTTTGTGACCGTAATGTGTGGTTGCTGTACTGTAAATATTTTCCAAATTGTTACTGATTAAGAACCCAAAAAATCGGTTGCAAACCATAGCCGATTATAACATATCGTGTATATCACGGAATGGTCATATAAGTAAGTCAAACTAAATCCCCATTTGATCACAGTTCCCTCCTATATGAGAAAAGATTGCACTTTGATAAATCAAAACACACTTTGACCAAATTGATAATCTTTCTGAATTGTGGTAACAGCGCTAGGACTTTTACCAACGATTTCTACTTGGGATACCCCACGAGATTATGGAGTTTTTCTTTAGATTTAATTGCGTCGTGAAACAAAAAAAGGTTCGTTGGATTTACTGCCTGGACATATGACACATTGAGACAGATTTGACGCACAGTGCTCCTCATCATCCCATAACGCTGATCTTGTCCCAACAAAAACTTAGCATGATCCAAACCAACCAACCAACAATTTCGGTTTGGAATTAACCAGCATTATTATCGTAAGTCCTCTCAGATTGCCATGAGTGCTAAGGAATGTGGTCACTTTAGCAGCTCGTTCGGAAGCGGATTTAATATGACTCCAGAAAGTAAGTTTTGAGTCGATAGTTATCCCAAGATACTTTACTGCGTTTTTCCTGGTGATTACGTCTGGGCCTATATGAAATTCAATTTGCGTCGGGATGTTTTCTGGTCAGTAGGACAATCTCGGTCTTTTCAGATGAAAGACTAAGACCATGGGTTTCTACCCCGAAAACGAGTTTTCGTTCGCTAAGGTAGTTTTGGATTATACGACGTAGGTACTGCGGTATCCTATAGACCTCCTCTAGCGATTTCAAAATGTCTATCCATCTGGCTGTGTTGAATGCGTTTCTCATGTCTAGGATAATCAGGGGGCTAACTATGCACTTCGCCGCGAAGTGCATTTTTTTTCGATTTCGGAATTTGGGTACTATTCAGTTCTCCGGCGAAAACTATCGCACTTCGCTCCATTCCATTCGCGCAACTATGTAAATGCGAACGCCATTTTATCGACGTGAAATGCAATTGCAACGGTGCATTTGCATGGTAAAAAAAATATACGGCAGAGAGAAATAGTGTCATTTTCTTTGAAAGTCGACATTCCAAGCGATCGTTTTGCATAGTTGCCATGTTCGCCGCGAATGAATCGCAAATTATGCGGTTTTGCTGTTTTGATCACCTCCTCAACTGCTCCGATCGTTCTCTATTTAATTATTTTAAGCGGTCACTTATCGGCTGATATGCCTAAGTTGACAATTTAGGAACCCCTACTTGTGCCACTGTGTTATCAGACCCCGACGTAGACTTTCCCGTTTTAAACTTTTATATTTCTCTACGCAGTGCGAATAATTCGATGTCCCTATTTGTATGTAGCCAATTCGTTATGGGAATGAAAGTCCTAGGAAGGCATGTGTGGCCTTGCATAAAGTCCTTCCTATGGAGGGTATACAAATGTTACATCTGAAAGTATCTACCGAAATATATAATTACAATAACTTTTCGACATTCCGCCCAATGAGCATTTTGTTTTATGCGGCTTAATCTCCAAATAATTTGATTAAGTATTTCTTTGATTAAATAATTCTAAATAAAAAACACATCTATACATATTTCTTTGCAATTTTCTTTATTACATATTTTACAAACTTTACATACTTTTTTTCATATGAATATAAGTAATAAACTTTTATTTATCGGTATTGAAAAATTGGACAAACCAGTTTTCAATGATTATAAAGTCAAATGAATTGGTTTATTTTTCAAGTTCATGCCTATCATATAATTTATATTTGTAGTATGTACATGTATTAAAAATAACTCACATAAAGTTTTAAAAAACCTTTAGTTTGTAAACACTTTCCATTGAAATGTTAATCGTTTAGAAACTGTTAATTTTTAGGGGCAGTTCTGTTATGTACCTAACTTCGTTATACATAATGTTAAGCTTATAAAATAAATAAAAATATGCACTAGGAAAAAATGTAATAAAACATGGGAAATGTTGCATTACAGCTCGTACAAAATTATATTGTGAACGGAATAGTGTAAACCTATTAACAGCTGATATAAATACATAACAAATTATTTGATAGAATATTATTAACAAAGAAAAAGTTTCACGGTTTGCTTTCAAAACCTATGAGTAGTCCAATAATATAACAAAACACATACATACATATATGTACATAAAAAAAAGACTCAATACTGTTTTTTACCTATGAAATTTTAAATTAAAAATATGTATATATGTAGTCGTACACTATACACACAGATTAAAGAGTTTATATTCACAGCTTCACATTTTATGTAGATGTACATTCTTTCTACATGAATTCACTATGGAGCAAGTAAGGACGAATATGCTCGACGGATTTTTCTTAGAAATGAAAACGAAGTACATTATCTGAAATGTCGAAAGTTGAATTTAATAAACATAAAATAAACATTTAATAAACAAAACTTACATTATATCGAAATTTGAAATTTGTTCATGTATATATTCTCGCAAACGTAGTGGCAGCATGTCGCAAATAGACGGCACACACCCATAAAGGTGTGCTAATGCATATTATGTTCTTTGCGCCTTATTCCCTTAGTAAGTCCGTGAGAAGGACTATATAAAACCAGAAAGGTTAAGAACTGTTACAATATTTGCTTCTTATAAAACTTACCTATGCTCAGAACCATTATGCTCATCTTATTTAGACCTCTATCCATATTCCTTGGACATCAACAATCCCCTTACTTAAAGACGATAGTAGGCGATGAATAATGTTTGTTTTTTAACAAAAAAGGCAAAGTTTTTTTTGTTTGCCCTTATATTTGTTAAATGTGCTCAAAATAATTTAAGGTCTGTTAAGTTTACAACTAGTTGACACGCGCAAAGGCAAGGTAATGAATGACATATAAGTCTACCAAGTCCTACCTCATCAAGTGAAGCGAAAATTAACTTTTCAATATTATACATGTTGGAATTATAAAAATGAATCAATAAAACCATTGCATTCGTAAAAAAATTACACAAACGCATAGTGCGAGAAGCTAGGCACACAAAACCCTCAAGTTCAACATGGCTGAATACAGATAACTCAATATAATGCTAATTAATGAAATAAAAATGTAATAACTTCATTATTGCCACTGAAAAAAGTATTCGTGATCTCAAATAGATCGAATGGTATCAACTCAACTACTTAGCATTTCTATTTGCGTATGTACCTCTGATTTTTACATTAATTCATTATCTAAATAAGCTCTAATAAAACCTGTTGTCCCGACTTTACACGACGTCTATCAAATATCGAAAAGACGACCTGTAGGTCAACCATATGTCTTAAAGAAGTCCTAGTTTGTGGGCAATAAACGCACACGTAGAATGCGTGTATTTGTTAAAACTCACAATTAACATAATATTAAAAACAATTTAAAAACTGCAGACAGATCTTTATATAAACCCTAGTTGATCCTCTTTGTAATATTAATCCGATTTTGAAAATTTCATGGGCTTAATTAAAAAAAAAAGAAAACACTGAATACACTGAAAAAGTGAAAGTAAAAATGGTAGCCATGGCGAAGTTGTAGTAAAATTGGTCCGAGTGCTCCAGAACTTGGAATCTCAATCGCAAAACTACTACAATGCAATTTGTAGAAGTAAACTCACTCACTAAACCCTCAAGCAATAAAACCTGCAAGCTACTTGAAAAATAAATCTGGTGCACAGGAATGAAGTGTGAAATTTTTCCAAAATAAGTAAGAGAGCCCCAAATTGTGTTGATCATCGGCTTAGCTGATGCTTTGATACCATCCAAATGCATACATGTCATGCAAAATGCGAGTTAGTATTTACTGTTGTACACGCATGGTTCTAATATTAGTTTAAGTTTAATAGCCCATTTTAAACACTAACAAAATTTGATTCGCCTATGTTGATCGTTTGGACGCTATCGTGTTTTCAACAGACAGACAGACAGACGGACATGGCTAAATTGATTCAGAACTTGATCCTCATTCAGAATATATATAACTCCTTCTCGGCGTTACAAATGTAAGGGCAGAGTGAATAAACCTTCTTGTGGAGGGTATTAAAATATAGACTGCCTGAGCTACAACAATGTGGCAAAAAATCCTATCATCGCAGGTTATACTTATACTAAGCTAAATTGTTTGCACTTAAAATAAAATAGTTTATTTTAAAATTATGTTTTGTTATATGCACGTAATAATTTTATTACCTTCTTATTTATTTAATCACATTCTTCCGAAGTAAAGAAGTCCTTGCAATGCCAATTGAAAAAAAAACCTTATAATTATAGCTTTTGCAAATAAAGCAAACGAACAACTTTAAAAATCATAATATATGTAACATTTATTTACTCTGATTTAAAAACATTTTTGCATGTAATCACTTGCCAAGTGATCTTAGCTAAAAATATAATAAGTAATTGTATTTGAAATATGTAGTTTTAAACTCCTAAATTATTTTTTACAGCAATTCCACTTAAAATGTAAGAGGTAATCGAAAGCCTTATTTTTTGTTCGTTAAATACGAAGTGCCGCGAAATTCGTCCAATTTTCAGCGTATACGTATGTAAGGCCTTGTTAAATCTACACGAAGAGTGATTCCCAAATTAAAAAAGAAATGATAAAAATTTTATAAATTGATAAACATAATGTTTAGACAAATTTGTTTATTCAGTCATCTGGTGGCGATGATGGAGTTTACCTATATATTTGTTCACCTTTATGTGTACAATAATTATTATATATTATTCAGTTTTTGTTTTACCTCATCCATATTGCTATATAAATGTAGTATTGTGTATATTTTCTCTTTTATCACAGGTAAGGACATATAGATAGCATAATTATATGCAAAATGCAACCTTTTCGAAATCAGCTAATACGAGCACTTAACTTTTGATCATTCGGGTGGCGAGAAATTCCGCAAGTAATTTTAAAGGTTTCCTTGAATATAATTTTAATATCTCGTACAATATGCTACTTGAAAACCGTCCTCCCCTTAAGATGATGATTTCTCCCGAGAGTTTGAACAATAATTTGCCTGATGTGTCATTGTCTCCATATTTATTGACCCACTGAGCTTCTATATTCGAAAACTAAAGGTTCATTATGCATCCGTGGGCTTTCTGTAGATGCGATTTTAACATTCCGAAGCTGAAACGAAAAGAGAGAAACATTTAATTTAAGTACAAGAAAAAGGACATAATTAAGTCTACGAAAGTGATAAAAGGGGTTATTGAATAATTTGTAGACTTTCAAGAAGACACATAATTAGCACGACAAAGAAGCGGTAGAAAATCAAAACTTTAACAAAAGTTCTATAAGAAATAAGAAAGGTGTTTGCAAGTTTTACCAGAAAAAGCAAATGATGTGCCAAAGTAAAAAGACCCGAACAGATCCCTGTAGATATGAGATGAGGAACCTTGTATTAGTCGAATTCAGTTTTGAGATTATGGAAAAACACATGTGCGACTGTTAATCAAAGCAGACGAGCGAAATTCCGCTGTTAGGTAGAACGAACCATATAACCTGCGCGATGAAAGCTAATATTTTCGTCCAGCTAAATTAAATTCAAGTTCAACTAGCCTGCTGTACCGGATGGCCTGCCAGTCCAAATATCTTTTAGGTTACCAGAAGCGTGTAGTGTGAAATCTTGGCTATAGAAAAAGTTGCAAGACACTAACCATCCTTCGTCGGACATAACTATGTGCATACATTCCAGGCTCAAATTATATTCGAGGTATCAGTCTTCGGAAAAGAATATTTAAAATGCGAAGACACATTGATATGACATGATATTGATTCGTACTACATAGAGGTTTTATTTGGTGCTTATTTTTTCGTTTGCAAACACAAATTTAAGCAACAACTTCATATATCTGCTCCCTTAGGGAATACGGATCATGCTCTAATATCTGCCAATATAGTTTAACAAAGAATGCAAGCGAGTTACCGTAGCAAAAAGCAAGGTTTTCCGTGAATGGCGGTCAAACCCTTCGGAGCAAAAAAGATCTGAATTTATAATTCTTCGAAATGCAACCTAATTATTGAATCGGCGAAGACAACTTACAACGAAAGAGTCACTAACAAAGTAATTGGATTTCCTAACGGCTCACTCGCATTCTGGTCCATTGCAAATGCAGTCAGTAATAACTTTAGTTGCTTTTCCTTTCCACCTCTAGTAAGAGAAGACGACACGCTGGCAACAACACCTAAAGAAAATGCGGATCTTTTCGCTAGCATAGAGCCACCACGAAGTGGTGCACGAGGATGCAAACTTCGATCGCAGAAGTGAAATTTCGGTCTCGAATAATTCAACACGCATCCTTAAAGAGCTAGATTGCAATAAGGCGACTGGACCCAATAGAATCCCGGCTATAGTACTCAAGAGCTGTGCACCAGAACTTGTACCTGTTCTATGTAAGCTGTTTAGCATGTCGTACTCCCAGAAGACGTTTCCTTCTTGCTGGAAGACCGCTCGCATTCAACCTATTCCAAAGAAAGGGAGGAAATGTCTGCCACAAAACTATCGTCCAATAGCGTTACTTTCAATGCTCTCAAAAGTAATGGAAAAGGCAATAAATGTCGAAATAATCAAATATCTAGAAGGCCACCGATTAATAAGCGACAGGCAATACGGATTTCGGAGCCGTCGTTCCACTGGAGACCTGTAAAGTTACGTAACGCACTTATGGATGCAAGCAATTGAACAACACGGGGAATCCAGAGCCGTAGCCTTGGACATATCAAAAGCATTTCACCAAGTCGTACCTAAACGTACCTACTGCAACGCAAAACGCTGGTCTGCGTTATATAAATGTTGGAACACTGTTCCGAAAAGCTGTTCGGAAGTATACCTCGAAGCGGAATTCCTTCGATACGTATGAAATCGGAGAATTTTCCGTTCCGACGGAAACCTCGCAGGGCAGATTATGTATATTGGTTGACAGTCAAGCAACCCTGAAATCGATTAAGTCTAATACAGTTAAATGTAGCGGTACATAATAGAGAAAGAGGCTAACACATCTTGGATATCTAGGGTGGACTTCTCGTATATTATGTATTGCCAAAACTAGACAAAAAGAAAACAAAGAGCCATGTTGCTCCATTAAACCTTTTGCGGATTGGGTGATTAGTTTTAACGTGCTTTAACACACTAATAAGTAATAATATTAAAGAGAAGTTAATGTTGTTGTATACAATCGCACTACAGTGAACGCGATCAACAAAACATCTGTCATCTGATGTCATTTCTTTCGCACTCTTTTTCTCTATAATGGTTTTCAATTGTTTCTTTAAACTGAATTGAATATTTTAATTAATTTGTATCTTCTTTATTTTACTTAATATTATTATAATAAATACTCGATTTGTATCTGCTGCGTTTAAATGAACTCTTGCTACAGTTAAGGTATATGATGAGACAAGATCGTGTCTCTAAATAATATAACCTATGAACATATTGGATGATATTTATTAAAAAAAAAAATGACAATCTACTAAATAGAAATTAGAAATGGAGTGCAGTTGAAAAAATTAGGAAAAAAACAAGAGAAGTCCTAGTCACTAAACATTGAGGTCGCTGGTAAATAAACATCTATATTTTTGTTAAGTAAAATATTTGTGCACCGTCTGTGCATAAACTTACATCATAATTGCTGAATTAATAGTCATTCTTACCCTTGAAAAACTGCGGATGAGCTTCAATTACGGTCACATCTATTAATGGTGTTATTTATTTATTTACATGTACACATAACAGGGCATACCGTTAAATATTTGAAAGAAAAACTTTGCAATTGTAAACAGCAGACCAAAATTGAAAAATAATATACATAAGAATAAACAATGATCACATGAAATTAAAATAATAAAAAAAGGTACATTTTAAAATCCTCTCGATAAAATAAAATGTAATTTTTTCAACCAATCCTACTATAGTTTAAATAAATAATAATAATATAAAAAATGGCTAAAACAATATAAAATTTCAAATATGTTATTTATAAACACTATTGTAAAGATTTTGTGAAAAGTATTACTAGCAGGTGGGTGTGTAACAATGGCTACAGTACAGAACCTGCAAAAGTAGGTACAAAATAACTTGAAAAGCATAAACTGTTTAGATAAAAAAAATGAAACAAAAAAAGTGAAACAAGTCGGACCCGTAAATTTATCTTTTGCTGATCGTGATGACTTTTACCGCCTTGCAAAGTTCTTATTTTAATTTATCGGTTTTTACATCCTGTATACATACATGCATGCACTTTAGATATGCAAACGATAAATACACGTTAAATTGGAGATTTCACACTATTTAATAAATTCTTTTAATTGTCTTTAATTTTGTTTGTTAAACTTAAGTCCATTACTTTAAATATTTTGTAAAACACTTATGCTATTTTTACAATCAAGTTGTTCAGCATCCGTTTCGTTGAAGAGGAGACCGAACGCTGTAAGCCACTCGCGACATTTTTCCTTTGAATTGAAAGCCAAAATTCGTGTAATCATATCAATACCGATATATGGGCGATATGATTTTATCATCATTTTAAGAGCACATTTGCGCTCCCTTTCGACAAACCAATCAATAAGGTATCCAGACATAAGTGGGGCTGTTGTGTACAGATGAAAGAATTTACAATAATTTCCAAGTGCCCAGGCCGATCTTAATTCGAGTGCATGAGCTATCGCTGGGTTGGATCTTTGTTCTGCGTTCAATGAACGAAGCACGGTAGTAATATCTAGGGTGTTTTTTGTAAAAATATAGTATAAAATCCGATACGAGATGAACTCCAGTATGTTACTTCCTCCTACTTCGGTGTACAACATTTTCAATTGCGTTTGACATTGGTTAAACTCCTCGTGATCACCCTTTTCCATAGCTATACGCGCGTGAGTTTCATATACTTCAACCGTAAAGTTATCTCTTATTCCTTGTACCGTCAAGTCCTGACGAATTGATTTTAGCTGGTCACATGCGTAGTAGTAATCGTGATTTGTGCGCCATTTCGTTTTAACATTCTGTAAAGCGCTTTCCAATACATCGATTGGCCGTACTTCGTTGGGCATTGGCGCCTTGGTTAACCTAAGAAATGATTTTTCCAAGTCTCTACAGGTGCCCACAATGTGGATTTCACACAGATCCATGGAATTGTCGACTTCGTAGTCATCGAAAAACTGTTTATTTTGGTCCCGCATGTTCTTGTACTTGTCTGTAGTTAGAGGGCTTATAGTTTTTTTCGTTGAGAGATTGGCTTGTCCAAAACGTGCTGCTCTTTGCTGAAGCCGCCGAGAGTCATCTTCTACAGAACCACCCACAGACAAAGAGAACGCTGCTTTGTTGATATTCTTTTGCGCTTGATGTTTCTTCTTTGCATTCTTTGAGTTCCTTGCTTTAAAAGGGATGTAATTAGCATTCTTTTTTTCCGACGATTCTGAGCTGGAACTTCTGCAATTCTTCCTACGCGGACTTGCGATCGAACTTGGCGATTGCGATAGAGCCTTCCTTTTCGGCGATCTCGATTTCGAACGGCTAGTTGACTGATGGAAAGAGGACCGCTGACCTAATCGAGCGTTTAAACACTTTGAAATGCCCGGTCGCGATTGTTGCATTTCAATATTGCGTTTGGCTAGATTCGACTGGATGATTAGATTGCTCTCGCTATGAACACTTGGTATGGGTTCATTGTCCCAATCTCGAGTCCATAATTCATTTTTATTGGCAGCGGCAGTAATCTTTCCTTTGAGACAAATATCTATTTGATCTTTGTCTAGGTCTGTTACACATTTAGCATAACATCGGGCTACGTAACTGTTCAAACTTTCGGGCCAAGCATCTGTAGGATTGAACGGATTGTGACTGTTCGTGCATTCAGTGGCGTTTTGCTCAACATTGTGGTTTGGAATTGGTATCTGATTCACCTGAACTGTTGTCAGCAATACTGGTGGGGGAGGCTTCGTAAGATCGGGGGATACTGCTATAATAGGAGGCGGTATAGTTGGATCAAAAAAGGCTTTATTTGCTTCCATATTTCCATTCAGACTCTTATTATGCATATTATTATGCATTTGATTTTGTTTGTTCTTATTGCGCTTTCGTTTTTTCTTACCGCCAACATTTGTTAGGAGATTTAAAGGATTATGGACGTTGCTTAACCGATTCTGTTGATTTAGGTTGAAACGTATACCACCGAATGGATTATTCTGCTGCTGATGATTTAATGATGAGAATTTATTTTGGTCGTTGGAAAAGTTATTTCCCCGTGGGGCAGACAAGTTATTTGACAAAAGCTGAGGCGAAGTTTTATTTGCTTGATTTTCGTTTGGAAGAGTCGATGCATTGGAAAATCCAGGAGGTGCATTTGTGCTACAGGGCGTTGTTACAGTTTGACCTTGTAAATCCGACTGATTTTGCATATTTCCAAAATGCATATAACAATTGTTGTAATAATCAGAATACTGCTGATACGCGTTTTTATATGCTCCAGCTGTATTATAATAATCCCAATTTTGTCCTACAGCCATTGAAATCGTTTGCTGATTTTGTTGAAATGACTGCATTTGTGGAATTAATGGCGAAGTGTTGGACTGCGTTACGGTACTTGCCACAGAGTCTCCTTGGTCTGACATAGTTTCTTTTGTTACTTACCCAACAGCTCAGAGCAAAAGGTTGCATAAATAAAAGGTACTACTCTTTTGGTTGTCTGAATTAATTAATAACGATTTAATAATAATAAAAATGCACAGGAAGTTAAGCCGATTAACTTTTATCACCAATGAATAGAATTATACGAATTTTACACCATAGACCACACATGCGAATAGATTGAATTGACGCAGATTATAGAAAAAGAAAATGGAAGTCATATAAAATGTCAGAATTTCGTTAAATTTATTCGTTCAAGATTCATTTTGATGACCTTGTGGAAAATTCACCCAATTCACCCTAATAATTATTATACTGTGCGCGTTCAGTAAATTAGCGCGACCGGCTCTCCTTATATTATTTTCTGCCAGAACAATGTAGAAAAATTGTAAAATTAATAGATGGTGTATTTTTTTGGGAAGTGATTATAACAAAACCAAAAGTGAGTATAACCATTTTGCATGTAAAACCAAAAGTGAGTATAACGCCATATACGCCATATAGGCGTATTTTTTTAGGAAGTGAGTATAATAAAACCAAAAGTGAGTATAACAAAACCAAAAGTGAGTATACAAGTTTTGCATGTAAAAGTAAAAGTGAGCTAGCTATAGATTTTCAAAAAAAATACGCCTATAGTAAAAATAAAACAATATGGATTTGTATAAGTTTATTTGAAAATTAGGTAAGTAAAATAAAATTAAAATTTCTGTCTAATTCGTATCTATTAAATTATTAAATTAAAGTGTACCTATGAATTAATCAATAAATATGCTGCATGAAATAATACATGATGACACAAAATATATTTTCGATGCTCATGAAGATGAAGTAATAAAGATTCAAACTGGATCAAATGTCACTTTGCTGTTGGCGCTGGAGATATAGCGGCCACGTTCGTCCATCAGGGATATTATGAGCTAGACGGCCATGATAGTTACAACAAGACAAGATAGCGCAATGAAGTTTCAATTTTTAATTTGTTCTGCGCATCTACGTCATATAAGCCTGATGAACATTTTGACATTTGGCATTTACATGTGTTTTATATTAAACGATTTCTATTCTTTCCGTAACATTTGTATTCATGTGTCTCAGCAGTGTCGCGGCTTAGTCCCGATAAAAACTGTGCAACCAAACTATCACTGCTTTAAATGTTATTGAAAAAATGCTATCGATTCTGTCATAAAAGACATCTGATTACAAAAATCGTTAAAAAAAATAATTAAAAGTATTTTGCCAAAAATATGCCTATAAACCATGATACAACAAGACAAGATAGCGCATTGAAATTTTCATTTTTGATTTGTTCTGCGCATGTACGTCATAGTTACGGAGTGAACATTTTGACACTTGGTATTTACGTGTGTTTTATATGGAACGAGTTGTGTTGGTTCTTTAAATGTTTAAATAAAAAGAAAAATATAGAGGATAGTTTCGGAATTCTGTGAATGTGTTTGGAAAAACATTTATCGTCCATAACATGTGTCTTTTTTGTTGTTCCTTTCAATTAAGTCGCAGAATTACTTATTTTCTGCTCAGCTCGACGCGTCATATTAACAAAATTGATGAAAAAACTTGTGTTTTGAATCGAATGTGAATAAAATGTTTAAAAAAAAACAAGTAGTTTCGTCAATTATTTATTCTATTTTGGTTTTCTTGTGTTTTTTCGTCCACTGTTTGTCGATTAAGGAAGCGAATACAAAAGTGCATTCGCGAGCAGAAGAAGAGTGTTTTTGATACGGATATTGCAGTTAAATCAATTCAGTGGTTAATACAGTTTCACTATTGTCTTTCATCATAGCTTCAGATGGCTTCGGAAGACTCTAAATCCTACCAAAGAAAGTGCATGATTGTCTAAGCATAAATGCAACTGCATTTATAATGCCAGTTTGCCTACCCTTTACATGTTGAATAATATATATTAAGTAATTTTTCACAAAATGCAGTCTATAAAGTACTTATTTTTCTATAAATTGGGTCTTATCGTTTAAAGAAAAGTTATGGAGCTGTTTCTAATGATTATTTTTGTTTTTCATTAATTATATTTACACTCAAATAAAGAGCAAATATCCCTTTTACAAAAATTTACTATTATTTGTTCAATTAATAACAATAATAATTTAACAAAATCGCAAATTTGTACTTTCGCGCCAATAGTACATCCATTACCTCCGCAGCTACTACGTCATAATCAGTTGACAGGTGAATACCGATGAACAGCAAGAATGAACGACATACGCAATGCGATATCTTGTCTTGTTGTATCATGATTGTATCATGCCTATAAACTAACGAATTTCTATTTTCCCCTGCTGAGTGCTGCCAAGCTTTTATAAAGAAAGAGCTAAACCCCGATCATTGTTTTTTTTTTTTTAAGTTATAAGATTAGCAAAAAAAACACCTTGTATTAACATACACACTTTGTATTAACATGCACACTTTGTAGTGCAAAATAGAAAAAACACAATTTTAATTTCATTTAAATCAGTGATAAACAAACACAGAATAGCGTTTGCAATTTTTTTTTATATGGGCCTTGCCACGCCCCTTTGTCCAATTTTGACCAATCTTCACAGGAACACTAATGTGCTATTACATAAGATTGTCTGTAAATTTAAACTCAATTGATTTGGTGGTGAATGTTTTTTGTATGTGCGGTGCCACGCCCCTTTGTCAAATGTTGGCCAATCTTCACAGGAACACTCCTGGGATAATACCTAAGCATGATTAAATTACTACAGATTACGCATTGCGTAATCATGTTGAACGTGACGTCATTTGTGTAGTTTGTTCGGTTTGGGTTGATTTTCGATTGTCTTAATTGCTCCAAATAATATTAAAAAAAATAATTAAATATTTTTTGTATTATATTGTGAATGCAATTGCAAATCATTTTTATTTCATTATACAATAGAAAGAAAACATAATTCGTAATTGATAGTTTACATTTTTAATTACTTCACTCAGTAAACACAACTTAAAACTATTTTGCATACAAAACGAAAAAAAATACCATCTTGTTGCTTTTTCATAATAAGGCTGATACCTACGCTTTTTGAATCATAACAAAACTTTAACAAAATATTTATTATTACGAATAAAACAAATTAAACATTTTTAGCAAATCCTTTTATAATTAACACAAAACAAATGAAAACAACACTCCACTGGCAAATACTCTCACCATTATCTCTACCGGCGGTCAATATACATTTTGCGCTCAAATGACGTAGGAGCGCAGAACGAAAAAAATTGAACATCACCATTGCGCTATCTGTAGTATTT
Source organism: Cheilosia soror (assembly GCA_949372485.1). Lineage (NCBI taxonomy): Eukaryota > Metazoa > Arthropoda > Insecta > Diptera > Syrphidae > Cheilosia > Cheilosia soror. The sequence continues at coordinate 48,424,676 of OX443562.1, read as the reverse complement.
ATATCATGATACCTAACACCGCGTCTCCACGAGCAATATTTCATAGCTTGCCATCTGTCATTTCTCATAGAAAGAAATAATGATAGTATGCAATAACATGTAGGGTGGGCATTTCATAGCTTACTATTTCCATAGCCATCCCACGAAAACACATGCGTCACAACAAAAAAGTACACCCCATAGAATACTAACGATAGCAAGCTATGAGCTGCGCAATAGATAGAATACCATTTTTCATAGATTGTGGTCTCCACGAGCAATTCTCATAGAATGTTATACTTAACTACATAGCATTCTATGAAAAATTGCTCATGGAGACGCCGGGTAAGATTGGTTGTAAATTTGAACTCAATCGCTCCCATGTGAATGAATCTACTTCTTTCAACTTTTCCCATGCAAACAGCACTTTAACACAGCAAAAATAGCTTTGGTATTCTGAACCCTCACTAAAATAGGTTTGTGTTTTGGATGTCAGTAGGTAGTTCAAATAATAGAACCATTTTTTTTATTGCGTGGTATTAGGCGCAAATATTTGGGACAAACTAAAGTAATGTGACCTGATTTGCTAAAAAAGTTTACGTTAAAAAAAATATTGTAAGATAGTAGGGGCAATTGTTTGGGACAAAGTGAAGTAGGCACCTAAACCATTCGGAAAGTTATGTTTGGCGTCATATCTCTATATACATAATAAAACAAAGTGGAAAAAAACTGTTTCCCTCTGTCGCCGGTAATTTTCAACCGATTTTGTTGATTTTTTTTTAAATGTCGGTAATTGCGGTGATTGAGTGATAGGCTAAAGAAATTCAAAATCGGACAAAGGGGCGTGGCACCGGCCATACAAAAAAACATCAAAATCGTATATCTCGAAAACCACATTATGAATTGAGATCAAACTTACAGATAATCTTAGGTATTGGCCGTGGAGTGCTCCTGTGAAGATTGGTCAAAATTGGACAAAGGGGCGTGGCACCTCCCATACAAAAAAAGCATTCAAAATCGTATATCTCGAAAACCACAGAATCGATTGAGATCAAAACATTAAAAAACTTATATTTCGAAAACCACCGAATCGATTGAGTTCAAATTTACATACAATCTCAAATTTACATACAAGCTCAAATTTACAGAAAATCTTAGGTATTGGCCCGGGAGCGTTCCCGTAAAGATTGGTCAAAATTGGACAAAGGGGCATGGCACCGCCCATACAAAAAAAAAACATTAAAAATCTTATATCTCAAACACCGCCGAACCGATTGAGCTCAAATTGGGTTGGGTACGAAAACTCCAAAATTAAAATCCCCAAATCAATATCCCCAAACCCAAAATCTCCAAAACCAAAATACCTAAATAGATTTCGAGTGTATTCACAATGCATTAACAGTAAAATAGGTATGGGGGGCATGCTGCCCCGTGCTTAAGGTTACTGTTGGATTTGGAGTAGGCGCAAAATTTCTTTAAATATTTTGAATTAATTTTGGGGATTTTTTATTTGGTGGATTTTGAATTTGGGGATTTTGTGTTTGGGGATTTTGCACTTGTGTATTATGTAGGTATCCCGCTCAAATTTACAGACAATCTTACGAAAGAACATTATCATCTAAGGTCTCAACAATACAATTTATGTGCATGGGCAAAGCCGGGCGGGTACAGCTATATTATATAAAAACGTTGGTGCGTATGTAAGTCCGATAATGGCCGCTGAACCACTGAAGCTATCCGCCTTCATTCCTATTAAAAAATAATTGAACAAAAATATCAAAATAAATCCTTAAGTATTTATGTAAAATAACTAAGGATTCCGCGAAATATCGCAAAAAAAATTAATAGGGGTCGGAGAAAAGAACCTATAACAAAGTATAAAAAAATATCAAATAAACGTTCTGATTCCACGCAAAAAAAAAAACTAGGTAGGTACCCAACAACTTCTTGTACTATTGCCTTGCCACTGACACTGCCTTTTTTCAGGGCTTTGTAATTAATTTTCTTTTACTTCACTGTACTTTAGCACTTCGGCCGCGGCCGTGTGTCTAGCGTTTTTGTGTCTTGTTGCTATTTGTGAGCACAATTTAAAATTTAAAATTTATTGTTTTATCTTTATAAGTTGAGCATAGACGAGACGGCTAGAATCCACTTCATACATGAGAAATTCCCCGGGACACAACCCATTTCGGTTATGGGGAATAGGTATTTTGGAACAAATACTAAACAGATACATCGGCTCGCAATGACAGTTGACGTTTGACAAATAACCAATTCAAATTTTAAGGTGGCCCATCTAGGGTTCGCCTCTCTTGTGACTCTTCTCACTGCTTCAAGCTTGAGTGTGCAAGGCGGGATGTTCACAGAGGGATCAGCTTGTTCTGAAACAGATGTCGAACCTTGTTTTGCTAATTCGTCTGCTTTCTCATTGCCTGGAATGCCTTCATGTCCCCGAACCCAGCAGAGCGATACCTTGGGCTGTGTACCAAAAGTCTTGAGTTCTTCGTGACAGCATTTCTCAAGCTTCGATTTTATTTCTGGTGCAGTTATAGCATTTACTGCTGCCTGGCTGTTGATAAAGAAGGTAATACCTCCAGGTGGTATTGCCCTTGCCACAGACTCACGGGCTGCTGTTATCACTGCCAGGACCTCTACTTGGAAATTGCTTTTATGGTCGAGGAGGCGTATAGATTTTAATATACCCAGTGATTCAGAGAAGACACGTGACCCTACCCCAGTCTCCATTTTAAATCTGTCTGTAAATACGGCTATGGTTTGTGTGCTTGTGGGAAACGCTCACTAAGCCCGTTTTTATTTTACTTCACTCTTTCCAAAGCAACTAATAAACTGGCAATCAATTTAGACTCCGAAAAAAAAAAAAACGTATGTCGCATTCGTGCTCTCATTTCCGTTATTAATGACACGAACCCAAATAGTTTTGGTTTCGGTCTGAGAGCGAATATGTTATCCCTCGATTATCCAGAATCGACGTTTATCCATGATTTAGGTGTGAGTCAAAGATCAAAACCCCACAAATGCACGACGAATATTCAATTCCACAACCGTCACCCAGAGGGGGAGTAAGCGAATGTAAGTTGTAAAAGAAATGACCAGTAAGTGCTAGAAGAGGAAAAAATGACGATGCTAGTATATAGATACCTAGATGAGACCTCGGTATAGCTACAAATATACCAAGCACAACGTAGCGGAATAATACAGATTTTTGCTGTGCTGTGGCCTGTGGCACATTATGTATTGGCCGCTGGAATCAGGCCATAATGCGGTCTTCAGTTTTTTTTGGCTGTACTGCTTATGACGACGATGTCGCGTGAGGGATATGTGTTATAGCGCGCGGTTACTGCGGTATACATAAGCTGCGCTGGTGCAAGTAAATTGCTGTCGCGATAACTTTGGCTAGAATTTTGATGCGTGGGGAGACTAGTTTTTGGCGAGCTGATTTGGTGAGCGGACGTACTGTCTAGATTGTGCGCTGGTGTCACGTAATCCAACGATTTTGTTGGCCAAAAGTTAGCAATGTGCATCGGTATAAATTGTGTAAAGTCACGTATAACACATATAAAACTAGTTGCTGGTGCACAAAATTCACGCCGAGCGACGTTTCGAGTTGTTTCATCGGTTGCCACTATAAGCAACGAAGTGTGTTTCCAAGCCACCGCTACGCAACCACCATCGCCACCGAAAGTGCTCCTCTATACAAAGAAGAACCAAAGTTCCAGCCATCGCTTACTTCCACCAAGCTCACTGCAAACAGTGCGTAAATCAAGCTGCCTCGCCGCCCCGTGGGTCTGACGTCAAAAGAAAACCCAACTGCATTGTGGTGAGCCCCAATACCCATGTTACGCCAAACCAGATCGGCGTACAGCTCGTAATTGACATACCGTTGCCGTTGGTGAATTACGGCCTCAAACACCACCTTATAGCTTCCGATTCCACGGCACTACAACTTCGATAGCCTGGAATAAATCGGCCATAACGGAGCTCAAAATTCAATCCAACCGCATTGAACACCGCACGACGTCATCCATCCCCTTGCAAGATCGGCGAACGATACGACCCCATCACTCTGTCGTAGTCCTCGTTCCCGGCCTCTGAAGCAAGTGGAAAGTAGATCCGCACCAGAAAGCAGCAGCAAGTCACGCTTCCAGCAACATAACTCCCGGAACACGATACGGAGCCGCAACTTACATCACCTCAGCCGCTACCAACTCCAGCATATTTGCTGTCAACTGTATTCACCCGATCCAAATTTTTACCTCCCCCATCCCATCCTAATTGTTGTCCACTTCAGCAGCCAGGTTTTTTGTAAAAAGAAAGGAGTAAAAAGCTAAGTATTTTATTATGAGATATATGTAAGCCGACTTTCGTTCATCTAAATTTAAAACAATTTTTCCCGCGCAATTTAGCATATATGGATATAAAAATCAACAGGACGATGCTGTGCACACCATCCCACCCTGCCGTTTTCGTAAGCGACGTCAATACTAATTATTGTATAGTACCCACCGATATTGATGGGGTAAGTCCATTTATTAATTAAATTTAGTGAACGAAATAATTTTTAAAAGAAAAGAAAACAAATTTCTCGAAAGTTACATGCAAAAACAAAAAAAGTATAAGTTACATGCAAAGACAAAAAAGTATAAGTTACATGCAAAAACAAATAAAAGAATTAGATACATGCTAAAATAAAATAAAAGAAATTAATTGAAATAATATATTAATCCGATATCTAATCGTGAAACTTTAACTATCTAACGTAGAATTAAATCAAGATTGAGATAATTGCTGCTGAGTGTTATTAATAATCCCCTCCCCTCCCCTAAATTTAAGTTATTTTAGTATATTATGATTTAGTTTTTAAGTTCTGAATTTTCGACGATTAATTTTGAATTGCCAGATTTTTTAATTGCATTTTCCTAATTAACAAATCACTCCGTTTTAGTATTTTATTAAGACTAGTAGAGTTAAGTTTTTTTATGAATTGGTCGGCTAATAAAAACATTTGTGAATTTTCTAAAATTTAAACTTCGGCCTTATGATTTGATTTGGGTGTTTTGATCTTGGACTACTGAAGGTTATCAACATGTTAGAGATACTTTTCGTGCGCGATTAATCGTGAGGATGAATAGAAGCTGATGATTTAAATTTTTGCGGATGCGATGATGAAGTGTAGGGGTATACTGATTTAGATCAGGTCCACAAGAGGTCTTCGACCTCTTTCTATTAAGGGGTGGCTAAATTTATAATTTTGAAGTGGCTTAGTCACCAAGGTGGTTGGTTTAGTGATGTTAAGTCACTACCACCATAGGGGTGGGTCACACTCCGAGGGAGCCAACACATCTCGCTCCCTCCCTCTCTCCTAATATGGATAGAGGCATGTGGGGATATAGGACTCATTTAGGTTTGTTTCGCCAAATATGTGTAGAATTTTAGGACAGCTTCGGGCCTCTATTTTTACTTAACATTATTCTCAAACCACATCTGGAGACAGGCATGTAAAATGTAACATCGTTCGGCAATCTAGGAAGCAAGATCCCCCCCCATTCCGACGAGCTGAGGACGGAGCCCCACAAGCATGCCTGCCGCTTCTTAGTGTCCGAACACCCTCCCACCTTAGCCCGGACTGACCTCTTGTAGAGCCTGTAGTGCAGAGGTCATATGGGTTACCAAAGGTTGGGAGGTTATCTTAGTTATTGCCGCGTGAATCATCATTGGGTTAGTTACATTCACGGCAGGAGTGGATTGGATGACGCGAGTGTCGGGATTTTATCCATTCGATAGTGCGTATCCATATTCATCCCTTTTAGGATCCGCTCTCAATAATTTTTTTCGTTACATGCTATAGGTACGAGTCCGACTCTCCATTCTTCCCTGCTGGGATAGGCGCTAGAGAAGGGTCTTGTAAACTTTCTAAACTAATTGCGGCCGATAGTTGAGGATAGCTTCAATTCCTGCGGTTGGAGTTGTCCTCATCGCACTAGTAGTGCCGATGCACGCTAGTCTTTGAACCTTCCTTAACGCTTTTAGGTAAGTGGATTTATTGGTTGCCGGCCACCAGTCGAGACTGCCATGAGTCAGTATAGTACTATAGCCGTGTACATCCAGGGCTTGATTTTGGGAGATGGTTCCTAGGTTTTCTCGAAGATTCTGCTGCAGGAATAGAAGGCTATTGTGGCTTTTTTTGATTCTTTCATTGGTGTTCAAGTTCCAGTTTAGTTTTTTATCTAGTATAAGTCCCAGGTACTTTGCGCTATCAAAGATTCTGAGGGATGTGCCGCCAACGGAAGGTGTAGCGAACTGTGGTATTTTCCTTTTAATTGTGAAAAGTACCAGTTCAGTTTTCTGGGGACTGACTGTTAGACCGCAGTTCCTGGTCCAGGTGTCAAGGGTTTTTAGGTTTTGTTCCGCCATCGTTCGAAGAAATTTACCCGTTGAAAACAGTACGACGTCATGCGCATAAGCCGTTATTCTGATGCCATTGTTCTTAAGCTTCGTGATGAGCGCCTCATTTACAACAATGACCCACAACAGTGGCGAGATTACCCCGTTCTGAAGGGTTCCTCTGGAGGCGTAAGCTTCTAGCTTGGTGTCTCCAACTTCGGCTATAATGTGTCGATCTTCAAGCATGCTGCTAACCCAGTTGACAATAGTACTGACAATGTCGAGTTTGCTTAGCGTTCTACGTACGGCTTCAGTGTCAACATTGTTAAACGGTCCTTCAATGTCTAAGACCGTCGCCAGAGTATACTCTTTGTCTTTTAATGTTTTCTCTATTGTGTTGACAACACAATGTAGCGCTGTGTTCACACTTTTTCTCTTTGTGTAGGCTTACAGCAAATAAAGTGCCGTCCGCATGAGCGCAGGCTTGGGACCTGAACTGGGCTTTTTGTTCCTTCTCGCGGGCGCCCGCTTGAAAATGGCTAATCAGCGTGTCTGGTTAGTGTCAGCCAAGGGTCACACTGATGTAAAAGCGTGAACCATTAGTATGAGGTGTCGCACTGCTTCGAGCTCGCGACATGCTAGCCTCTGAACTAGGCCCTAATGAGAGCGGCGTACCGCCTCCAGACTTCTGGAGCGCTATAAGGACGTCCCCCTAGATCAGCTCTCTGAGAAAAACAAGAATTCGATCTCCTGGGCAACGAAAGTTCCTCTCTCCCCCCTAAACAATATAAGCCTTACAGCGACGTGATCAAAGCACACCTGGTCCTTGCTGTAATAGACAGAAGCGACATCGATGGCAGCATCACCCCTGACAAGTGGAGAAACATAGAAGTCAAGCTGGCAAATAACTTCCTGCGTGTCTTGGAAGATCATCCAGGACCTTTTCCATCCTATCGCGACGGCAGATGGCATCAGGGCCATGTGAAGCTGATCGCATCCTGCCAAAGAGGAAGGGCTGTCCCCCGCCTCTGCTGACACTGCAGCGGTCAGTAATAAACCGACCATTGCGGCGAAGGCAGCAACGGAGGATAGCAATCCTGTGTGGGCCCCTCAGCTTTCGTACAGACAATCAAGGTTAGATCTGGACATGGACAGCCTGGCACTGGCGGACCAATATCAAGCCAACGAACCCGGCAGCCCATCCGTACTAAGGTTTTACTAGGGTCGGATACGGATGAGGCGAACACAACTGTGGTGGAGGTTTCTGGAGAAAAGTGTAGCGCTGATGCTGCGGTTACTTCAGATTAACCTACACCACACCAAAATAGCCTCGGCCGCCCTTCTTCTGCGGATATTAAAATGCGAGGAAGACATTGTCCTGATCCAGGAAACCTGGGTCATTAATGATCAGGTGCATGGTCTCAGGACTCCCAACTACATTCCCATCTACGTGAGGAATGCAGGTACGCCAAGAGCTTGCTCGCGAAGAGCACACTAAATATTTTTCTTCTCCCTAATTACGGCGATCGTGACATCGTGACGGTCTGTCTGGAAGTTGTACTGAAGAGAATTTGGTTGACTTCAGCATACATGGCGATGGCGTACGATCTTCCACTCCCTGTGGCTCGTCTGGGGAAGACGATCTCGGATGGGGAGAGGCACAAAGCAGCACTAATCCTGGGATGCGACGCTAACGCGCATCACACAGTCTGGGGCAGCGCTGACATCAATAAAAGAGGTAAGCTACTTTTCGATTACCTAATTAGTACTGAACTAGTCATATGCAACATTGGTTGCAAACCCACATTTATCACAAGTAGCATACAGGATAGTAGATATCACACTGGTCTCTGAAAGTATTTATAATGCTTTCAAAGACTGGAAAGGACCTCCTTCTCAGATCACAGATATATTAAATTCGGTATAACCTACCTCCCACAAGTTTAAACTATCTTTAGGTATAATAGTAAGCAGTGGCGTGGCGTGAATAATTTTAAATGGTAAGTCGAAATCGAAAAATATCAAAATGTCGAAGGGGACATGTAGTAGTAGTTTTTTTGAAACCATAAAATCGAAAACTCTAAAGGAACAAATTAAATTAGATAATGAAGATATTTTTTCATCTTGATTCAATAGTGCAAAACTTTCATATTTCGATTTGTTCAATAAATCAAAAAAACTATTTGGGTGAACGATTGATATCTTGTCCTATAATATTTTCCTTTATTTTTACATAAAAGTTCTTGAAATGAGTATTTAAATCAAAATCAGCAAAATCATCTACCTACTATTTGAAAAATTTCGTCAAACTTATTTAGTTACGCAGATCATAGCCAAGACTCAAAACACTCTTGATTTATCACTTAGCGACTTGTTTATAATCTTTATAAACACATCAGTTTGTTTATTTTTTACAAGATACAAAATCTTCCCAATAAGTCGGAAAAAAGCGTGTTATTTTATTGCAAGAAAGCGGTCTTTGAACAGAGTATACTCCCCTCAGAAAAAGTCAGAAAATCAGGTGAAGGGAACTGACGGACCTACTTATTCTACATCACAGCACAGCGCAGCGATAGGAGATCCACACACAATTTGCATCTTAACATAATTAACATAATTTTTAGTAAATTTCTTAAGGATAACAATTTCATAAAAAAATACAAATTTTTAAAATCAAAATTTTGAGTTTAAGGACCCATAACTTTTTTGTAGCTGCACAGATGTAACCGACTTTTATGCGCTACTTAATTGTCTTTCCAAAATGCTCAAAACCTTGAAAATGTTCCTCTCCTTTAAGAAAGGTCAATGTTCTTTTAGGCATTTAGACCTGTTCCCAGACCCTAAAGAAATTTCAAAAGAACATCGGTGTTTACTAAATTTTGACGCTCAATGCAAGTAGGTACATATTTTATTTTATTTCTATTGGATAATCTTGCTAAAAATATTAAAAGAAATTATTGTGAAAGTTTTCAATTGAATGTTATCATTTATTGAATTTTGACTTAATAAGGAGGACAGTGATTTGTATTAAAGGGGACAAACAACATTTCGTTAATCAATTACTAGTATCTAATTAAAGTATCTACGGGTCATACGGGACATTAGGAATTATTAAGTTTATAAAAATCTCGTCAGGTATACCTACCTACTTAATTTTGATCATTTATAGTAAAACTAGCGGATCCGGCAAACGTTCTCGTACATTTTCATTGTCCGTCAATTGTTCTGCGGCAGTTTTATTTAACCTATGCGTTCCGACTGATTCTGTACTCCGTAGTGTGCTTCGACCGATATTTCCTCAGACGTTTGCCCACGATCTCTACGTTATCTCTCCTTTTCCCAAAATCCCTTATTGGACATAATCTCTCATTTTTTTATCTCTTTTCTAAAACCTTCCGGGACGAAATTCCCTATACCAAAATCTCCTTCTACAAACACACTTATTAAATCCCTCGTTAAAATCCCCTGTTCTACAATTTAGAATTTATCCGTTTCTCAAACGCGTATAGACTTCCGGCCTGGCAGATCGACTATAGCTATAGACCATATTTCCATATTGAGACCAACGAGTTTTAAGTCGAGACTCACCACCTGTTTATCGAGTTTGTTTATTTGGCGATGGCCGAATTCGAAATCCCGGCAAAACTGATTCAGCTGTGTCGCGTGACACTGAAAAGCACGCGCTGCAACAGTTGTCTGGAAATAGCTATCCTCCGAACTTCTTCAATCTCGTGCTGGAGCAAATAGTGCGCAGGCACTATCTTCAACAGGTCCGTTCAGATGCTGGGGTATGTGGACGATATGAACATCATCCGAAATCCGCTGGCCTTGAGGTAAATGAGGATAAGACTAAGTACATGCTATCAACAAACAAAAAAGCATCTGTCCACCGCCTAGGAAAAAACGTCACTATTGACAGCAACAATTTCGAGGTAGTTAAGGAGTTCACCTACCTCGGAGTAAACATGAACTGCACGAATGACACCCTAGTGGAGATCCGGCGAAGAATTACCTATCCTAAAAAACTGTTGCTGCGGCGATTAAAGCTTCTTGAGGCAATATTTCCTTGAATTACCTTAAAAGTTCATATGAATTTTTTGTGGGCGAAGTAGCGCAGTGGTTATTGTGCTGGACTACTGTGCGAGGGATCCCAGGTTCGATCCCCGGAAAAACACAAATTACATCTTTAGGTTTTTTCTACTGCGCCACCTCTCGCGAGCGTCTGACAAACATCCGAGAGTATAACTGTCCTGAAAAAGCTTCTCAATTCAGCCATTCGGACTCGGCATAAAATTGTAGGGCGCATCCATTCGTCCCAAAAATACTCACACAAACGAATGGTTGCGAAAAAGCTGGGCCTAGGGTGTCTACCGCCTGATGTGCCACCTATTTATTTTTTTGACTCTTTGAAGAATAGATTTCTGAAATTATACCCAAAGGTAAAGGCAGTACACATTATTAAAATAACGGAAAATTGATTAAAAAAATAAAAGTACAGTAGACGTTCGATATAGTGAACAAGTGAACTAATAAAAACTGGACGTGAGTGAACTAATAACAACCGAGCGTGAGTTTTTAAATGTTTACCAAAGCTTGATTTGATATAAATATATTTTTTTTCAATAATGAAAGAATGAATTAAACTTTTGAAAAATAATTTGTCACCTTTATTTGTGTATTCTTTAAATTTAATTGCACAGATTTTTCTTGTAATGGTTTCATAACTAAAATATCAACAAAACACACAAATGAACGGTAAATTGTTCTGAAAAATAGTTGACATGCAGGCGCATTGCAAAACTGGAACATTTTTCGTTGAATTTTGCGAAAAAAAATTTGAGTTCACTATATCGAGATTTCAATAGTTCACTATTTAAAGTAGTCTGTGTAATTGTTATTTTGTTTTTCGACTTTTCTACAGGTGCGTCTATTTATGTGAACCAAAAAATGCATATTATACGTTTTTCCATGGTATAGGAACAAAATTAGTAAAACTACCGTTATGGGTCTATTATCAAGTTTGAAATTATTTTTTTTTTATAGTGCCAAATAAGTTTTTTTTTTCTTTGTTCCACATTACGTAATACGAAAATAACCAAGATCTAAAACGTAACTCTTGTGCGTTTTATCAAGTGAACCGCACTGTATAACAAATTTCATATAATGTAATGCAATTTTGCTCACGGTGACGGTAGTTCGATTTCGGTTAAACAACTGATTTGGGCGTGTTTACCTAAATTACCACAAAAACGTCAAGTGGCAGCAGACGAACAAGGAAAGAGAACTTCTACCAATCCAAACACTTCATGCCACATGTCTGCGCACTTTAAAGCATCACCTCCGGCCGTCGTTTTACTGTGTATATACAATGGACTACCACAGTTTAGTGGCCACCTACCCTTGCAGCAACTGTTGTCTGCCTCGTGCTTAAAATTACATCCCGAGTCGAAGCAATGCAATAGATATAAGATATTATGCCACAACCCGTATTTCTGGCTTATTCGTGGAAGTGTAGGACTCCTTAACGGTTGTTGTTGTCGTCGCCGCGCGCTGTCGGCGTGTCGGGTCGGTAGTGTACATTTATTGTTTGTGGATATCATATAGTTACAGGAAGAATGACAACGCCTGTGGTTGCAGCATTTAGGTATGTATGTAGGTTGGAATGGGGCGTGGAACGATGATACAGAGCACAGTGGGTGTCCTCCACTGCCCGTAATGTTTTTAAGTTAGCCTGACCTGACATTGCGGACTGTTCCCAAAAGTGGCGTGCTTTTTTCTGAAAATCCTCATTGCTTTTACATTTCGTGTGTGAACATTTACTATATTTATTATGTTTTCTGGGCCGGTCATTTAGCACATTGCCTGAAGGAAAAATTATCTTCCTTCCTTCGACTCGACCCATAGAAACTCAGGCGAGAAAATTTAATACAAGGAGCTTGCGCTCATGTGATATTATATAGCTATTACCTATTCATAAGTATTCATACGTGTTTTTATTTGGAAAGCAAATTATGTTTATTAAAATATTTTAATTCGTATTACATAGGTATACATGTCTATTTTCACCACATTTCCCGTTATAGCCCATCAAAATAGGTGACCTCTAATTTGGAGGTGTTACCACTTAAAATGCTATAAGTTCCAAACTATTGTAGGAACGGAAATTGTTTTGTATATTTTGAAAAGACAATTTAGTAGCGCATACAAGTCCTAAGCACTTCGAGTACATCTGTACTGTACAGCTACAAGTTATGGCTCCTTAAACTAAACATTTTGAAAATTTGTTGTTACTTTTTTTTATTTAAAATGCTTTTTTCTCAAAATGTTTACACATTTTTATTTTTTTTATGAAATTTGTTTCCTTGAGAAATTTCCTAAAAAATTATGTTCAGCAATTTTTTTACGACCAGTTCACAGTTCGTTAAAAAGTATGATTGAGGTATGGAGTTACCCCGCTGGTACTGTGACAAGGTGGCCCATCTTGTTGAAAGAACATCGCTCTTCTCTGAACAAAAATAACATCTTCAAGGAGCTTCGGCAATGGTTCTCTAAGAAATTCCAGGTGGTAATGGGAATTACTGTTTTTGGAAGAACGTGCGGGGCCTACTAAAGTGTTTTCAAACATTTACTCTAAACCTGCTTTGAAATAAGCACACATTTTGAAATTTAAAAATTCTGAGAAAAGAGCATCTAATAACAAATTTTTAAAATTTTGAGTTTTTTAAGGAGCCATAACTTTTTTGTAGCTGCACAGATGTACCCGAAGTGCTTGTATGCGCTACTAATTGTCTTTTCAAAATGTACAAAACAATTTTTGTACCTACCTATAATAGTTTAGAAGTTATAGCGTTTTAAGTGGTGACACAAGATGGGCTATAACGTCAAATATGGTGAAAATAGACCCCCCTACCATAAAATTTTTTGTTCGGCGGAACTTCAGGAATCTTCCCTTAAAGGATTATACTGCTTCAAAATCGTATATATCGAAAACCACCAAATCGATTGAGCTCAAATTTACAAATAATCTTAGGTATTGACCAAGGAGTGTGCCTACGAAATTTAAAACTGTTCATAACTAATTTAAATTAATTTTTTTATTTTTCTAATTTGCACTACGAAGTGTGCAGGGGCTTCGCTATCTTCTTCTATATATATAAAAATAAGTTGTACTTATCTGAGAAATCAATTGTTTTCAAAACGTTATTATCCACGATCTTGTCGCTTCAATAAGACAAGAAATAAGGTTAAGAAATTATTCGATTTTGTGGGATAATATCTATGGTAGGTACCTACATTTTCTAATTTCGTGGGACAGTTTGTGGGGCAATTTTCGTTGTTCTAAAACGAACGCCCTTAACCCTTAAATGTATGATGTCTGCAACCAGTATGGAAGCAATGCTAATCTAATTTAAAACTGGTCAATAAACGCGAATTGGGCGTTCATTTTTCTGGAAAAGGCACCATTTTCCCGGAAAAGAGAAGAAAGGACGATTTGTGATTATAGGTACTTTTATACATACATATTTAGAAACCCACAAAACTAAAATTATGTGTTGAGGGGCTGAAGCCCCCCCAAAAGACAAAAACTAAAATTTTCTAACTGATAGCTCAACTTTTTTTTTTTTAAATACTTCTCCCGTGAAAGGCGAACCTATAACGCTTCAACAGCGCCCCGAGATGCTTGCAGTTTTCTGTTAGTTGTGCACTTAAATTGCTGCAAATTGTAGTCTTCTGGAAATATATCCCCAGGAAGCAAGTTCCAAATTTTGTTTGTACTGTAATAGAAGGAGTTTTGGAAAGTTGATGTCCTCGCGGTTGTCAAGTGTATGGTCATGAGCATTAGCAGCCTGTCTTGTGGGGTGCCCAAAAGTTGCATTTCGAGGGACAATGTCTAAGTTCCTCGGAACATTTACCATGGAATTACCTATACCTATAGAAAAAGCAGAGGTCAGCGACTTGTCTTCAGTGCAACAACGGCTGTAGATTCGATGAGAGTGAACGGTCTCCAATAAGTCGAACTGCTCGTCTCTGTATGCTGTCAAGTAGGTTAAGTGAATGTTTTGGGGCCGAGCTCCATATATGGGAACAATATTCCAGGTCTGGTCTAACCTGTGCTTTGTACAGTTGGGGAAGTTGCTTGGGGCTAAAGTACCTCTTTACTCTAAATAGGTAGTTCAACTTAGCGGACGCCGATCATGCGATATAGGATATGTGATCCTGCCATGTGATTCCTGAATTGACTGTGACTCCTAAAATGTGCATTGAGTCTTTGGGATGGATTGAATGGTCATCTATTTGGATTTAAGGAAGCATTTTTCCTATGTTTTGAGCTGTGTCTTGTTTGCAACTGAAACTGAAATGACCGTAATGGGGCTTAATATAAATTCAAATCTTAAGGAGACTATCCTGGTAGGTTTACAGTATTCAAACGCTAGGTATGTAACACTGTGAAAGCTTTAACCTGGATCTGCCATGTCAACTCCTGCAATTCGCAATTGCCTTAGTGTAGTTAGTGAAATAGCTAATTTCTTCCGCAACCTTTCAAATGCATAATGTAACTTTCAAAACTGTCATTAAAAAACACGCACCAGAGAGCCGAAAAACTCGACTTCTACGCCTTTGTAAAACAAAATTCATTGAAAAGTATGACAGTATTAATTCCTTTGTAGAGCTCTTCAAATCCATCTCAATAAGTATTGAAAAAATAACGAGCAGAACGGGGTGATGTCTTCGAAAGTATTAGCACTTTTGGCAGCGGTCCAAAAAAGTCATTGCCTAGTAAGCCTCATTGTATACGAAAAACTATTCAGTTTAGCGCTGCGCTTATCAGTTCCCCTACAGAACAAATCCTTAGATTTCGTTTCTGCAATCGACCATACAAAAGAAGTTCTGAATTCTCTTAAGAACATCAGAGAAAATGCCGAAGATTTTTTCAGAGAGGCTTTTCAATCCGCATCCTAACTTGCCGAGGACTTATTTTAAGAACTTCATTGAAACAAACAACGCGTTCCAATCCAGAAACCTCTCATTCTGAAGCATATTTTAGAGTGCCGATACTGATTTCTTGCATAGATTCGTTAATACAAAATCTTACGGACACATTCATGGTCAACGAAGACGTTCTACCATCGTCTCAAGCTCTTCTCCCAGGTTTTGCTGCAGTTGAGCCTGAGCGAAAAGTTGGAAAAGTTAACACTTTACTTTGATAATGCAATTTCGTTATCAGCTGTAAAAGCTGAGTACATTCTTTGGTGCGAAAAAAAAAATCGTCGAGTGACCCTTCTACCGAAGTTTTCAAATTGCTTGATATATGTGACAAGACTTACTTTAAACTTATAAATTTCTTGCTTACGATTTTAGCAACGCTTCCAGTGACCACAGCTAGTGTTGAAAGAACCCTTTCAGCTATGAAAAAGATTAAAACAATGTCCCGAAGCGTTATGGAGAATGCAAGGTTAAGTTCACTTGCTATGATATCTGTTCATTCGGATATTGTTGTGGTCTGGTGATTGATCTCATATCAAAAAAAATCAAGACGTCTTCTGCTTTAAAAAAAATGTGACTAATAGGAATCAATGAACTGGAATATACGTAGTTTTTTGTTTTGTAAGACTTGGAAGCAAGCCCCCCCGAACCAAAATACTGGCTGCGGCACTGAACGAACCCATTCCTGATGTTTCTCCACTTCTCCTTACAAGATGCCACTGCAAAGAAATATGTAGTATGGAAAATAAAAATGTTTAAAAGAGTTAAATTAAATATCTATAACCAATAGTTTTTACAAAATTGTCTCTTATTTCGTTTAGATATTGGCTACTGGATGCACGTTTACTGTGCTGGGTTTATATTTTCAAAGAGGCGAAACGACTATTGGATTAATTATAGAAGAAACAACAAAAGTTATACGAAATTCGTTTAAGGGAATATGGAAACTGTGCCAATCTAATGCAAAACTGGTCAATAAACGCGAATTTGGCGTTATGACAGTTGCCAAATTGCTTAGGAGTCATTGACGGCAAACATAATATTATTTTAATATATTTTTTGGGTTTCGACATTTGGCCGTTGGTTGGACGCGGTATAAAAACTATAGAGTGCACGTTTGGAATGATAACTTCAGGTTTTTTTGTTTATACGGTGCCGAAAATACGAAACTACATTTTTTTTATATAGGGTAAAGTACCCAGTGACCGACACCCTTAAGAGAAATTTTGACTTTGAAAATTCATAACTTTTTCTCCGTTGCATCAATTTCAATGATGTTTATTTAAAATAAAACTGTAAAAAATTTCGTGTAAGAAAGTTATAACAACAGATATGTAAGAAATTCCATAAAATAAGTAAAACAGGAAATTGCAATACCTTACTAGGTTTTTAGTAACGGACACCATTTATTCAGTAGTCGACACCCTAAGATGTTAGTAATGGACAGGACACCCCATTTTCTTAACAAGCGAGTGATGTGAACATAACACTTTTCTTGAAGCTTTTTTTCAGAAATTCATGAACACTGTTCTGAATGGTGCAGGGAAATAAGTCACATAGTGGGAAATAAAGCCACTTTCGTGAAGTGGACTTAGTTCCCATGTAAGGTAGGAACTAAGTCTACTTTCTTATGGGAACTTAGTACACTTTCAACAGTTTAATACATATGGAGGGGACTTAGTTCCCAGGGACTTATTTCCCTGCACCGTTCTGAATGTCTGCCTTTCTGATTTTAGGTAATCCAGTGAAGGATTTGCTGTTCTTCATCACATCAGTGGTCAGTAGAGTTTTCGGTCCAAAAGTTTGCTTTTGTACTTACTTGCGGACCAGTTTGATAAGGGGTTACGAGAACGTTAAATTTAGCCGCAGACCTTTTTTGGCATTCTCAAATAAAATTTTAGCATTTTCAAATAAAAGCCTGATGAGAAATCGTTAAAGATTTAAAAATAACGGCTAAAAGGTATGCAAATACAAAGATAATATTGGTGGTGTCCATAACTAACAACACCTGTGTCGGTCACTAGATTTATTGAACATTACCCCACGTAAATTTAAATTGTTTTGTTATTTTAATAATAACTGACTAACAAATAGATCGACTATACTTACCTAATTATTTTAAATAAAATTCACTGTTCACAGTGTTACTATACACGGTTATATTTTTAAAATAATGATCTGTGCTTACGTGTTTCTTAAGGAAATCTCAAGTTTTCTGAAATTCCTAAAGGTTCCAAACCAAAGTCTATTATCACAAGGCACTGAACGACTACAAAATATCCAGAGAAGTAATTTCTTATGACATTTGAGTGTCTGAACACATTAAAAATAGCTTCCGTAACATCCAGCCACAGGAAACCTTAGAAAAATGGAAAAACAGTGGCAGGTGTCCATATCCATAACTGAGAAGGTGTCGGTCACTAGGTGGTAGTTTACCCTAGAGTGCTTCCGCTTTGCACAATTTTATTCGTCATGTAGCATGCATGCTGCGACGATTACGCGTAGCAGACGAACAAGTGTGCGACTGCAACAACAAATCGTATGCCTCTCGTACATCGCACCGCATAGGTAGGTACGCTACGATGACAATACGAGCCGTGTGCGGAAGGCCTTAGTGTGATAATCTATGAAACAATTGCGTTTATCGTTCAAGCAATATTACACTTAAAATTTTATTTTAATGATTTAATCGAAATATTAATGCAATAAAAAAGTATTTGTTCGTGTTTTTTTCTTAAATTTTTTAAGTGGTGCGTGTAAGCTTGCTTTACCGCCCGGGTTCCACTGCCTCTTAGTCCGCCCTTGACTCCGATCCTTTAGAAATCCCAAATACAAAGTAACAATGCTGCCACTAAAAAATTAAAAAAAAACATAGTTTTGAAGCATGATTTAGGCAGTGTTGCCACTAAAAAAAAGTGAATCCGGTCAAATCTGACCGTATGACCGGATTTTTATTTTCTAAATCCGGTTAAAAAATCCGGTAAAAAGTCAAAATCAGAGTTTTTGACCAGAAACCCGGTCAAAAATAGATTATGGTAACATAATTATGTATTATTAAAAATATAAAACAAAAGTTAACTTTCATTACCCATTTTTTTTACATTATAAACATTATCCATGTTGAGAAAAAGTTTTTATAATATGCGAATTTTGAGTTTGGAAACTTGTTTTTTATTTCGTTTGTTTAAAATTTACTGAAACTAATTTTTCATTTTATATGACGTGTTTTAAGTCCTGAAATACACTTTTAGTGCATGACCATACAACGTCTTCCAATGTCCAGCGAGGCAGGTGGATTTTGAGTGAGTAGAAAGGAAAAAAGTGGATAGCATAGAAAATGCGCAGAAAATCCATTTTCAGAGATAATTCTGTCATGGCCTGGGCAGGGCATAAATGTTCTTTTTCGTACCATTGTGCTTTTGATATAAATCTGCATTTGATATTTGCATTCATAGAGTGAGGGCGTCAAAAACCGGCGTCGGCTTCGGCTTTACTAAAAAATTTGTTTGTGTTTCCGATTTCAATATTCTTTTACGTGTCAAATTTTATTTCATTGCAATGACGCCTCGTTTTTGTTTGTAGCCATTAACGGAAATGAAAGTCATGGGAAGACGAGTTCGTGTATGGCCATATGCATACACTAAGGCCGTGTGTCAATTGGGCTAAATAAGTATTCTGGGATAATTTTCTGACACTTGAAAAGAGTAGTTCACCAAACTCCAATCTGAGATTTATCGAATTTCACACTTTAATTATTTAAAATTCATTGTTTAATTTCAACATTCTAGCAAAAAAAAAAATGTCTACAAATTACCCTATAATATAATGCTCCCGGAGCAGAATTCCATGCGTCATGTTGTAAATATCCCATTATTCGCAATAAATTGGTTTTTGTTTGAACATGAGAGTGTGTTCGTAATGTAAGGCTAAATTTTATTCAAATTATATAAATATATCTTTATTTATAGTTAATAGAACAATTTTATTTTTCCGGTCAAAAAAGCGTTTTCCGGTTAAAAACATTTTTCGTTCCGGTCAAAAAACGGTTAGACCGGATTTCAAAATTTTCTCCGGTCAAAGTAAATCGATTACGGTCAGATATGACCGGAATCCGGTCAGAATGGCATCACTGGATTTAGGTACAAAAAGCATGATTTCCATTTCGTAGTTGGATATTGGTAAAAAAAGAAAAAGGGGAATATTTAAAACAGAAATGGTGAAACCGCATCGTGACAAGTAAAACAAGTACTTTCAAATATACATTAACACAAAAATGGAAGGAATAAAACTTAAAATAAATTCATAAAATTATGTATGCTCAAAGTATATAATTTACATATTCTGTAATTTAATAAATAGCACAGATAAATTATTTAATCCATCAATTTGTATTAAGAAAACAAGTTTTAAAAGACTTGAAATAACGAAATTTCCATAATTCCAAAGAAAGGGTGTTTCCGTTCGCGGCAAAAAGTTTGGAATTGGAAATTTGCTCTTGACTTGTACTTTTCAACTGACAATTTTTGCAGTAATCCTGCGTTGTTGACGATGATGGGGATGTATTCGTTCGAATGTTTTTTTTTAATGTTTGAAGTTCTCTTTGCAGTTCCTGGATATAAGGAGTTGGCAGAATTTGCATGGCAGTTTTACTCTTACCTTAACTTGGGAATGCTTCTTTCTGGTAGCTTTCAGCACCTACTCCTTAAGCGTTGTCCAGCCCAATCAGATCAGAAAAAAAGATGTCATGCCAAGATTGTTTTTGATTTCCTCAACAAGTTTTTGCACTGTAGAGCTTAAAAACAATTGTTGAGGAAGTCAAAAACAATCTTGGCATCTTTAAAACGCAGATGTTTTTTTTTAGTTTTTGTCAGCATGTCAAATGTCATTTTCATTTATGACATCTCCATACAAGTTATCGATAACATACACAAATTTGTGTTGGCTACACTTTTCTCCGTGAAGCTGTTAACCCCGATAATTATCCAGGTGAAGTCTTTGTTGTATTTAACAAGAGATTTGTTTATTTTACTTATCCTATAGCCATGTAGGGACGAAAAAACCCAGTTAATATTACAGAAACAATAATCTACAAAAATACAGTGCTAATCTTTTCTTTTGAGATAAAGCGATACTTTAGTTCTGTTTGTTTTAAACTAGTATAGTCGTGTTCGTGTAGGGTAGGCTAGACATTTTAAACTTGGTGTTAATGTTGCTTTACAAAACGATTAGAATGAGGAACAATTTTTATTTTTTTTAATCCAAAAAAAAAAACATGATTTTGGACTCGAAATCATTAAAACATATTTTGAGTCCAAAAAGCATGAAAATCATGCTAAATCATGATTTCTGGCAGCCCTGAAAGTAAGCATAGATACTAATTCTAAAAGTTTCCTTTCGGTTTCAGGTTTTCAGTTATTTCAGGCTTACTAAATAAGCAAACCCCTTATTGCGGTTGTCAATCAACAACATAGTTGGTAAAATGTATCAATCAATTGACACTTTTGTATTGTGCAACTTAGTTGATCATGTATGTTTTGTTCGAAATAAATGATTATTTGAAACAGCCTCATCGTTTTTCGGCAATTATTATAATATGCTCTTCGTTTTATATCAGAAGGAAGTTACCAGAAATTGTATCTAGAAACATTCTTATTTCACAATATTAACGAATGTGAAGAATTGCAATTCTTTTGCTGTTCTTGGTTGGTTGGTTGAACGCTATTGAGCTCCAATGCAATGTTTTCCCATTCATCTTCAATATTTTTTGTTCGAACCAAACTGTCCTGGCCAGATCATGTTGTTCCTGGATCAAATTGGGTTGGCTGGTTTGGTGACTTCTAAAATATAAAATTTACATTTTATTATCCTTTTATAATTATAATTAAATTATACTAGCGTTTTCCCTCGGCTTCGCTCGCGCAGTCGTCAGGATTTGGTACACAGAGATTCACAGTCAGTTAGTTGCCTCTTTTTTATTTGTATATCGCGCAGGAAATCTACCTAAGAAAGTACCTAAGAAAAGGGCCCCCTTTTCGTCATCGCCAATAACTCGGGCCCCAAGCAAAATTTCCAAAATCGGAAAAAATTAATTATTTCCTTTTCTTCTAATAGAGTATACAAACCGAGGAAGAAGTCAATCGGATGCAAAATAAACTTTGACCCCTTTTACCCTTTAAGGGTTAAATTTCCAAAATCGGAGAAATTAGTTTTCTAAAAATATTTTCCTTCATACAAAAAACTGTTAATTTTGTACCAAGGTCTATTATATTAAAGAACAACTGACATTTCAAGACATCAACTCTGGCCAAGTACGGAACCTTCGGTGCACGGTGTACTCGCACTTGTCCGGTTTTTTTTTCATTAAAAATGCAACTAGTTGTAATCGGTAATACCAATTGTGGAAAAACAACCCCGGTCTGGCTGTAGTTGTCTTCCGTAATAGGGGCATAAACTCCACTTTGGGTTAAAACGAACACTGGTGAAACCGAAAATTTGTTGAACGAACGTTTAAACAAAAACGAGAGTTTAAACTCTCACTGTAAAACTGGACATTAGTCTTATGCGAATTTGGTTTATTAATACTACACTATAAGTAAGCATATATTAAAATGTCTAATCGTCTTCGTAGCTTTAATGTTTTTTTAATGTAAATACTTTCTAGACCGTAACGAGGGAACATACTCTTAAAAAAACATGCCACAAGGAGGTAATAAATAATAATAATACTGTTGGCATGTCTGCATTTTCTTATTTATTAATTTATGGAACGCGCAGTAGGAACACTTTTGGACTGAAACTAAACAAAAGTGACAAATTATTTTCATGGTAATAAATTTCTAAGTAAATATTTTGACTGTTCCGCAGTTGGACCGATTTTCATTGGCCACGACAACTTTCGTTACTATTTCAAATTTCGAATGAGGAAAAGCTGCAGGGCGCCACTTTGTCAGCATTAAACTAACCCCTGACAAACAAAGGATATCCAGCATAATTTTTTTTTCTTTTCATGTAATTGATAGTCTAAAGGGGTTAGTATAGTCCAAACCTAATTAATTATAAAACAAATTGAAGAAGGTTGCACATAATGTGTAACCGAATTAATCTATTTATAGGAATATCCACTTGATAGATCCACAAACTACCCATACAATAATGACAAAGAAGGGTTGGCAATGGGGTTTTAATTAGACAAGAGAGATAATCGAATTGGTATTGGTATGGGCATTTCATAAATAAGAGATAGAATTAAATTAATATCAGTAGCAGGACGTCTGACTTAGCTACATATAGGCTTTTCCGGGATAGCGCTACCTATTGCAGTACAATCAGATGATGGAAAGCAAAATTAATATTTCATTCTGACCACAAATTGCGATTACAATTTCAATATGGTAACCGCATTCTATGTAATCGCATGAACAATTTCAGGTTAAATGTAATTAAAATTGTATGTGGTCAAGCAACATTTGTAATTAACATTTAGCATAAATGTAGGATGCGATAAAAGCAATTAAAATGACAAAATGAGAATACATTATCTCCGCTGTGCTGTGTGCTGTGTCCCCTCTACACACTACACAATCGGGGCATTTTTGCGAGTACAATACATAATACTCCCTTTGAAAGCCACTAATGCATTCAGCGCGACTATTCGGTAGGTACATTTTTTAACCAAATAGTGAGAGAAACCCCTCTTCGAAATAAAAGTGTTAGTTTTAGAAGGTTCCATGTTTGGTACGTTTACACAAGTTCCGCTGTCAGGCAGAATAAACCATTAACGCTAGACGATGGAAGCCAAGACTACCGTTCACTTGACCAAATGAGGTGAGGATAGGAATGTCCAAGCTGAAGTCCAACAAATCTCTGGACCGCACGATCTATCGGCCGAGCTTTTTAAGGCAGTGGGAGATGATTTGGTGGAGCTCGAGGGCATACGCTAACTCGTCCCCAAGATTTGGTCAGAGGCAGGTACTTGCCTCTCAGTGGCGTGGCGTGAATAATTTTAAATGGGAAGTCGAAATCGAAAAATATCAAAATGTCGAAGGGGACATGTAGTAGTAGTTTTTTTGAAACCATAAAATCGAAAACTCTATAGGAACAAATTAAATTAGATAATGAAGATATTTTTTCATCTTGATTCAATAGTGCAAAACTTCCATATTTCGATTTGTTCAATAAATCAAAAAAACTATTTGGGTGAACGATTGATATCTTGTCCTATAATATTTTCCTTTATTTTTACATAAAAGTTCTTGAAATGAGTATTTAAATCAAAATCAGCAAAATCATCTACCTACTCTTTGAAAAATTTCGTCAAACTTATTTAGTTACGCAGATCATAGCCAAGACTCAAAACACTCTTGATTTATCACTTAGCGACTTGTTTATAATCTTTATAAACACATCAGTTTGTTTATTTTTTACAAGATACAAAATCTTCCCAAGCTAGAACTACATCCAAACAAAAAAGTGAAAATAGCGAAACTCATCGAAAACACACGCATATTTACGTGACATCTATCAGTAAAATTTGAACTAATAAAGCTCAGAAGCCTTTTTCTGACATTTGAAATTTATTTGAGTGA
Organism: Cheilosia soror; assembly: GCA_949372485.1. NCBI lineage: Eukaryota > Metazoa > Arthropoda > Insecta > Diptera > Syrphidae > Cheilosia > Cheilosia soror. The sequence continues at coordinate 48,400,725 of OX443562.1, read as the reverse complement.
AGTGGAAAATTAAAAATACGATTTTGAAAAAAAATTATATCGCTCCGTAAAATGTTTTCTAATCCCCGTAATTTCCCGAAAATTGTAAGTAAAGTTATTGAAATATTGGGTTTGCGTATGGTGTATGCCGTATACCTTACATATTGTGTGAATTTATGTTAAAATATACAATTTCAGATGAAGAATTTAAATAGTTTGCAAGATGCGGCAAACCGAGTCTTAAATGTTGTACATATTTTGGACGAAGTTGAAAATATGACAAAATCTAACCGAAAGTGGTGGGTTCATCCCATCAATCAAAACCGCAGAAATCAAGGGGACTTCAATAATTTACTACAGGAAATTGTGGAATACGACGAAGAAAAATTCTTCCATTATACAAGGAATTTGGGTAAATGAGACTTGGAGAACTGTTGTAGATACATCTCAGCTAAATCCGATACCGGCAACATTACGTTTAGGACCCAGAAATGCAAGAGCGACAGCGTTACAATACAGAGAATATTTAAGAGAATGGATTTACAATAATTAAATATACTCAAAAGGTCTAATTTAAAACGTTTTTTTATTAAAGAATAATTCATATTAGGTACTTAGGTAATTAAAAAAAAGGAAAAGAAGATAAGGTTGTACACACATGTACCTAATTATCACAATATGTAGTTATACGTATTCATTTAAGATCTGCGATACCAACCATAGCAATTCAAACAAAAAAAATAAAACAAAAACCTTAAAATAACACAAAATGAACTAAAAAATATCACATTTCACATCACATTTCTCATTACCACAAATACACACAGTCAAACAATTTGAATTATTTTAGCTTGAACTCCCAGTACAAATCCAACATTTTCTTGATAAATTGGGTTTTTATTTCAGGATCGAAGTCCACAACTTCTTCCGCAATATACTCAAATATTTTAAAATGATTTCTGTTCCTGTCCTCATGCTCGGGTACTTTCTGCAGTTGCGTTTGCTCGACAACCTGTGAAGCACACTCACCTATTCTTCTAATAGTTTCCCGACTTTCAGCGTACAGTGCTTCGCGAATTTTGGTGGACGATTTTAATGAATTTCTGGTGGTAGGACATTTTCCACATTCATCAGGTTCGGATGTGCTTATGGGCATGTTTTCGGTAAGATTGGCTGCCGAAAAAAAACGAGTTGGTGTTGGCGATGGTGATGTGGAGTTCGGCGAAGAAAAGGTGTCTATATCATTCGGTGTTGCTGCCGAAGTCGAGTCCATAATATTTGAGACCTCCTGTGCTCTCTGGCGAGGGTCAAGGCTTATGGTTTGGCGCGTATTCATCGTACGCCTCAAAAAAATCATTTTCGGCAACAGGTACCACGATTTGCAACTACTTGCTCCAGCTCCAGATCTTGTGCGAGCATCCTCTTTCTTTTTTTCCCTCCTCAACTTTTCCTTCAGGGCAATAAACCGCTTTTCTACCTGGGTTGCGTTGATACCGGGAAAATGCTGTGCGATTTGCATACAAATTTTTTGCTTCTTTTTGGCATCCCTGAAGTCAAATCGACTGGTATCCCATATCGTTGGATTTTCTTCGATGATGGTAATTAAGTTTTCATCATCAGCTTCTGCAAGAAATATTGGTTCATAAGGGAAACTTTAAGTATTTTTATAAAACAAACCGTTCCAATTCTTTCCAATTTCAGATATGTTTTCCATCGAAATTTGTTTAAATATTAATTGAAATAAACTGAAATTATTTATTTTATTTAAATTGTCACTTGACACAAAAGAGCTTTTACTTGTCAAATTGACAGGAATTATGTGATTTGAACGTGATCTGGCGGGAAGTCCGTAACGATTTTTTTGAGTGTGTTGGTTATAAGAACTTTGTGAAAATTGAAAGCTGGAACATGTTCAAGCTTTCGGCACACACAAAATTTTAAATTGAGAGAAAATATACAGAGATTACTATATGATGAAGTAGGACGAACGATTTTATTTACTTTTTTGTACTTTTTTCCACTTTTGTTTCGATGTAGCTCAGGCTGTCGGAAAAAAGCGTGTTATTTTATTGCAAGAAAGCGGTCCTTGAACAGAGTATACTCCCCTCAGAAAAGGTCAGAAAATCAGGTGAAGGGAACTGAATACAGAAATATGTGCTCAATTACACCACAGCGCAGCGAAAAAAGATACACACAAAACTTACCAAATAACCCGAAGAAAAGCGGGTTATTTTTTTGCATAAGAAAGCGGGCGTTGAACAGAGAGGACCCAACTCAAATAATCGCAAGTGTACAAAAGAGAAAGGAGACAAATTTGTTCTATCCAGCGAGAGATTTTATAACCCGACTTATTTCGGGTTATTTTAGCTTTGGGTTATGCTCAGAGAGTGTGGGCAGTTCTATAGTACTAATGATAATGACGTGTGTGTGTTTCCGTGTGTGCTTGTAAATAAAGTTGAATTGAGTTGGTGGAGTGTAGCTTGTGCAGGTTAATGAATAGATACATATTATGTGTATCCCGTGTGTTTTATGTTGCTCGGTATTTACTCAACATTGTTGTGTAGCTGAAACTTTAAAAGGTAACCCGGTAGGAATCGGGTTATATGGACCAATGGACCCCACGCCACTGGTACCTATGCCTGATGAATGGAACATCAGCATCGTTTGCCCGATCCACAAGCAAAGAGACCCTCTAAACTACGCCACCTGTAGAGACATCAATCTCCTCACGGTGTGAACGCCGGAAACCACGTCAAGGAACTGATTGGTCCCCATCAGTGTGGTTTTAGGCCGGTAAGTCCACAGCCGACCAAATATTCACACTACGGCAGGAAAAAACCAAAGAAGTCCAAATCGATACTCACCCACTATTTATCGATTTTAAGGCAGAAAATGACTGCATTTATGGAGACAAGCTATACAAAGCAATCAGCTATGTCTAGTTTTGGTATCACTGCCAAACTCGTCAGATTGTGCAAAATGACGATGGCGAACGCCCGCTGCTCCATAAAGATCGGAAACAATCTCACCCAGGCCTTTGATGTTAATATTTTTCATTTATTTTTTTTCAACATCATACTTTAAAAAGTTGTGCGAAACTCGAAAGCCAACACCATGGGCACAATTTTCCAAAGTCAAGTGCAACTAAAATTGCATAAGCAGCGAGCTGTCACTGCTGTGTTTGCAAGTATGTATAAGGAACCGCTTCTGTGCGGGTTTAGCGGTGGTGAATAAGGGCAAAAACGAAGAGCTACACTTGCCAACCGCTGTTTCTTTGGCCTAAGAAGACAACTGACTAGTAAGGCCTTGTCAAAAAACACTAAGGAGACTCTATATAAGACCCTAATCATCCCAGTCCTGCTATATGGCGCAGGGGCATGAACGCCAGCAAAGGCGGATGATGATGATCTCCTTGGTCGTTTCGAACGCAAAATTCTACTAGTGATTTTCGGTTCCTTTTGCGATGAGGAGGAGAGCTCTCTACGAGCTTTACAGCGAAATCGACCTGGTCAGAAAGGTAAGTATCAGTCGACTAAGATGGCTGCTTTTATTTTACTTTATAATGTTTAGACGGACTATACGTTGGCTTTTGTTCTGCAGCAGAACAATACGGAGAACCAAGGCGGTAAGATTAAAAACTTATAAGACTCTATAGCGCAGTCTGAACCACGTTAACAAAAATTAATTCAATTTTATCTACATTAGTTGCTGCATTTGTTAGCTGCTACGAAGGGCACTGCATGGATGATAAAGTCCCTAACAGTTCTAAAGCTAATAGTATAGATAATTTTGTTATGAATATACCATGTGTCGATCGAACCGCGCAATCCCAAGAAGCGGCATCGAAATTTATTTTTAGACATTAGAAAGGCGATAATGGTGTATGGCCAAACATTTGGAAAATATTCCCTCGCCCGGAAGCTACTAAATTTAAAAATTACGTACAATTAAATTGTGGATAATGACAAAAAGACATCCTTAGGGTGAGGACGCATTCCATGGATATACATGGACCAAATGCTGGAGATCTATTTACCGGAAGTGAACGTTAGGTCAGTGCCAATGATAAGTACCTAAATTGACTTTTAATGAGCCCAAAAGCTCGTTCTATAGCAACTCTAGCTTTGCTAAGGCTGAAGTTAAATCAGGAGATCGAGATTGAGATTCGGTTAGATTTCCATTGCTTCGAAATGGTGTCACCAAAGTTCTCATCTATCCGTTGATGAGACTTGCCGAGTCTCCTAACAAATGATATGTAGGTATTAATGTATCAATTTGTTCGGAAAGAGGACTTGTAGGAAAGACCCGTGCATCATGTGGTCTTCCCGGGGCTCCTATGTGCACATCCGTAAAAATATTTCGGTCATCACATACTTGGTGTATTTTTTTGGGAAGTGAGTATAACAAAACCAAACGTGAGTATAAAAGTTTTGCATGTAAAAGTAAAAGTGAGCTAGCTATAGATTCTCAAAAAAATACGCCTACTGCTGTAAGCAAACAGTAAAATTATTAAAAACCAAATTTGTTTTTCAATATGCTTAGTTATCTACCCCGTAAAATAAGCGAGTGTGTATTTTTTCGATTTTAATAATCAATACGATTCGTCATTGGCTGTTTTATTTTAATGTGACACACATCCATAGCCCCAATGATACCTGAAATGAATCCACCGCTTTTGTCCCGAAATTTCTTTAATAAAAGGGAATTATGTATTTGTATACAGATGTATAGGCATATGCAAAGGTATGACGATGTAACTACTTGAGAAATTTCGTCAAATTTGTTCCTGTTGGGTCAAAAAACACATGCACATCATGCAAAGCACATATTGCATTTAGCATTTTGCAAATGGACCTATGTGCAACACTTTTGCAATAATTAAAATGATCGCCAGTAGCCAAAAAAATCTCATGCTTACTTATCATCCAAATAGTAAAAAGCAACTTCTTCTCCAGATTCAAAATTGTTCCTCTAAAGCGCAATTTTGTTCAATAAATCCTATAAAGTTTGTAAATTAATTGGAAAAAGTTAAATTGATTAATAAATTCCTTAAAAACTTTTCTACTTACTGAGAAAGTGGCACCAGGGGTGGAATCGGCTAAGGTGATAGTTGATAGTTGACATTAAAAATCATCGCTTTAATATTTTTGTGATAAAAGAATATATTAAATAAATTAAAATAAAAAAAAAACAAGTGAAATTTTAAAATTCGTGAAGTAATGTTTACTTCATTGAAACATTTTTACAACTCAAACAGATGGGAAAATAAAGGAAATAATTACAAAAATGTTCAACTATTAAGAAGAAACCTGAGAAATAAAGCAAATATCTTGGAACTTCCAAACCGGATGTAAGAATGTATAGCTATTTATAAATATTCATTGTTGAAGTAGCATTAATTATTGTCTGTTTTAAATTTTTGAAAAACTTTCGCTTATCAAAAGAAGCGTTTGTGTTTGTTTTCGGACTGCTGGATTTACCAACTGGAATAAGGTCAACGCATGTTTCACCCATCCTTCAATTGGCTGCAATCTTTTTGGGGGTGGTTATCAAAGACAAGTTGGGGCTGATTGAGCTGCACCAATGCACTTTTACTATACCACCTATAGTAAAAAACAAATACAACAGTGTAAAATGTATAAATTCGGAAATGTCAGTTCAATTTCAAATGTTTTTTGCTATTGTTATTTGCAATTTCGCTCCCGACAGGTAGTCGGGTCCGGGTGGTTCAATTGGGCTGTGTTTGCTCAATTTTTTAAACAGAGTTTATTTCTTTTTAATGAAAGAACGCACACAAACAGTTTGATTGAGTATGTCCGATGTATAAGTTGAAAACATAAAAAAAAATATAGAAAAAAAAATTTTAAATGACAAATAAAAACCAATCAGAACAGAAGTTCTTGCTTCATTAATGGAAAAGGCAAAAGGATTCAGCAAGGGTTAAATAAGACCGATTTTGATCGTTCTTGGAATTGTATTGCTACAACGATAAATAGCTATGGCCCTTCGACAAGAGATGGCAAGGGTTGGCAAAAGGTACCAATTTTGATAGTGAATTGTGTATTTTATATAATTTGTTTGTCTTGTTTAAGCTTGCGGGCAGATTTGAAATATAAAGTGAAAGATTCTGCATGCAAAAACTAGTGCATAACAAAAAGGAGTCTCGCTCAAGCAACCGAAGGAGGCAACTTTAAACAGGCGATACTTTAGCCTCAAGATGAAGCTATTGCGAATTTCATCTCGTTCGAAAAAATCTTAAATCCGAAAGGTGTGGAAATAAGGGCTTCAAATACTTCAATAGTTTAGGCACAATCGCCTGATTGTAGTACGAACTATCCGTCGACATAGCAGGCAGTTTCCGAGCTAATCCCATCACACTGGGATGATTTCCCTGAAACGTCAGCCATCTATCTCCATTAGACCTGCCTTCTTAGACATTGAGGGGCGTTCAATAACGTTAGGGCAGGGGCAATGAAACGCGCTCTGGAAAGATAACAAATATATACCATAGCATCACCAATTGATTTTGCACGATGCTTGTCACCAGAAGTTCAGAAATATCAATATCACTCTCGGCCACAGATTAATAAGAAAATCGGTTACTAGAGCCACTCCGGTTCTTGAACAAAATTGAGTGAAACCATGGAATCAGCCCTCAACAAGCTCAGAAAGTGGGCCGAAGGGCGTATACTTCCTGTCAACCTGGAAAAGACAGAACTAGTACTTTTTAGTACAAAATACAAGATACCACCCTTCAAACTACCCAGAATCGATGGGGTGGAGCTTTCGCTTTCGGATAGCGGAATATATGTTGGTGGGTACGGTCCTATAGATAAAAAATTGAATTGGAAACTTAATGTTAAGGAAGTAGTCCGTAAGGCTAACAATGCTCTCTTCATCTGTGTGAGAGCAGCAGGAAAAAAGTGGGGATTGAGTCCAACAATGATGCATTAGCATTGGGTGTACATCATGGTGGTTAGACCCATCTATGGGGCTCTTGTTTGGTGGACCAGGGTACAAAAAATAGCTGATATTGAAATTTCGATTTATACGGATGGTTCCAAAACTAAGGAGGGTACAGGGTCAGGTAGGTATATACTCTACGGGTATAGACCTACACGTGTCATGCAGTGTGTATACAGGCAGAGATTCTGGCCGTACTCATAGCTGCGGATCTAGGTACTTGATATGGGATCAATATCCAACAAGAATATCGCTATCTATATTGATAGTCAGGCTGCGCTAAAGGCGATAGAGTCTTTCATCATCAAATTTGAACTAGTCAAGAGCTGCCGCACAATGCTCAGAGAACCAAGTCAGATTGTGTTGGGTACCCGGACACTGTGATATTGAGGGTAACGAAATGGCTGATTTTCTGGCCAAAAGTGGAGCAGAGCTCCAAAATGAAACTATTGAGGGCATAAGACGGAAAATATGTCCTTACTGTTTCTGAGCAAATAAAAATGGTAGATATTTATTAATATGTATTTACAAATATTTAGGTATCTACTACCTTTTGCTACGTTGCCAAAATTTACTGAGTCCTTAATTCCGCTAACGGATGCTTCCATACCACAGGCAGCAATTATTGCCTCATCTGTCTCGTCTAAAGACTTTAAATTAAATAGACCGCCACCGTTTTTTGTTTGAGGGCGTTTTTATTTTGCGTGCATTTTTTCGCTCTATTTTGCGTAGTGTCCAAATCTATATTAAGTTATATAATTTGTTTCCCCATCAATAGTTCATTACTTTTCCATTTTTCAAAGTACTTTCGCCTCTTGTCATTTTGACAATAGAACGTACATACTATGCTATTTTTTGCTAAAAACTAAAGTTGTCTTCTTATAGTAAGTATGTGTAGAAAAAAAACAAAAGAATTATTGTACCCCTTGGTTTAGTTTTTGGAAATAAATAAAGGAATAAATAAAAAAAAAATAAATAAAATATTAGGATTTTATAAATTTATAATCTTAACAATTGGTGTGTATGTTACGTACTCTTTTCCACTCAACAACGGTTTTTGTTGGCGGTTTTTTCACACTCCAACAAATCTTAGAAAAAACCCAGGAATGGATACTCACCACCTATAACGTGACATAGCTATTCAAATCTATGTCACGTTTCGGCATTCCTGCCAAACTCGTTCGTCTGTGCAGGATGGCGATAGAGAAATTTCGCTGCTCCGTCAAAGTCGGCAAAAACATCACCAAGCCCTTTGATGTTGAAAAATGTTTGAAACAAGGCGATGCGCTATTGTGTAACTTTCTTTCTAACATCATTCTTGAAGCAATTGTTAGTACGAAACTCACAAGCCAACTTCAGAGAACAGAGGTACAATTTTTCAGAAGTCTGTTGTTTAACTGCTTACATATGCTGACGATATTGACATTATCGGACGATCACAGTGAGCTGTTAGTGGCGCATTTGCAAGTTTTGAAACGGAGGCGGCGAAAATGGGTCTGGCTGTAAATGAGGACAAAATCGACGAATCGGACAAAACGTCACGATGGACAGATACAACTTCGAATAAGTTAAAGATTTTGTCTACCTGGGGTCCACTGCGCAGAGATCAAACGAAGAATCACTCTTGCCAATAACAGTTTCTTCGGGCTAAGAAGCCATCTCATAGAACCAAGGAGATGTTATATAAGAAGCAGAAGCATGGACTCTGTCGAAATCGAATGAAAACGTCCTGGGATGTTTTGAGGGAAAGATTCTTCGGACGATATTCAGTCCTGTTTGTATCGATGGAGTGTGAAGGAGAAGATTTAACGACGATCTTTATGAGCTATACCAGCGACGCTGACTTGATTAAAAACCTCAAGATACAACGACTGAGATGGCGGGGGACGTTTACCATATGGACAGCAAAGCATCAGCCCGACGAGTCTTTGAGTCCACCCCTGAAGGACAACGCAACAGAGGAAGGAAGACCCAACCTTAGGTGACGCGCATCATTGGAGGGCAACCTAAACCAACTGGTGTGCACAACTGGAGACACAACGAGCTGGCTGAAGGGGCTTGGTGGTTGAGGCCGTGGTCCACCTTGGACTGTAAGCGCCCCCAAAAGTAAAGTACATATTTAGAATGGGCAAAAAAACACACCTTTTAATTTCCTATCAATAAATAAAAGATGTATTCCAAAACTATATTATATGTTATAACAAATATAATAATTATGTAGATACGTTACTTGTTACTGTCTTCACAAATATGTTATCACTTCTCTGAAGTTTATAAAAAATAATGTATAAATGGGTTTCATAGCCTAAAGTAATTTGAACTTCTAGGTATATTTCTTATCTTCGAGACAATGGCATACACACTACACAGCAGCGTTCACTCCCGTGCTACAATTATTGTAGTTTTTGAGTACATTTTTGCCAACTGAGTACGGTACTACTTTAAAGCCGCCGCGTACTACTTTTCATAAATACCAAAAAATTCTTTCTGATTTTTATACCTATCATATTTTCTTTTTCTAAACAGAAGACATACAAAACACAAGATATTTCAATATTTACTTTCAAATTGAATTCTTGAATAACCTGTATCCGATGAGTTCCCATAATTCCGAGAGTTCCCATAATTCATTATTCCTCCTCAATAGCAATAGTGTGAACATACCTTTATCATTCATTAAACGACCGAAAACCAACTTCGCTTTTATTGTGGTTGGCCTTGGCGTTGGGTTAATGTATATTATGTTATATTGAACTAACCTATAATTTATTTTGAATTGTGATACCTAATCTAAAAATGAAGATTCCGACTGACAGATGATCAACTCCCAGCCTAAACCATTTGCTCTAAAAAGCTGCAATTTTGCACAAAGGTTTTTTTATGATGTATACAACCACTAAGGAAGGATTTTTTGAAATTTGACCCCTAAAGGGGTAAAAGGGGGGTCAAAGTTTGTATGAGAAGATTTTTATTTTTCATCCGATTGACTTCAAACTCGGTCTATGTACACTCTATGAAAAATAATAAAAACCAATTTCTCCGATTTTGCAACATTCTACCCTTATAGGGGTAAAAGGGGGTCAAAGTTTGTATGGAATATTTTTATTTTTTATCAGATCGACTTCAAGCTCGGTTTGTGTGCTTTCTATGAGAAATAAAGAAAACTTCTTTCTCTAATTTTGTAAATTCAACCCCTAAAGGGGTAAAAGAGGGGGTCAACGTTTTCGATTTTGAAAATTCTACCCTTAAATTGGTAAGAGGGGGTACAAACCAAAGTTTATTCTTCATCCGATCGACTTAAAACTTAGTTTGTGTACACTAATAGAAGGAAAAGAGATAATTAGTTTTTCTGATTTTGAAAATTTTGCTTGGGGCCCAAGTTATTGGCGATTACCTCTTTTAAGGAGGACCTTTTCTTATGTCACGAACCGTTCGTCGTATCAATTTTAAACTTTGTAATGCGTCCCAAAATCTTTCGCCGTTGAATATGCTTATCGCTTCATCTAACTCCAGCGTACGTACTCCAAAGATATTCAAGCGGAATTCTATATGAATATGGTCATACAGCTAGAAAGTGGTGCATCTTTCTGGTTAAAATAAATAAATAAATAGGTGGCGCAACAGGCGGGAGTCACATATATGCCTACGTTAGCACCAGTGCCTGCACAAGCCGATAAATACGACGACTTCATCCGGTCAATAACACTAAGTTAAAATGCATTTCCTCATTTCTTGGAAATTAAGTACATTGTAATATTATATTTGTTAATTTCACAGAAAAATATCTGTGCCAGTAGAATCGCTGACATTGCGTCTGCCGATTAAAATCAGAAATTGTAAAGTATCAAATAGAGGCGAACTACAAGAAATGTTGGGTAGTATCGCAATTGCAGTCGTGTAACTCGTATCTTTTTGTCAGTCAATAAACGTTTCTTCAATAAAATTTTTTTTCTGTATTTTTTTTTAATAATAACTAAAAGACGGTTATTTTACTCGGGTGACACCCAAGGCCTAGCTTCTCGCAACCATTCGTTTTGTGTGAGTTTCTATTTTTGGGACGAATGGAAGGGACCTGCAATTTTATGCCGAGTCCGAACGGCTGAATTGAGAAGCTTTTTCATGACAGTCATACTCTCGGATGTTTGTCAGACGTTCGCGAGAGGTGGCGCAGTAGAAAAAACTTTAAGATGTAATTTGGGTTTTTCCGGGGATCGAACCTGGGATCCCTCGCACAGTAGTCCAGCACACTAACCACTGCGCTACTGCGCCCACGCATCTTTCTGGTTGCAAGAGTGTAAAAAGATCTTGGAGGTGTGGAATATAATGAAGGGGTAAAAGCTCCCCCTATTCTAAAGATGGTGCTTATCATATCGCTGTGTTTGCCAGCAAAGAAATATGTTTTGTCCCATAGATTGTGACTCAATCTGCTATAGTATGATCTGTGTTGAGATGCCAGCGCTTCACTAACAAAAATATTGATCATATAATCTTTGAACTGTTTTCTCCAATAGGGCATTAAGCACATTTTTCAGAGTTACTAACTTCTCCCTAGGTACTTTCTTAGGTAGGTTTTCTGCGCGATATATAAATATAAAAGAGGGAACTAACTGACTGTGAAGAAATATCTGTGTACCAAATCCTGAGGACTGCGCGAGCGAAGCCGCAAGCAAAAGCTAGTACCTACATAAACCGTTAAAGGCTCGTTTTGCTTTTTTTATTATTTACCTGTGAAAACTGAACAAATTTATGTAAAATTAAAATAAGTTTTTTTTTACCTTTGTGATAATTATTTATTGAATAAAAGAATTTGTGTTCGAATAAAATAAATATTTAAAATTTGGCATAGTGTATGTCAATTTTGTATCAAAAGTTTCCCAATCTAGCTATTTGTAAAAAATTATAAAGTCGTTTTAGATTCATTATGAGACGTACTACCTTCGAAGCCATTTGAGTACTATTTTCTACCGAGATGAGAACTCTGCCCAACCAAAAGGGAGGGAACGCTGCTACACAGACTTTAATTGCTAAATCTTAGCTGATTGCTGATTTGATATTTGCCACAAACCTCTCTCTGGTTTGTGATATTTGCGTTATGAGCTTCTTACGCATATGTATATTGTTTAATAATGGGGTAAATAAGTCGTAGGTACATTAAAGCACACTCCAGTTAATCATAAGTCTACAAAACAAAAGCAATTTAAGAGCTGGCTCCTTGGCACATAATACACTTTTTCCGGACTATAATTTTTACTTGTTTGGGGTATACAAATGCAATATGCTTCACATTGTCCGATGAAAACCGAAATGCGAACAACGACGACAAGAGCAATGTCAACATTTTCGTGTCGATAAAAAGCTTTCACGAAATGCTGAATATGTGCACACGCTGGGCACAAAATTGATCAGAGGATTCCCTGCCGTTTGAACTATGACGCGATATGTCATCATATTTCTCCGTGCGCTTTCTTACCGCACAGCGCCAGCGTTAGCATGTTGATATGCTCTTAGTTACGTATATTCAATTCAAGAAGTGTTTGCATGCAGTTGTGGATTTGGTACCTTACACATAGGTATAGGTATAGGTGTAGTGTATATTATGTACATACATCTGTATTATGTATTTGTATCTGCGAGTAAGTTGCCCCCTTGAATTGGGATGGGAATGGGATCCATTTAATAATATATCTTGGACGCAATTACCCGTATAAGGAGCTATCTGAATTATAATGGACTGCCAGTTTTGCTTCCTAAAAGCGAGTCTGACCAAAGTCCCTGTGTGTGTGTAAGTTTAAAAACTGCGCCATCATAACCATTTATGTTCATGGTTACTAATATCTGCTTTATCATGTTGCGATGCGATGATCATTTTATTTTGTGCATGCTACACCTCTCTGGACAGGACACAGAAGCACGTATACGATCTAAGTGGCTCCCTTATGAAATTCCATTAGTAGAGACAGGACTAATGTATGTCGTTCCTGTTCATGTTGACGTAATGAATACATGGCTGAATTTCGGCATATTTATACCCAACCGTATTAAGAATATTACTAGTTAATCCAACTTTTAGTTGCTCGTAAGGAGAGAGGTAGTGAAGTCATACAATTTACAATTACCACATGGTAATTGCAACAGATGTGTGCAACTTGTATTGGGAACCAATGAAAAGACGTATAGATAAAGATAAACTCACCATAGATACAACACGAGTAGAATTCTGAATTCATCTCCAAATGATGCTGTCAATTGAACCCGTAATTTCATCTATTCAGCGTATTTCTTGTTCTCCAACTTTTATTTTTGTGAATAGTTTGTAAATGGTAATTATTTTGATTGCTTGTTGACGAGAATATCTAAAATCGTTTTTTATTTTTTTATTTGTTTGCCAAATTGACAGAAGGATGTGAATAGTCACTTTGATTACGAACGTAGGAGGGTGGATGTATTCAACTATGGGGATGCGATTATAATAATTGTGTAGGTACAGATTTGTATAATACATCTGAAGTTACCATTGTATACGTTGTGTACTTGTACCTATAACCATACGTTGACAAATTCAATCCAGTTGCGTAAGCTGGGGCCGTGGGAGAGATATTTGCATTATGATTATATGACTGATGTTAAAAGTATTTTAACGAAAAAGCATATATAGCATATGTTATGAATATATAACACTATTCAACACTTTTAATCACATTTGGGATTAAGATAAATATGCGATTTATGATGCTCAATCACAACATCCTTTTCTGTACACATCACTCGCATTGTTAAACATTTGTTATCACTGTTAACCACCGCCGCCGCCGCCGTCACATTGTAGATAAAATGCCTGAGGCTGGCTTACGCGGAAAACATAGAACATAAGAAATCGCTGATCGATGCAGATTGTAGAACTCTCTCAAGGAAAAGAAATCGTCTACATTGGGACATCTCCGGCTAAAAAAGAAGGAATGAACATCAGCTTCTTTTAAGGTAAAATTAGGAGCACAAAAAAGCTAAGCCCGCCTGACGTCGCCATTATGAGGTATAGGTGCGTACATTTGCATTATGTATTTTAATATTGTCAGAATTTTTTCTTTTTTATAGCACTTTTCTTGGATTCTTGATTTAATCTGGTAATTCGTATTACCTAGCTCAATTTGGCAGTTGTCATACTTTTCTATTTCATACTTACATGATATAGCGTGCCAACTATACAACATGTAACATGAGTTAAGTTAAGAGTGCACGTTCGAATAGTGGTAGTGGAATACGCCTATTACCTTAATAGTCGTTAAATTGCTATTCATGGGAACTTGATAGTCAATGCGATTCTTATAGAACCATTTTGATGCATAACGAACCTTCTCTGTTTTTAGTTTCTTCGATAAACCATTTTTCATTTGCAGAACATAATGTATTACAAATTTGAAAATGAGAAGAATTTTCAAAAAAAAAATGCAATTACCCACAACATCAGATAAATTGTGCTCTACCTCTACGCCAACAATAGATTGAAATTGAAGAATGACTATCTATTGTATCGCATCTGTGGTTATTTATTTATTGCTGATTTGAAGAAAACCCAATCCTTTTGTAACCAGCTACATAGTCATTAATAATAACCTATATAATGTATCATGCCATGGTTCACACCTGCTGACGAAAATGGAACTTGAAACATAGAACTATATAAGCACAACACTCAAAAGCAGCCTTTGTATTGATTTAGAAACTATTAGTGGACCTCATATAGCGCGAACCTATTGAAAATGCCACGCAGCACAGCGCGTATTATGCGAGAAAAGTAATTATATATCCGTAAAGAGGGCCACACTTGAATTTCAAGTATATCCTCAAAAGAGTTTCTTTTTTGTCCTTTGTTCAACATCATTCATAAACGAATCATTTTTTTGTATTATCTAGGTTTTAATGTATTGCGAGATGGTTGTAAAAATTATCAGATAAGTTTCTTCATATTATGTAGTCAGTAGAGTAGATATGTACGTAGGGTTGTAGGTACCTTTTTTAACGATACATAATTGTGAATCATAATCGTTTTAGATAAACTATTACGGCTTACAAGTTAATAGGTTAGGTTTTACAACAGAAAATTGTATCCCAAACAGTCGATGGACTGAAATACATTCTTATGGGTGTTTTTAGGGAACAATCCATAATAAAACAACGATCTGCAGTCCCGATTGTATCGGTGAAATTTGGAGACGAAAATATAATTATTTGAAATCAATGGTGAGGTATACATACCTTACCTACTCAGCCAAGAAGCATAGGCTTTCTAAATACATAAGTGCCGAACTAACGTCATTGTCTCAAACTAAGAAGTAACCTATTAATACTCTTTGTATATCACTCTTGTTTACATAAGTAATAAACTGAACCTTGAAATGGAAGCATCCTCTGTTTATTGCACTTTTGCACGACCAAAAAACAGAACATATCTTGGCAACGATCTAGACGAGAAGACAAAGAAAAAGTATAAAATAATTGTTTGAAATATTGCTCTGAACCAAAGCAAACTTAAATAAATTGAGAGTTTGTCTAAACTGCTTGAGTAAGGAGTGTGTATTAAACCTGTATACACATGTGGGCGCAGTAGCGCAGTGGTTAGTGTGCTGGATTCCAGGTTCGATCCCCGGAAAAACACAAATTACATCTTAAAAGTTTTTTCTACTGCGCCACCTCTCGCGAACGTCTGACAAACATCCGAGAGTATGACTGTCATGAAAAAGCTTCTCAATTTAGCCGTTCGGACTCGGCATAAAATTGCAGGTCCCTTCCATTCGTCCCAAAAATAGAAACTCACACAAAGCGAATGGTTGCGAGAAGCTAGGCCTTGGGTGTCTACCCGGCTGTTGCGCCACCTATTTATTTATTTTTTTACACATAAAAATCAATTTCCGAAGTAATCTCAGTTTTATAAATTTACACGCGGTGCCACGCCTTTAATCGGTTCTATTAAACAATTTGCATTCTGAGATGTTTTTGAAAAATATCTCGAAAGAACAACTATTTAAAATAAATTCGACGCAGGAATCACAAAAAGTTGCGGTGTTTCTAACATTAGTAGGCCGAGGCACGTACAAAAGGATAAAATCTTTAGTGTTGCCGGAGAAAGCGACAGACAAACGTTTAAAGATTTGGTAAAAGTTATTCTTCCACATTTGATTCCGGTAAGGAACGTAATTGCTGATCGTTTCAAATTTTATAATTGTGGCCAAAAACCAAACGAGTGAGTCGGGGAGTTATAGTCAACCTGAAGCCGTATGAATTCGGCACGTTTTTGTCAAACGTTATGCGAGATCGCTTAGTATGCGATGTGAGAAGCAGTCATTTGCAGACCAAATTGCTATCTACAGCAAATTTGACATGGGAAACAGCATGTTCTCTAGCTCAATCTTTCGAGATGATGTAGATAAAAATAAAAAAACATGCACCCAACTTGACCAAATGAAATAAAAAAAATTAGACCTTAAGTGCAGAAGATCCAGAAATGTGCGAAGTGTACGACCAGACATGCAGCAAACGCATGTCCAGCAAAAGAATGGTCGTGTTTTCATTGTGAATAAAAAGGTCACTCAGCTAAAGCGTGTTCTCTTTCAATAAGCGCAACAAGTCCACATCGAACTGGAAGCCTAATAAGTACCGGAGCAGCGGAAATCAGATAAATGATCCTTATCTGATGTCTAATATCGGAGAGCCGTTGCAAAGTTGAGTTTTACAAATGTTAAACTTAAGTCTTTAAATTTTCATCCTCTTCATGTGCTAACAGGTGCTCAGGTAGAAGTGTTTACTCAGGTAGATAGTTTACCCCAAACTTTCAGCCAAAACAATATTAGAGAAGAGATTTATTTGAATTTTCCTAACCTGATTAGTAAAACGGGAGGTTCAATCACACATTTTTCGATTGACACTTTTATAAAACCAGATGCACAGCAAAAATTTCATAAAGCGTGTACCGTTCCTATAAGTTTGAAAAAATCTGTAGGGTCGAAATTAAGTAGGATGTGCGCAGAACAAATGATTCAGCCGGTGCCCAGCAGCAGCAGTAGTTGGGCGTCTCCTATAGTTTGTGTACTTAAAAGGGACTCTAGTGTGCGGTTTCCTGGTAATTTAAAAATAACGATTAACCCAGTTATCGAATTGGATACATATCCTCTACCGTTAATTGATAATACACTGACTGTGTAGCATAAGCAATAACACTTGTTTTTGCTCGCTGGATTTTAGTGGAGCATATCTTCAATTATCGGTGAATAAAAGTTTTCGACATTTTTTGTTGACAATCAATACTCAAATGGGCTTGTTTCAATTTTGTCGTTTACCATTTGGAGTTGCAACAGCTCCAATAATTTTCCAAAAAATTGTGGATCAAATCACGCACATGTGAAATGGGGTAGCAGTTTATCTAGATGACATTTTAGTAGCGGTAGCCAAATATGAAAAATGTAAGCAGAGGTTATTTTGTGTATAAACGATTAGACGAATATTGCGTTAGGCGGCTCTCAGATTGAGGCAACAAGCAATAAGCAACTATAGTTACTATAGCAACTGCCAATAAACAATCAGCAACATTTTTCGTTTGAGCGATATTTAGTTGCTGAGGCAGTGTGAGAGCCGACTTAAAGTAAACTGGGAAAAGTGTAAACTTTTAGTGAATGTTCTGGAATATTTGGGTCATACATACCATTACTCCTCAAGGTATTAACCCCCAGAACAAATTACTACTCTAAATTCCTTCCAAATAGTTCCACAACCTTAGCACCACTGTATATTATTATTACGTAAAGACGGGAAATGGGGATGGAATCAAGATTGCTCGAAAGCATTTTGCTGATTGTAACGTATACTCTTAGCAGAGACTTGCTGATACATTTTGATCCCACGAAACCAATCGTCGCGTCGTTGCATGTGATGCGTCGCCGTATGGGGTTGGAGCGTTCCTAAGTGTGGTGCACCAAGGACAAGAGAAGCCTTGTTATATGGTTTTAGCAACATTAAGTAGCGCAAAGAATGACTATCCACATATTCATCGCGAAGCATTGGCGGTAGGTTTTGGTATAAACAAGTTCCACAAGTTTATATATGGCTATCCATTTACAGTTTACATCGAACATCAGCCTCTGAAAAAACTTTTAGGAGATCTAAAAGCATTAGGAAATATTGTCTCTGTTCGTTTAGGTGGATATTTTTTTGTCCAACTACAATTGCAAAATTATTCGATTCTAAAGTTAAATCATTCGAATTCGGAAAATATGTATGTACTGTGTTATTCGAAAATCGGAAATTGAAATACGAATTTAATTTGTCTAGATACCTTTGCTCGAAAATCGGAAATGTCGTACTATACAACTCTATTTTCATTGCTAAGTACATTCCAATTTCTGAAGTTTCATTCGATATCTATTTACCATCCGGAAAGGATTTGCTGAAAGCTAAAATAATGTAAGTATTCATTTAAAAAAAATACATAAATAATAGTTTTTGATGAAATGTTATAAATTAATTGAAGAAAACATAATAAATATTAATATGATGATGTTTTTAAAGATTTTCTTTTATTTTAAAGGGAATATTAATACAAAACAAAATCAATTTGAAATTCTTATTGATTTTATGTGTTCCCATCCGGATTTATCCAAGCTGATTTGTCTCCCTTTTGAAGTTGTTTTCAAGGTATATTGCCGCTGATTAGAAAGATTCTAAACATGTGAGTCGTGAGATGCTCCACCGTATCTTCCAGTAACAACTCGGATAATCATCCGGTGATCACATATCTCCAAGAAACAAAGATCCATACATTAAAAAAAACAAATCAAGAACTAGACTTTAAACTTACACAGCATTTTTGCTGTGCTTCAGTTTCCGATTGAAAAATAAATGTTCATTGTTGTTCGGTCTAATAATTTGCTGAAACCGTCTTCTGCGCCAGCCCAGTGAATCGATCTTGACCTTTTTGGAGCTGGTATCCACCTTGTGCAATAAATTTAAGGGTTGCACCTAGTTTTATGATTGCAGGTATTAAAGACGATCTTTTTCTTTCTCTCAGATAATCACTTATGCTGTTCAAAGCATATATAAATGCATCTGTTGAAACACGATTTACCGGTGGTGGAGTCCGTTACCGGAGTTGGTAATTTAAATATTAACTTCTTAGAATTAAGCTCTTAGCTCGGGGAGTTGCATGGTGGCCCTCTATCGACAAAGATATTGAGAGATTTGTTTCTTTCTGTAGGTGCAATTAATATGTGAATCGATTTAGCCATTTCCGTCTGTTGAAAACACGATAGTGTCCTGCTTGCTACATAAATTCTTTATTTAGATTGATATCCATATGGAAATGTACTGTGTTGCATTATGAAATGGAATCTTTCTTCTTTTCAAATAATAATTGAAAGTTATGAAATGTTTGCATGAGGAGAAAAAACAAGGAATCATATTTCTAGATGTAATTTAGGGCCAGTTTCAAATGTTCCGGATAAAGTTTCGGATAGTTAGTCGACACATTACGCTTTCCACCAGATAAAAGTAGATGATATTTTTTTTCTGTTTCATTGTCAAAGTCTCTGATAAACTATCCGGCAGAAAAATGTATCAGGCACTAATTGTTTGACAGGAATGGAAATGCTGTTTTTTATCGTTTATCACATTTTTAAGTGAATTGTGTTGTTCTAGTTTTTTTTAATTTAGTATGGATAAATTCATTCATTCACTCATTTTCGATACCCCGCTTATACCTTAAGTGGGTCGCGGGTGTAGGTTGCTCAAGCCCAAGTGCACCGTCCATAGTCTCTATTCTACGCCATCGACTGTAAATCATAAAGGGCAATCCCCATACGGGTAGGGGAGATATTATGGACTTGATCTAACTATCTCATCCTGGGTCTACCTGGAGGACGCCTGCCCGATTGTACGGATTCCATAGCACGTCGTAAGATCATGGTTGGGGACATGCGTTTTAAAATGACTAATCCACCGCTGCGTCCGGAGCAGTAGATAGCTGCTCACGTAATCTGTTGTTTGCACCATCTCTACGGGTCACACCAGCAATACAACTGAATAGGTAAGAGTTGGAACAAACTCCGAATTAACGACTGACAACTTGACAATTTAGCTTTGACACCAAGTTCAGTCCTCTTATAATATCAGAATAACCGGGCTGTTTCAAATTTGACCAACCTGACCAATCCTACAGATAAACTTAGCATTGCTCTTGGTCCTTCCATCACTCGTGAGTATACATTAAACAGGCGTTCTGGAGACGACCATCACTTGAGATTTGTTTACGTTTACTTTCATCTCAGCTTCTACATAAGCGACTACAAACGGATAGAGTGCGCATTGAAGTTCCGTCTAAGAGGGCCAAAAGATGACCAACAGCGAAGAGCAAACGACTTATCCTCGGATGTTCCAATTCGAAACGTTCTTCGCCAAGACTGCGCTGTAACATTAAGTCCATATAAGTAATGAAAAGGAGAGGAGACAAAATGCACCCCTGGCAAAGTCCAACGCCCACGGTGAAAGGTATTGACTGGGCATAGATATAAAGTTGAACAAAATAGTGAAAATTCAGAAATCTTCATCGTCGAGGGTAATTTGAAGTACTCTGTTCCTACGGGGTCCTTTAATATGGTTGTAATATTCATCTAATTCGTCATTTAAGAATTCAAATAAATGCATAATATAACACTTCTGATGACTGCTGTCTACACCCGTCAACGAAAGAATGCTCTGAAATTATATTTCTTCCAGCCATATCAAATAAATATTTTGTTTAAATCTTCCGGACAGAGGCTTTAACAGCCGGTTGAACAGGCTGATAGACTATCCGAGACTTTATCTGTCAGCTATTTCTATCCGAAACCTTTGAAGCCGAAATATTACGTTTATCTGACATATAAATTCCGGATAGGCTATCCGAGACTTTATCAGCTAGTCTTGAAACTGGCCCTTAATTTTTTAAATAAAGAAGGATCCTTTAAATGCCTTCTTAACATTTTAGGAATTAACAAATTTTCACCCATATCAGCGCATTTTGGTAATCCAATTGAGTGCTCATCTTGACGTTCGTGCGGTTCGTGACGTTACATACGGGGCAAATAGTACATTGCCATCAACTATTGAACCACATCCAATTGTCGAAAGGAACAATTGGGTTTCCTTAGGAACTAAGCCGCGAACACAGCACGAGTCAAATAATATTAAATTATTACTTGAAGCTGCAGCCTGGTTGATATTGAGAAAAAAAAAACAACGAGGAAGCAGCTTCCTGATATCACAAGCGAGAGTTAATAATAATTGAAATAAAACAACGTTCTTCATTCTATGCACAATACAAATAATGAACGCGTATATCCTGTGCAATTTTGAAGATCGCGACTGGTAAATATGAGCGCGTGCTGAGGTGCCACAATAGGAGGGCTAACAAGGTATCCAGCGGAGCCTTATAGTTTTATTTCAGCTTGCGTTCGAAGCCGTCATTGCACGACCTAGTGACAATCCCTCTTTGGTATTCATCGTCATCATCGCTTGGGCACATGTTGATGTGAAGTGTGGTTTTCACCGCTCGTCTGTGAATATTTGTGCTCGGAAGGTTTTTCGTAATTTTTAAATGATATGGGGTTGACGAAATGTTGAACCGGTCGTTGGTGCAGTTATTATATAATTATATTTCACAGGGAGTTCAGGTGATGGCTGCTTAACAGGCCTCCTACGGGCAGCGCTTTTGAGCCACCCATGCGGTCTGCTACGGAAATATAAGCTGTGCGTGTACTCGTATCTTCATTTACAGTATATTGTTTCTTTGAATATCATAATTCGGATGTTTGTTTTTCTACGGGCTGCTCTTACCCTAGTCACATCGCAGTTGGTATAGGACTTAGTTCCTGTTCATTGAATGCTGACTTTGGGGTGCAAATACTTCTGACGGGACACTTTGACATTTGTCAGTTCTCGCGCTTGATTCGTGGTTTAGTTCGGCGCATTTTTATTCAAATTGATCACTGGGGGTCTTTTGTAAAAATTTAATCGATTATACCTAATGAAACGCTACCAGTCTGAACTTGGTTAGATTATAAACGTAATGCAGTCTGCCTATAAACAAAAGCGCATAATGCGTATTCATTCAAACTCGAAAAAGAGAACAAGTCTGCTGAACAAAAAAGAGCGAGTTTTCTTTTACAGAACACTAAATGAACAAGGTTGATGTTTCTTTGTCAGACAATGGAACTAATCGCTGTGAAATTCGCATAAAACAATGAGTGAACACATTTTGTGATATTTTATTGTTCGCTTTAAATATTGGGGTCTCGAAATTGTTCGAAAAGGGTAGTTCCGAATATTGCTCGTCACTTTGTTCAAGTTGTTGAATGTTTGCATTATTGTTGTACTTTGTTCATATGGTGATCGCTGTCAGGTTCCTTGAAATCGGTATGCACAGTCTTCAGACATTTGTTGCTGCCATTCTTCCTGCAAGTCGATTATTTATAATTCTTTAAGAATGGTAAGCGCCGTATTAAGATCAAAGAACGCCGAAGCATGGATTGCTTTAGTGTCGTGTCAATATTCGAATATGCTTGACATGGTAGTTTGGGCCATTCAGTTTTGAACCATACGAGGGCTTGCAGTTTCCACCAAATAAATATATTTGTAAAATAATTGTGCCTACACTTCTCCTTGATATAAAAACTAATATAAATACTCGTCCTAACCAATTCGTCCCAAGCAATCTTTTATCAGTAGGTTTAGGAAACTTATTTAAAACATAGGTAAGTCCCTTAATGCAGGAGTTCCCTAACTGTGCATCGCGACGCGCTGGGGCGTCGTGGGATATCCTTGGGGCGTCGCAAGACGATACGCACAGGTCGCTTGCACACGACGTTCCATCAGTTTGAGCTCGATTTGGAAAAAACATTTCGGGTCGGGTTCGTCCGATGTTGGCCATTGTGTTTTGCCGTGCACAAGAAGTATAAGAATTTTGCAGACTTCAACTTGGCGAATTTTGAGTCGAAACTTGGGCCTATACCCGTTCAAGATCCAACTGACCCAGGAGCTCAAAGTTAATGATAATGTAATGACCGTAGAAAAATCATCTTTAGCGACGGGCCGCATTTTTGGATGAATGGCCAAATTGTCATATATGGGATGACGTCAACCAACACGAGGTGGCAATGAACCCATAAAAAGCTGTTTGGTGCGCATTTTAGACTGGCGGTGGCGTCATTGCACCGTACTTTTTCATGACGTTGGTAAGGCCAATACCATCAACGGTCAGTAGGTACTACAGAACGATGCTGCTAACATGTGGTTCCAGCAAGAGGTGGCTATGTGTCACTCAGCTGCAGGGTATGGTTATCTGATCTCTATCAGACGTGACGTGAATTGGTCACCAAGATCGTGCGATTTAACCTCGCTAAATTTTTCTTGTGGCGTTGCCTGAAGTCGCAGCTCAATGCGAATAAACCGCAATCGACAGATGTCCTTAATCCCAACATAACCAATGCCATCACTCAAATTAAGCCGGATCTATGTGGCAGATTGGACCACTCGGCTCCGTGACAACGTGAGAAGCTGCGGCGGACATTTGGGCCTGATGTTATATTCCATACAATAATGGCATACATGGGATTCATTAATACTTTGTACACAGCTTGTTTTCCATTTCAATGTCGACCAATCCTCATTGAAAACCCCTTTAGTGAATCTTCAGTAAGCTCAGCTTATATTCACATATCTGTGCTTTGTTCCGTTCCGTATTTTGAGAAGGGCGTCGCCAAAATATTATAACCTGTGTAGGGAGTCGCAGTATGGAAAAGTTCGGGAACCCCTGCCTTAATGAACAGATACCATTAGCAATGCCACCTTATGAAATTCTTTCGAAACTGGGTGCTGAAAATGAATTTAAAATTTGTAAAACTGATTTCTGTAAGGTAAAATACGTAGGTATAGGGCTAATTGTAAGATAACTATGCATGCACCCATTTTATCAAAGCGCCAACACTAACAAAGGCATTTTTTTTTTGTAGTCATGTGAAAATAATAGCGACACATTGCGGTGTTTCGTGAGAATAGAAAGAACAAGAATATTTTCATAAAATTTGGAGTATCTAGTATTTTTATTTTTAAATAGGCTTATGTTATGTTATGATAACGAGACATCCTTTATCGACATCCCAACAAATAATTTAATTTGCCGTTTTTAACCAATTTATGGTAATTGAAACAGATTTGCGTTTTGAACAATTTTTATGCCAGTGTCCCTATTATTTTTCCCATGACTGTATATATCTAACCATTGTATTTTTCCTATTTGTCTTCAACGACAGTTGCGTGTCATCATTACATTATCATTGTAACATAACCGCATAAATAAGGTAATCTTATAATAGCGTAATAATTTTACTCAGGAGAAGGGTGGAAAACCCAACCAATTGTATATGTAGAACTTACTAGAAAGTTTACCATATTGAATTATTCACCATAATTATAACCAATAGTTGGACATCCAATTGCAAACACAGAAAATATCCCGTTCATTATGAAGTTACGGTTTGTCCGTGGAATATTCTCCTACATTAATTTTATAATCTTCTCTGAAGAAGATAGATAGATATACATACCAGACGAAAAGTCTCTGTTAATTTTTGTGTAAAGCTACAACGAAATTATTCCAAATAATGCTCTCTTTGAAAAATGTCAACAACCTCAAGGTCAGATTTCGGCGATGTAATAAAAACGTTTGCTTTTAAATCCTGGCAATTTTTTTGATCTTGTGGAAAACCCAGGGTTGGAATCGACTAAGGTGATTTGTGATAAGTGACAGTCATCATCAACAAAATCGGTCTCCGTAAGGTGATTGTCACCGGTAATAATCACATTTTGTGATAATTTCTTGTGACAGCAGTTTAATTGTCACTTGCATCTTGCATGTTGACTTAGTAGTGCTTTTTTTTCGACGTATTTGTACTTCTGCAATTATTATTATTAGTATCTGAAAGTAAATAGGAACAGAATAAAAATAACGATAGGGGGCGATCTAAATCTCCGAAACAAACTAAACATACTGGAGCTGGAAAATTAAAAGTGTACATAGGTACATATACAAAGCTAATTGCTAGTATGTAGGTACTTCCAAATTTAAAAAATTCTTAGAAAATGTTCGCATCAAGAAGGATATAGCTATTTTTGTAGTATATCCTACCCCTACGGCAATTGCATTTGCCAGCTGGAGTTTCGTCAACTCACATATCACATTCTATTTACTCTCCAGTTAGCTACAAGAAGTTGGTTCAGGGATATCAATTTGACATAAAAACGGTCAAATGCTTTTTGACCGAAATACAATTCTTTTTGACCGAATTCCATGTTTATTACCAAATATCTACGGTATACGGATATAAGAAAGTCGCATATAAGAAATAAAGTTTGTGGCATACGAAACATTTCGCTATAAGGCTACGTGTTAATTTTATTTCATATAAGAAACACGCTTATAAGAAAAATTCTGATATACCTAAGAAAGTAATTTTCTTGCAAAATGTTTCAGATTGCACACAAGAATGTACGTTTTTAAGAATGATTTATGTTATGTGTAAACTTCCTAACAAGTGTGTGAAATTATAAAAGAATTAGATGACTGATTTAATAAGTAAAAGAAAAAATGTTGTTGATTATAAATAACGCTCCGTGTCACAAAATAAATTTCGTTCCAAACAACATCGAAATTTTGGTTTTGCCTCCTCTTACTACTACGAGCCTTTGCTAGGATCAGGTGGCAGATGTTTGGCGCTCATGTGGTGAGTGGTGATACTTGAAGCTCCTCATTGCGGAAGTGCATTCTCTGCTTTCTCCGAAAGTCGAAGAAATTCTAGTAAAATGGGTAATTATGTATTGGATATGTACTGACATATTTTTCAATTACAATAAAATCCTTATTTTATCATTTTTATACCCTCCACAGGAAGGTATATTAACTTTGTCATTACATTTGTGACGCCAAGAAGGAATCACCGGAGACTCCATAAAGTATAATCAGGATCACATTCTGAATCGATTTAGACATGTCCGCCTGTCTGTCTATCCGTTGAAAACACGATAGCGTCCAAACGAATATATGTACTTAGGCTGCAGTTATAGCTATCAGTAAAATGCATCCGTAAAAACAGGAAACAGAACAAAACTGAAACATTTAACCATATCATATCATAGGAATTCAGTGGAATACTTCGTGAAACTGGTTGAGAAGTTGAACAGAAAAAGTTGTTCGTACGGAAAAATAAAGAAATTCTTTTTTTTAGAAAATTTAAAGATCAATTGCTTAATTTTTTTTGACGAATTAGATTTATAATTCAAAAGCAAATATTTAATACCAAGATTGAGTTCAACGATTAAGTTTAAGTGCTCCAAAAAAAGTGAAACAATTTTTTAACGGACGCATTTTACTGATAGCTATAACTGCAGCCTTAAGCGAATACAATTTTGTGAGAGTATTTCCTTTTACCGTGTATTCAACTTAGTACCTACCTCCCATACAAAACCATAAATACTAACTGACACGGCAAATATTTTGCATGTCTCTTTAGCAGTGGAGGGTATTAAAGCATCGGCCCGGCCGATTATAACACTTTTACTTGTTTAATTTTATCATTATCAACATGTGGATGCAGTGACTCAGTGGTTAGCGTGCTAGACTACTGTGCGAGGGTCGAGGGATCCCAGGTTCGATTTCCGGAAAACACAAATTATATCTTAAGTTTTTCTCACTGCCCCGCACCTCTCGCAAACCTTCTGCATAAAATTGTAGGTCCCTTCTATTCATCCCAAAAATAAAAACTCACACAAACGAATGGTTGTGAGAAGCTAGGCATAGGGTGCCTATAATATAACGAGCTGTTGCGTCGTAGCACGAAAAAGATTTGGAACCCCTGGGATAACTTATTATGTAATGTCGAGATTTATTAATAGTCTATTACCTTTTTTAATGATATTACATGGTTTAATTTTTTGACCGAATTTCATTCTATTAAATGTCAGATTTTGACCGGAAATCAATTTTACTTATGCCAATACTTTGGTAGTGGCTCATTCACATTTAGGGATACTTTCTCCTAGAAACCCGTGTGGGCATCACGGCAGTTAGCGCCTTTGTCAGAAAAAGATTTGGCCAAATCCGGGTGCTTTTCCAAGTAGGTAGTTAGCAGTTTGCGTTTTATTGGCTGCGCAAATCGAATAGATAAAACTGACATTTACATTGTTAAAATGTTTTTACCCAAATCGAAAACAATAAAAAAAAAAAATAAATAATTTAATTTAAATAATTTTTGCTGATCACCTTACGCAGGTCGCAGACGGAGAATTTTATTTGATTACAGACGATTGCCACATTTGTGATAATCAGAAACCACCTTAGCCGATTCCACCCCAAGTTTTTCGTTGCTGCAATTAAAAAAGTGCAAATCCGAAAAAAGTTTAATGAACTTACTTGGAAAAAAGTAGCTATAGTATCTACGAGTAGGTATGTACTGATTCTGATGCTTTATTGAAAACTCCGTGAATGAAATATGAATGTTATTAATACATTTTATTAGTCGACAAACAAATCATCCATTAGGGTTTTCTGCTCAATTCAACGTTGCTATATTACGGCATTGTATCATCAGGACAAGATATGCTATACAATTACACCTCAGTCGGTGGTACACGGCATCGGCATGCCACAGCCACAGAATATCGGAAATGGAACAGTAGGAATAACCTCAGGCAACCAGCAAATAGGAACAATAACATTAAACTCCCGCAATGAGGCGCGTGCGTTTCACCAGTTCTTTGTGCTAAGTGTTAGCTAACATCTGAGCCTTGAATTCAAAATTATGACGTTGTTTTATTCTGTCCATGCCTTTCGTCCTATTGAGAAATAAAACAGATGTATGTAGCTGTTACACAAGGTGTAAAATTTTATTTGAGAAGAATTTCCCACCGGAAGTGTGCTGTGGGTTCTGTGGAAGTGGCATTCAAATCGGTGTGAACTATTGGCCTTTATTTTTGGTTTTATGGGTTTTAACTAGGCAGTACATTACTCTCGTATTCATGTGATGCTGCTAAAAGGATTCCATAGACTCTTGCTTGCAGTTGTACAATAGAATTTATTTCTGGTATTTGGAAGCGTGCTATGTTTTTTCTTTACTGGCCAATTACTCATCAAATACAAGGGAACAAAAGGAAATGCGGCACCCATTTCCATGCAGATAAATCTCTTTATTAGATAAAATGACATATTTATTACACAGCATGATACACTCTGCAGTATCCACACTCAATTTACTCCCTTTCTCTATTGATTCATCATTTTTGTGCTATAGATCCTTTGTGCAATATTGTTACGATAATTGAAAACGATGGGGGTGTGTAATGTTGTTATACGTAAGATTGCATGTGCTTTCTAACATATTGAGATCATTCTGTATATTGATATTGCAAACAAACAGCATAGCTTCGGGGTTGGATGCTGACAAGGGTGTTACCAAGGTGTTTAAAGGTCCTTTGTTTACTCTTCGTTTTACAACGTTTGAACTATGGCAATATCCCTTAATCCAAGCCGTTTTAAAATTTCGTTTAAAATCGGATTACCTAATTATTGTATTTAAATTTGTGTTTACTGTATACGTATGATAATATTATGTATTTGAATTTCTTGCCACTGTCTCCGTAAAAACTTTGTTATTGTGATACAGATACTAAACAGAGAAGGGTGATTATTTTATTCGAGAAATAATTGATTTACGGTTTAATTATTTTAACACTTTTTTACGTAGATATGCTATGCAATATGCATTATACATACCTACCTCTATATATTTTCGAGTTAAATCGCAGCAACATTAGAAAGCTATTTTTTAATTGAATGTGGTTCCAGACTCAACCCCGTAAATTAGAACCTAAAGTTTTTTCTCCGCAGCCGCGAACATTGTGAAAATGACAAAATATACATAAAATACATAGCATAAATAATCCGATAATTTTGTTTAAAGTCAGCCATTTGGATGCGCCATAAAATAAGGGAATTTCCGTTTGCCCCAAAATTATTAAACTCCAAAATTTGCCGCATATACAGTGAATGTCAAAAGTGAGTGAACACCGATGCTGTTTTGAGTTCTTCAATATCTGGAAATACAGTAGACGCTCGATACAGTGAACCCCTGTATAGTGAACTATCCAATATAATGAACCACAAACATTTTACACAGGCTACTCTAAATAGTGAACTATGGAAATCTCGATATAGTGAACTCAGACTTTTTTCGCAAAATTCAACGAAAAAGGTGACAGTTTTGCAATGCACGCCTGTCAACTATTTTTCAGAACAATTTATAATTCATTTGTGTGTTTTTCTAATATTTTAGTTATGAAACGCTTACAAGAAAAATCTGTGCAATTGAATTTAAAGAAGACACAAATGAAGGTTATTTTTCAAAAATTTAATTCATTCATTCTTTATTGAAAAAAAATATATTTATATCAAATTAAGCTTTGGTAAACATTTAAAAACTCCCGCTCGAAATAGTGAACAATTTCGATATAGTGAACAGGCCTGGTTTTTATTAGTTCACTATATCGAGCGTCTACTGTATGTCTAAAAAACCAAGAATCTGTGAAAAGTTTGATAACAAAATAACAATAACAAAACACATTTCATTTCGACAGCCTAAAATACTAGCTATACCTAGCTATATACACCTTTAGATATTGAAAATAAAAATATTTTTAAATTCCAAAGACAAAAATGAAATGACGCTTACTGTATAGGTGTTAAACGCTGATCCTAGTTTTTTCTAAGGGCGCTGTTGTTTTTATATAATAATTTTTTAGCTTTCTTCAATTAATTTTCTAAATTGAATTGCTTTTAACGATTGGCCTTTATTGATTGTCATCGCAAAAGCCAATCGAACGGGGAACTGAATCAGCTTGAATTGTAATGAAAGATCAATTGGATTAATCGGAATTCGTGGGATAAGGATTTCCTCTCCTTTGAATTTGCCCTTGATGATCGTCGCTTGAATCACATTGCTCAACAATTTCTTGGCGTACCGTTGCACAAATTCGGATGATTCAGATTCCGCAACATGATTATGATCGATCCCACTTTCAGCTGTAAATTAGCCGGTGAAGTTCCTGGTACATCAAGCGAGTTTGAATGCCCGGAACCGAATTGGATACCCTCACTTTCTACTCGCAAGCATATTTTCTGAAAAAATGATCGAATTGATAATTATCGCATTGAATTTCAATTAATCGTAATGCTTGTACCGTTTGCGGATTTGATGCGCGATATACGACTATCCGCTATCAGTGTAATTAAACGCAAAACTCGAATCAATTGCAGCAAGAAAAATAGCACATTTGCTCAATAGAAAATGACAATGCGAAAAGGGCAACTGGTGCCATCTATTATTTATGTCGTTAACTTCTCCACCCAAAATGCACGTAAAACGTCTTTTATCACAATGAATTTCACAATTCTTTGAAATTTTCCAAGCTTCTCAACGAATTATCCACCTTAACATCGTCCAAAATCATCAAATCATGCGATAAAATGCAAAATTTGGTCGAAAAAATAAATTAATTTTTCTCGTTTTCCGGAAAGCCATTCCAGAAGATGTGCACACAAAATTCCATACATAAAATCAATTTTCTATATATTCCAATTTCCCGACTTTTCCCAAAATTTTCTTTCGTAAAAACCTTCTCCTGGCAATTACGAATAACTGAAAAAAAAATTTCAGCCAAATCGGTCCAGCTGTTCTCAATTGATGAATTACTATTTTTACACCATTTATATATATAAAATAGATAAATCTTGAAATATTTAAAACAACTATTTTAGGCAGAACAACTTTTGCCGGGTCAGCTAGTCTCTTTATAAAAATGTTAAGTTGGTTTGTGTATTGTGTAAGCTTTAAAAACTCCACCGATTGAGCTAAAATTTGAATACAATCGTGGGTATTGGCCCGAGAGGGGTTCTGTGAAGGTTGGTCAAAATTGAACAAAGGGGCGTGGCACCTCCCATAGCCATTTACAACAAAAATGCTAAATGAATTTTCGACGCAACGTCTTGCTATAATAATTGTATAATTAGCAACTCGTTCGTCATCTAAGCTACGATTATACGGCCATTTTTTCGCGTCATTTAAATGACACTGTGACGTAAAAATCGCGCCACAAAGCAGTCATTTAAATGTTGTTCAGTGTGATTGCCATTTTTGGGATAACATTTTCGACGTCATTTAAATGACTAAGAAAATGGCGGACCAAATGACATGAATTTTGTGCCATTAAAATGACGGAAAAAAATGGCCGTGTGATCGCTTTTCAATGACTCAACTTTTTGGCTGTTGTGTTATTTAAATGGCAGCGTCCAAAAAATGACAAGGCACGAAATTGATGTCGTACCATTTTTCTATGCAAATGACAAATGAAGCAGCATTTAAAACGATAGATTTCTGTGCTCTCATTTGGATTTTTGTCTCGTGGCGAAAGGGTAAAAGGGGGGTCAAAGTTTATATGGGAACATTTTTAGCTAAGAAATATATTTTGTCCCATAGATAGCGGCTCAGTCTTCTTTAGTATGACCTGTGTTGAGATGCCATCACTTTACTTACAAATTGACCATAAATAATCTTTGACCTGTTTTCTCCAATATGGTGTTAAACATATATTTTTCAGAGATACTAACTACTCCTTAGGCACTTTTTCAGGTAGGTTTCTTGCGCGTTATACAAATATAAAAGAGAAAACTGACTGACTATAAATAAATCTATGTGTACCAAATCCTGAGAGATACACGAGCAAAGCCGCAGGCAAAAGCTAGTAATCAGTAAACTGGTTTCTAATTTCTAATTTTGATGAGGCAAGTCATTCTCATCGCATACAATACAAAGTATAGGTTCGACCCTTGAGAGATGCAACAATAATACTATAGTCATTGGTTAATTTCTCAGTTTTGTATTGCATCACTCTCAGATGGTACAGGTAATTATGGATTATCTTTATAATACATGCGGGATCTATTCATAGATGCAAGCAGTGCCATTATGCTACTCCAATTTGCTTCATGTTTTTGAAATTCTGCGCTAACAGCAGTATTTCCGACTAGAACCCTGTATCGTCTGGGTCTGGATGGCACCTTGTTAGAGGCACTGCTGCATATTTTTTGACAAAGATAGCAGAATTGTAACTTATTGCTATACCTTTGAGGCTTGGTTTCGCACTCCACGTCGACCTGGCCATTTTTTAGCTGCCGTACAGTATTTTATCTATATCTACTATAATAGTTCCGGTATTGGTAATGTTTAATGTTCCTGAAACTAATGTTATTCGAATTGTTATTAGTAGCTCAGGACATTCCTTCCGTGTTCCCCTATATGTTTGTCACCCAAAAAAATCTCTGAGCTTTACTTCCTTGACACGAAGGTCTGATCTGCAATATTGATGATCTACATAAATGCAAGATATATTAAATTTCTTGTGCTCTTCTTGTCATTGAGGTATAACATTTTTTTATAGATACCCTCCATCACAGGAAGTATATTCACTTCGTAATTACATTTGTAACGAACGACTCGAACTTACCTTCATTAGGAGGGTATATAAAAAAATTACCCTAATCGATTCAGCAGTTCTCAAGTGATGCGTTTGCCAATAAATAAATAACATTTCATTTTCATAAAGATTATAGACTGCTTCAGCTACTTCTCAAAATAGTTATACATATAAGTAAAGCCCATTTATTTTGAGTTATAGGCAACCTACATTTGGCGTGGAATAAAAATAAATAAAATAAAACACACATTATTCATAAAAAAAAATTTC
This sequence comes from Cheilosia soror, assembly GCA_949372485.1. Lineage (NCBI taxonomy): Eukaryota > Metazoa > Arthropoda > Insecta > Diptera > Syrphidae > Cheilosia > Cheilosia soror. The sequence goes on along the minus strand of OX443562.1, from coordinate 48,367,914 downwards.
CTATGTACGCAAATCAATTTTGAATTATTCGCCCACTTGCGCATAACATTTGCTACAAAAAAAGTTCCCTTTCCAATTAACTTGTTTTTATATTGTTTGTTATTTTTAAAAATAAAACATTTCAATGTACATTCTAAATTGTGGAAAACCAAGACCAGTATCAGTGTAAACAAAAAAGTTCGAGGGGATCCGACCATAAATTAAAAACCAAAGAATTTTAATCGTCGAAAATGTTAAACTAGAAGAGTACGCAAAGTAATTAAAACTTCTATCACACTGCGCGGTTAATTGAATTATGTGGTGACTTTTTATGCTTTATGTTGTTTTCTCATGTTTACGCCCTCTTTGCGATGCGCATTATCTAGTTTTAATTATATTCTCATCGCACGTTGATTAAATTAAAACAAGAACATTTATTTTCGGAATTGTATTTTTTTATTAAAATATATTACCAAAACGCTAATATTGATTTGTTGTGGTGCGTCTGGAATAATCGATGATTTAAGCGTTATTTGTAATTAATTATTATATACCTTCCTGTGTAAAAGATAATACAAGTTGGGAACCTGTAAAATGTAAACATGTAATATATTTTTGTTTCTCGTTAAATTTCAGTATATAGGTATAAGTAGATGTGAATTAAGGACATTTTATTGGGATACTACCTGCGGTATGAAAAACTATTGAAATGATTTACAAGCCTTTCAGTTTCCTGCTTTCAGTATAACTCTGAAATATAGATTTTTTGTCTGATAACTCTGTGTGGTGTACTGTAACTGCGTTTCTATTTGTACTTTGATTGCTCAAAGTATGTAATCCTCTATCGCTTCTACTGACATTATGTAATTGTTTTTATATCGTCAGGACCATAGACCAAGAGCCCGCAGCGAATTTTGGACGTGAGACTGAGAGGCAACCGGATGAATTTTACATAAATACGTTGCCCTGATGCCCAAGGCAGCGCGTAATGGGAGCTAAAGGCTGTAACTGTATATTAAAAATCCGTTATGATTAAAAATAGGACGAATTGGTGCAACCACTTGAATCTACTACCAGAGTGTGATTCCCTTAGTACAAACAAATACATCTATCCAAGACGTTTTAGGTGTAGCTAAAGCCCTGCCAGATGCAGCGGAAGTGCGTTAAGAATACCAATTTGGAATAATTAATGCAACCGCACCAATTTCTCCTAAAAGGTAGGATATTACAACGTAAATAGATATAAGAAGGTCCAAGACTTTTTGCATGTCGCTAAAGGGCTTACCAGACGAAGTCAAAATATTGCTAAAATGCCAATTTGGAATAATTCATGCAACCATTTAATTTTTATTTTAGAATTGCGAACTCCCTGATAACAAATATATAAGTCCAAGACTTTTCACTTGTCCTTGCCTTGTATAGTTAGCAATCCGCTAAAAATGCCATATTTATACACAAAAACTCGCAACTGAACAATAAAAAATTTGCACAACCACACAAAGCATAGAATGAAACACCAGAAACATAACTGTATAAGTCCAAGGCAAGACCAAGACAAGGCAATAGGTGCATTGCCCTGAACTACTAATAGATATAAACGCGTCAATGATAAATTCCTTTATGTGTTTTCATTGAACATAGAGAGAGATTTGAGATTTCACGACGCATTAAAAGAAGCTGCCTTACTTTCTCACAAAAGTTTCTGTCACTATCCAACCATCTATTTATGAAGAAACTTGAGATACTGGACAAAAATATTGTCACTAAGTATACACAGCACATTGTAGGTAGGGTACCTATACCTGCATCTACACTCCTTTTGATTAAAAATATTTTGTAAAATAGGTTATAGGTAGCTCTTTGTCGTTGTCGTTCCCCTACACCTACAGTTTGTTCATCTTTGGTTAACTCTAATTCCAGCTGATAATAATCATAATCAGTTTGCTTAGTCAAAAACCAAAGAATCCATGGTTTGATTTGGTTGGTTAACCCGAGAACTCGATAACCAGCCGATTTTGGTCGATTTACGGGATTTAACCAAGGATATTCTAAAATTAAATTTGTTCAAGCTTTGATATAGCAGTCAAAAACAAAACAGCTTTCTTTTAAAAACTTTATAAAATAAAATAAAATAATAAACGAACAGCCCTATCGAGGTATCCGTTCGTAAGAAAATTCGAAACGAAAGTCAAATCACTTCGGAACTAAATTACGTTCGAGATATCCATTTCGGAACTAAATAATTGAAGTACAAATACAGTGACCGAAATAAGTATAAAGGCACGGGCGGCTCCATTGTTTGATTTGATTATACAACGAAATAAGGAAATTTTAAGAAATTTTAGAAAATTTTTAGTTAATTTAAAATTAAGTTCACATTTTTTTTTAACACATTATCACACAGTCGTCCGCAAAATCACAAACCAGTAAGAATAGACCGTCGACTTCCAGTACACCCACCCGATTCCCCCCGGAAAAAATTTCCCTGTCTGTGAATACGTGTAAATGTCAAAATTAATGGCGGCAATGATTTTGCATGCTATACCTACCATGGGCCTAGGATTTTTCAAGTATGCGTGCGTTAATCGCGCTCCTTTGATTTTGTAAAGCACCAATACATCAAAAATCCTGGGCCCGCAAAGTCCGTTATGTGGGAGGAGTCGACGGTCTATTCTTACTGGGGGCTTATTCCCAAATGCGCGGCGGATCGCTTTTCATGGCGGATTGGTATTTTTATATTTCCAAAAGCGATTAGATCCATTCAAAAGCGATAGCTATTGTGAGGATTGCTGGCAATAAATCCGCCAGCAATCCGTCACCTGAATAGCTATCGCTTTTAACAGGGCTCTAATCGCGTAATTTTTCAAACGAGCATTGTCGAGACGATTGAATTGAACGACGTCGATTTTAGTTCGCTTCATACAACATCTCAATCGCATCGTTCAATCGAATCGTTCATCGTTTTCATTTTGAACAGTTTGAGCACTACTGTAAACAAACTATGACGGCTAAAAAATAAAAAATAAATTGAATATAGACAAATTGCTTATTCGTTTTTCTTCTTTGTGGAGCAATTGTTTTATGGATTATACATTAAATCACATAATGTAAGTAAATATTTGATTTAAATATTGTATTAGTTAACGAATTATTAAGATTTTTTGCAGAAGAGTCCATATATTGGAAGTTACAAGTTGTTGATGACTTGGCTGAGGAGCTCAATGCCACTAGGTTACCCACTAAGACGGCTGCTGCGTGGAGGTAGGTAAGTGGTTTGTAAGAATAATCTGACAATAGACTAACCAATCGATTAATTTTGTGCATCCTTTTAGGTGATCTCAAGGAAAAAATCTCAATTTACATGGTATTCAACAGACAAGCAATGAAGACAACCGGCCGATTGAAAAATCGTCTACATAGGTATATCACAAGAGAATAAAGTTTTTGTTTAAACAAAAAGTTTGTTTATTCATTTGTAAATATAAATTAAAATAAAAATAATTAGAAGTCGTAAATGGCAAGTATCTAGTTATTTAGCATCCGGTCCATCCAAATCCGCAGTCAGTAATTTGTTTTGAGGGAATTTTTAGTGTTCTTCTTGACGAGTCAGTACCTGCAAGCTGCAATATATTCCGTATGGAGCTTACGCTTTGATTACTTAAAATAAATCTAAATAAAACTGCAAAAATACACCAAAAACGATGAAACGATTGCAAAATAGCCATCGTTCAATCGAATCTTTTCGACGACTCCATTTGACAGTTAAATTGTTTACGTGAAGCAATAAAAAACGATGATCGTTCAATAGTTTCGACGATCATTGTTTTTTGGTTGTTACACGAAGCATAAACATCGTCGAGACGACGTCGTTCAATCGTTTTAGCCTTACGCGATTAGACCCCAGCTTTTGAAAATAGAAAAATATCAATCCGCCATGAAAAGCGATCCGCCGCGCATTTGGGAATAAGCCCCCTGGTTTGTGCGCAAAATAGTCGACGACAGAAATGTATCATTTCCACGACAAACGTCGTCACAAAACGACTCACGCAATACCGACGATCGTCGTCGAAAAATACAATCGACATTTTTTGACATTTCAGACGCCATTTGTCGATCGTCGCCGCGACAAAAGTCGTTTGATTTTAGTCGCCAATACCAAACAGTCGTGTCGTTTTTTTTAGAGTCGTAAACGGCAACGACAATGGGGGTGTGGTGTGTGTCTTTATAATTATTTCGCCTTTTTTGCACCACTTCTCTAAATAGTAATGACAATTTAATCTAACTGCTCTTCTAGGTAACGGTGCATTAGTTTTTCTATTGAGAAGAGAATTGATTTAACTAATTTATGGGTAAACATTAGGTTAGCAGTTAGCTTAATGTGAGCAATTCAGTCGCTACATCAAATTGAACAGTTTGAGAATGATTGTCTTTATATTTATTTCGGTCACTGTATAATCGCGTTCATTTGACATATAAGTCAGTTGTTTTAGTCTCAAAATCATAACAATGAGAAAATAATTCTGGTAAAATTAAATTACTATAAATAATGTTTTACATAAAAATGGATAGCGTAGGTTTATCTTTGGAAGCAGACCGCATAAATCAAAGGACTAGAATAAAGAGAACTTTCAGATGCAGAGTAAGTAGCAATGGATGCAATTAAATCTCTCCAGCTATAAAATGAAATTTATGTTTAATTTTTATTTCTACAGGTTTAAAAAAAAAAACTTACGTCTAAATAAAAATGCATTTGCTATGTATGGATTTGTCTTCGAATGACGAATTAGGAAATGCAGCTATTAAAAATGCACTTCCTTGAAAGAAAACATGCTTTCCTGGAATAATAGCGTGCTTAGATGGAACCCTCATACAAATAATATTGCTCCTAAAGAAAACAATCATCTCTTTCTCAATCGCAAAGGGTACTACAACCTGAACGTTTTGATTGTATGTAAATAAAAAAATTGCTAATTTATCACTTATTTTCTTGTATTTTCCAGATTTGCTACTTCAGAATGCGGATAAGAGATGTAAACGCCAATTACCGAGGAGCTAACCATGATTCTCACGTATATGAATATGAGTCCACAACGTCGATTTTTTGAAGAGCATAGGCGAATAAGGGATAGTTGGCTGCTTTTTGGGCTTTCTTAATTCTTAGTTCGATTACTTTTATTTCTTTTTAATTTCTTTAGGTGATGCGGGATATGCTTTAGAACCATGGCTTATGACTTTATTTAGAATACTTATTGCAAATAATGCGCAAAGCCCATATAACAAATCATACAGTAAAGCCCGAAATATAGTTGAAAGAACCATATAGGATTGCTGAAAAGTAGATTTCGCTGGATATTTTGCGCTCGGCAACTACATTATGATCCCCAAAAAGCGGCACAGATTGTGAACGTATGCTGTGCCTTACACAACACTCGTCTGCATTTCAACACATAGAAGAAGAGCCTGCAATCATAGACGGTTTCAAAGAAATGAATGGCATTTTAGAGGAATCTAATGAAATTCTAAGATCATAGTCAAGCAACTGCCATCCGAAATGAAATATTAACCCATTTTCAAAGCTAATAAAAAGCATGCCCTTGTGGCATATATAATAAGTTTAAAAAGTTGCATTATATCACTTGATACATTATCACTGTCAAGTTAAGTACATATTGAGTATTTGCTCAGTCTTCAAAATTTCATTTTCAAGGATCTGGACTTCTAGTTCAAGTGTTCGGTTCATCAAATTCCTCATATTAGCATTATGCTTTTGCATTTCTTTTAATTGGCTCAAGATTGGCTTACCTTTTTCAAACTTTGATTTGTTGTACTTAGTAGAGTACACATTTCTTTGCAGTAATCCTCTTGAAAATTTACTTGCCTGTTTAGAAGCTGCGTGGTAGAAAGTGGTTTTGCTTTGATGGTTGAGCAACCTGCCCTTGACTCTGCTGTTTCATCACTGCTGTTTCTAATCGATTCGTGACAATGGAGTTGCGATTTTGACGATGGATTATTTTCTTTTCCATAGTCAATGACCTTGAGATTGAACTCTGATGAACTTTTTTTTCTTGGCTCCGAGTCCGTAAGTCTTTGCTCCTGCTCCTACAGCATCCTTTATAGCAATTATGGCTATTACCGCTTCTTCGACGGAGGTAAAACTCTTTTTCTTAAAGGGACCACCACCTGTAGAGGTAGTTTCTCTTTTGTTCTCAGCCAATTTCTTTTGGATGTATGTTTTGTAGTCACTCCAAATCTTGAATTATATATTTTTTTAAAAAACTGTTTTAAACTTAAATTTTGTATACCTTTTTCCAGCCAATAACATCTCTAACCGGTAGACCCAATACAATATCCGTTTCAATATTTTGCCAAAAAGAAGCCGTGCAACCGTGCTACATAAATATATAGACAGCATGTCTGCCAATAGCTCATATTGAGCCCTCGTCGTTGTTTTCTTTCTGAAATATTATAATCACTGAAATAAATCACAAGAAATTATTTATTTTTATTTTATTTCTTACAATTTTGATGGAGTTTCCATAATTTGAAATTTTCCGCAGCAATTGATTGTCCGAGAACTTCGGAAGAAATTTGCCGTGTAGGTGTAGCTAGCTGTCAAAAGCTAATGGCATAACGCTGTATATCGCAGCCCGAAGAGGTGCGCTACATTTCATCGGAGAATTTTTCAGAAAGGATAGCACAAATAGAATTTCTCCGATTTCGGACTAATCGAAGAAAATTCCTTTCCAAACGGATATCTCGATAGGTGTGTTGTTTGGTATCTGCAATGTCGAAGCATTTTTAACTGGCAGATAAATACAATGCCCTAACAGTGTGAAAGAAAAATTCCATGCATTGCTGCAGCTGTTACAATTTTAATCATAGATTAATTAATTGACAAAAAACTATGGTTTGGTGACCAAAGTGAAAAATAAGTCAACAAACGATTTTTGGTTAAACTAAATCTATGATAACCTAACCGCAGATTTAACCAGCTCTGAACAAACCGGTCCTAATTGTGTTTCTGTTTTCATATCGTTTGAATTTAAACATAAAAAATTAAAGTGACTTGTGTCTACATATATTGTTAGAAGGCTTTGGTAGCAATTGACAATCGGAAACCTAATAAAAGGACATTCAATTAAATTAACGGTGGTGCCAACCAAATGCGAAGATATTTATTGGTAAATATGCAGTATGTAGACAATTTATTCCGTATTGTCTGAATTGTGAATTTCCGACTTTATAATATACGATATGCAACGGAAATTCATAAGCTATTGGTGCTTTTATCTTCTCTCAACTCCATGGCAACCCATTCACTTTATGGATCGGTTCCAAATCAGTTTTCATTGTTCATCATCAAGTAGGTATGTTCCTACATACATACAATGTGAATGTGAATGTTTGTCCATGTACAGCAGTAGCAGAGCAGCACAATTCAATCAGGACCAAAAATCAAAAGTGAGTTAAATCTCTCGATGCCATTCCACACGTTGTTGTGCTACCGATTTCTGTGTGTAGATAGAGGTTAGAAGTACATTCATTATTCGTTGTAGAAACCCCCAGTGGTGCTGTTGAAAGGAATTCAATGTTAATATCTAGGGAGGGAATACTTCACCTGGGGCGTAAAGAGCACCCCACTCCTTATCCTGTGTTTTCAATAAATAAACTATTATTACAGGAGTTGCGTTTTTTTTCCAATGTCACGGCAAATGCTATAATATTTGTTGCGTAAGGACTTTTAGTTGAGTCACTAAAGTATATAACCCAAGCCGTTATAAACTATCGCAATGACTTATGCTGTGCACTCACCCCTATAAATATGACTATTATGAGAGTTCTTGATTATAGGGTACGTAACGATTGTAATTAGTTAGGTTTCCATTAGACGAAAGAAATGAATTTTGTAACAATGAACAGTAGAAAATGTTGACGACATCGACATGACTTTGTGTTGGTAATTATGATCATCAGTTGCAGAGTAGTATAAGTATTGCTGAGAATACATCGATAGGATCTGGAATACTGAAAATTAAATTAATGTGACTTACATTTACGTGTTTCTTACTGGACTTTGGTAACAATTGTGTTCCTTATAGATTCGTTTGCATTTTGTACTTAACATTAAATAGACATGGGATTTTATTTACGAATAGAGGATGCATTTCTGTATATGTATGAAATTTGGCTCTTTTATTTTCTCTCAGTCGTCTCGTTTATTTGGCATTTAACTTCTCCCGAAGCACAGGACTCGGGCGAGTATTTTCAATCTTATTTAATACAGCGCGAGTGAAGCTTAGGAGGTTAGGCGTTAGGCTAGATACCTAAGTAAATGCATTCCATGTTATTGTTTAATGGCTCGATTCTCTAGTTCCACCTTCCATATGGTCTTTGTGGCCAGTGGCCATATAAATTTGCGTGTAGCTCCATATGAAGTGTTCTCCAATAGGGACTTACTTACTTACTTATCGGGCTCCCGACCCGTGAAGAGTCTCTGCCTGAGACACTGCAGCCTTCCATCCTCTACGATCCCGGGCACGCTGCTTCCAATTGTCCAGACCAAGCGCTCTGGCATCCGCGATGGCTTGGTCTTTGAAACGGAGGTTCGGTCTTCCTTGTCTTCTCGAACCTGGGGGCTGGGATTCGAAGACCCTCTTGGCTGGAGCATTATTGTCCATTCGCTCGATGTGGCCGAGCCAATGTAGTCGACGTGTTTTGGCTTTTTGGACTACATCCACATCTTGGTACAGCTCATAGAGTTCGCGGTTGTATCTTCTCCTCCATTCGCCCTCCTCGCACACAGGACCAAAAATCCGCCGAAGTATTTTTCTTTCGAAGGAGCCCAGTAGCATCTCTCCCTTCTTGCTTATTGTCCAGCACTCGGCGCCATAAAGCAGAACTGGCAGGATGAGAGTTTTGTAGAGCACACATTTCGTCCTTCGAGTTAGGAGTTTTGAACCCAGTTGTTTTGCCAAACCGAAGTAGCAACGGTTTCCTAGGGTAATTCTTCGCCGGATCTCCACTAGGGTGTCATTCGTGGAGTTTACGTTTACTCCGAGGTAGGTGAACTCCTTAACTACCTCGAAATTGTTGCTATCAATAGTGACGTTTTGCCCTAGGCGGTGGACAGATGCTTGTTTGTTTGTTGATAGCATGTACTTAGTCTTGTCCTCATTTACTACAAGTCCAACGGATTTCGCCTGTTCTTCAATCGCCGTGAACGCTTCTATCACGGCACGCTGGGAGCGACCGATGATGTCAATATCGTCCGCATAGCCAAGCAGCTGGACGGACCTGTTGAAGATAGTGCCTTCCGTGTTGACACCTGCCCTGCGCACTATCTGCTCCAGTACGAGATTGAAGAAGTCGCATGATAGAGCGTCTCCTTGCCGAAATCCGGTGCATGTTTGAAAAAGTTCGGAAGAGTTGCTTCCAAACTGCACGTTGCAGCGCGTGTTTTCCAGCGTCACGCGACACAGCTGAATCAGTTTTGCCGGGATTCCAAATTCGGCCATCGCCATATAGAGCTCCTGACGATGTATGCTATCATACGCGGCTTTGAAGTCGATGAATAGGTGGTGAATTTCGACTTGAAATTCGTTGGTCTTTTCCAAGATTTGCCTCAGTGTGAAAATTTGGTCTATAGTCGATCTGCCGGGCCGGAAGCCACACTGGTACGTGCCGATTAGTGTGTTGCAGAACGGTTTTAGACGTTCACACAGTACGTTGGATAGGATCTTGTATGCGACATTTAGCAAGGATATGCCTCGATAGTTCTTGCAAGACATAGGATCGCCTTTTTTGTAGATATGGAGCTGATAGTCCAGTCATCGGGCATGTTTTCTTCCACCCATACTTGGTTGATGATTCGGTGCATGCTCCCTACCAAAACATCACCACCGTATTTAAAGAGCTCCGCTGGTAGACCATCAGAGCCTGCGGCCTTGTTGTTCTTAAGCTTTTTTATAGCTAAGCCAACTTCTTCTATACTAGGTGGTGGAACTAGTTCTTCATTGACTGGACGTGGGTTCTCTTCTTGCCCTATCACTCTCTCTACATGATGCCCATTAAGCAGCTGCTGGAAATGCTGCTTAAACACATCTACTATTCCCTGCGCTTCGGTGACTAGGTTCCCTTCGCTATCTCGAAGAGCCTGCGTTCCGGTTGAGCTGGGAAGCTGCGTAAGCCCTCTTCTTTCTACGCAGGATCTTCTTTTCCTCCCTTCTCCTGGCTCGATACTCTTCTCTCGCTGCCCTTGTTTTGCGCTGCAGCGCTTTCTTGTGTGCATCTTCTGTCACCTTTTTCCTGTCCACGCATTCATCATCATACCACGGGCTCTTTCTCTGGGGTGGCTGGTACCCTACGGTGGTTTCGGCTACCTCTTTGATGATGTCGCGATACTGGCATCACTGATTGTTGGCGTTTGTGGTAGGTGAGTGCACAGAGGAGAGTTTCATACTCAGGCGCTCGCTGTAGGCTCTGGCTACTCCAGGTGTGCTAAGGCGTCCAACGTCGAATTTCTTCTTCTGGGCAGTTCGCAGCTTCTTTTCGTTGGACAGTCGAGCTCTGAATTTACCCGCAACAAGAAAATGGTCAGAGTCGACGTTTGCCCCTCGGAATGTGTGCACGTCGAGGATGTTGGATGCGTGCCTCGCATCGATTAGCACATGGTCGATTTGGTTGGCGGTTCGACCGTCTGTCTCCAATAGGGACAGGTTGGTAAAATAGAATAGTTGCAACAAGTCTGTACGGGCACCTTATAGACCTAGCTTATCACAACCATTCTTTTGTGTGTTCTTTTATTTTTAGGACGAATGGAAGGGACCTACAATTTTATGCCGCGTCCGAATGTCGGAATTGAAAAACTTTTTATCAGAACAGTTATACTCTCGGATGTTTGCCAGACGTTACGAGAGGTGGCGCAGTGGAAAAAACCTTTGTGTTTTTCTGTGGATCGAACCTGGGACCCCTCGCACAGTAAAACAGGACACTAACTTCACCACTGAGTCACTGCCACGCAGGACAGGTAGGTAGATGTTAAAATTAAATAAAACAAGTTGTCTCTGACATTACGTGTGGAATATGTTATCGTTCAAATGACCGCCGCGGTTTCGTTAAGCAGCGCGCATCGGACAAGTACAATTTTCGATGGCATAGACGTAGACCAGGCTGAATTTGCAACTTAAAGTTATCATCGATAGGTTGATGGTAATATGGCAATGCCACGTGCGTCGTTTTTCGAAGAAGTGCGCAACGATGATGTCACCGGTCCACATTCTGCGGGCGGATTGCTATTTAGTGGACATTGGACAATCTGTAATTTAGCTTCTTGACGTACCCGTTCGCGCTGAGGATAAAGATGAGATTTTTTTTTCTGAAATCGAAGTCCGCTTTTAACTGCTCCAGTTTTATCATTTGCATATTTACAATGCATGTTAAGAAACAAAAAAAAAACTGAAAAATTAACAAAAGATTATCTAATAATTAAAGACCTTTATGTTCATATAGTTTTACATAAGTAAAACACAAAGTGGGTACTCGTTTTCTTTTCTATTATCTGTCAGTCCATTTGGTCAAATTTAGCATTTTCGACATCCCAATAGAGATGTCTCTTGATATAATGAGTATCTACATTCTGTAAGCTTTATATAATAGAAGCTTTTCCCTAATGTATATATCTACGTCAATAAAAACAAGAAGTTTCAAAATTCCACATTTTACTTCTACTATGCGTTACCTTACCGAATGTAAATATCACATCATAGAACCCGGCCTATGATTTTTGTACACGACACATTAAATTGACAGTTTTATATAAAAAATACATAATAATCAAGTCGATATTTAAAACAATTTGTACGTAAAATAATTACAATTAATCGTACCTGTATATGGATTCCATAAGTCTCGCAACTTCAACGGCCTAACCATGGGAACTCGAAACAAAATGTAAATATCTACCATAAAACCATTTGCCAACGAACAAGAGTCTGAATAGGAAAATCATTCTTGAAATATGTTTGTCTTAGGTACATTACATAAATCAATGGATCGAGACTACAAATGATTATTCATAATCGTTCAGCTGTCACATTTTAATAATTTTGTGGTGCGATTTGAGATCTGCCCCCAATGGCGCCTACGGCCGTATCTCATCAATAACCAACAATATTATCCTACACAGATGAAATAAAAAAAATAATAAAAACGTACAAAAAAAAACCTGAAATCCTCATGCAGACCGTTCGCATAAAGAACAGGGATTCCTTCGTTGCCCAGGTATGAATAAGTGGTATCTGTTATTCTCTTCCTTATACTCCAAGGGAGCCAGAGATGGAAACTGTTGGTGTTAAATGCATGTTTTTCTTTCATTTTTTTCCCTTCTTTAACAAATTTCTGTGCTCATCACATTGTTTGTGTGTTGAGTATGTTGAATATTCGTGCAAGGATTTGACCATAAAAAATTAGGAAAATTAAAATATTTATTATTTTTAATTTCAGCTCTGGAATAGGGCAATTGTGAAAATAAAAATATATAAAATTTTTTTTTGATTGCGTGCGTGTTGGCAATTATTCAGTTGTGTCATTGGGTGATGGTTAACAGATTGGTTTATTCGATATACCTAATGCAGTATGATATGAATAAGTGGACTTGAAAATACATATAGTATCTTTATATTAATGTTAATATTTAATAGTGAATTCTTTTAAAATGGAAGAGTTTAGAGTATGAGACACTAAAGCGCATCATTATTCATAAGTTGGCATGCAAAAAATATGACCAAGTGAAAACGTGCACCTAAAATTATATGCCAGCCATTTTTTTTGGATTTAGTTTTTTCCACCAATTCTTTGCGTAGGTTAGGTTGAATAGGGTGTGAGTTCATCACATAAGACTAGGCACCATATTGGACCCATCGCCATCCCTGGGGATCCTTAACGGTCAAATAACCTAAACCACTTCGCCCAAACAATTAATTTCCCTACAGAACCTGAAAATTGCCTCAATTTTGTTCGAGAGGCCAACTTCCTCCAAATTGTCGAAGAAGTACCTTACCTACCAAGGTATTTCCTCCTCTACCGAGCAATAGCTTGACATTCACAGAGGAGATGGGTTATATCCTCTGTGGCCTGTAAGTCTTCGCAATACCTGCACATGTCTGTATCTGTTAGACCTAATTTCATAGAGTGCTTCCTTAGAAGACAGTGCACGGGGAGTATCCCTATTGCCATTTTTAGCCTTGATCTGCTGAGCTTTAGTAACTCTAAAGATTTTTTCCTATCTAGCTTAGGCCACAGAGCCTTTGAGACCCTGTGCCCTACTAAATTCAACCATCTCTGATCTGCCCTATTGTTAATATCCTCGAGAATAATTCTCTTGGCTACGGCTATTGGTGGTCTTATGCCCTCAATTGTTTCATTAGGTATGGAAGCTCAGCTCCCGTTTTTGCCAGAACATCAGCCCGTTCGTTACCCTCAATGTCGCAGTGTCCGGGTACCCAACACAATCTGACCTGGTTCTGCCCGTGTAAAAAGGAGTTTACTTCTGAAGGTTTGCCTAAAATTAAAGAAAATTAATTCATGACATCGTATTTATCAACCTTATTCTTGTACTGTCGCATTTGAATTTGAATCGAAGAAAATGTTAGTGTAAAAAAAAGAAGAAACGTTTGGGTTCTTGATTGGTTAAAGAAAATAAAGTATAAAAAGGGTATAATAGATATGTTTACTGATAATTTGATAAAAAAAACTGGATCACCTATTGCCAGTATTGTTCACACATTTTTGGATCGAATTGCGAATAATGAAAGTCAAAAAAACTGCGTTGTGTGACTAACAAATGCCATATAAAAATAAACGATACATAGGATGACGGCTATGTTCTAGTATTACGCTATGCCATAAAACACGGCGCGCGCTGCGAAATTTTTGGACTTAACTGCTACTGAACACAAACATCCGTGTTTTTTCTTATGGGACGACAAACGAAACGGCTACCGGAATTTCGGTAAATATTGCCATATATGTGTATTAAAAATAACACATACGACAATGAAAATTAAAAAAAAAATGAAATAGCAACTCTGCACATACGACAGAATGTTAGCTCATTGATTATCTTGGTAACTAAGCCAGATATGAAAAAACGGATTTCACAGATTGTTAGATACAAATTGAAATAAGAAAATTTCATTTAAAATTCAAAACCTCAATTTTGCACTTAGATAGGTATCTCCGACAATATTTTATTCAGACGAAGATAGGTCTAAAATCTATTAGTAGTACCAGAACGACTTGACCCAACGAACCGACCTGATGACCGACGACGGTAAAAAGAAATCTTCTCAAAAAATTTCAATCGGCTAGGTCTATTCGTTTGGACGCTTTAGTGTTTTCAGACAGACAGGTGACGGCAAAAATATTCTCGTTATACCCTCCACAGGAAGGTATATTCACTTTGCCATTACGTTTGTAACGCCAAGAAGGATTTACCGGAGACCCTATAAACTATATATATTCTGAATCAGGATCACATTCTGAATGGATTTAGCCATGTCCGTCTGTCTGTCTGTTGAAAGCACGATAGTGTCCAAAGGAATTGACCTAGGCGAATGAAATTGAGACGACTTCTTTTTACCGTCGCCAAGTTGGTATTGAAAATGGGCTATGTCGGTCAAGTAGTTCTGGTACCTCCCATACAAAACCACTATTAGACCCACGTCCCTCTCTGTCTGTTGACATCACGATAGCGTCCGAACGAATCGACTTAGGCAACTGAAATTTTATGAGAGGTCTTATATTTATGGCCTTCAAGTTTGTTAAAAATGGTCCATGTCGGTCAAGTAGTTCTGTTACCTCCCATACAAAGCCAATATTCAGCCCTTATATCTCTGTCTGTTGAAAGCACGGTAGCATCCAAACGAATCGACTTAGGTGAATGAAATTTTGTGAGAGCGCTTTTTTTTAACCGTCGTTAGGTTGGTATTGAAAATTGTCTATGTCGGTAAAGTAGTTCTGCTACCTACCATACAAAACTAATATTAGGTACATACTAACTCGCATGGCAAACATTTTGCATGACTTTTATGCAGTGGAGGGTATTAAAGCATCGGCCAGGCCGATGATAACACTTTTACTTGTTATACCCTCCACAGGAAGGTATATTCACTTTGCCATTACGTTTGTAACGCCAAGAAGGATTCACCGGAGACCCTATAAAGTATATATATTCTGAATCAGGATCACATTCTGAATCGATTTAGCCATGTCCGTCTGTCTGTCTGTCTGTCTGTCTGTCTGTCTGTCCGTCTGTCTGTCTGTCTGTCTGTTGAAAGCACGATAGCGTCCAAAGGAATTGACCTAGGCGAATGAAATTTTGTGAGACGACTTCTTTTTACCGTCGCCAGGTTGGTATTGAAAATGGGCTATGTCGGTCAAGTAGTTCTGGTACCTCCCATACAAAACCACTATTAGACCCACGTCTCTCTCTGTCTGTTAAATCACGATAGCGTCCGAACGAATCGACTTAGACCACTGAAATTTTGTGAGAGATATTATATGTATGGCCTTCAAGTTTGTATTAAAAATGGTGCATGTCGGTCAAGTAGTTCTGTTACCTCCCATACAAAGCCAATATTTGACCCATATATCTGTGTCTGTTGAAATCACGATAGCGTCCAAACGAATCGACTTAGGTGAATGAAATTTTATGAGAGGACTTTTTGTAACCGTCGTCAGGTTGGTATTGAATATTGTCTATGTCGGTAAAGTAGTTCTGCTACCTACCATACTAACTCGCATGACAAACATTTTGCATGACTTTTATGCAGTGGAGGGTATCAAAGCATCGGCCAGGCCGATGATAACACTTTTACTTGTTTTTCTATTATATTTTTCTTATATTAGGTATTATATGTATTAGGTATATTGTAAAGCTATAATATTTTAAAGGTAACTATAAAGGTTTCTAATGGAATTCTTCAAATTATTAATTGTATTAAGTTAAAGGATTTCTCCTTGATGTAAGAAAAATATTACATATATCAAGAAAAAATCCGGAATGTTTTTGCCGTCACTGTACATACAGACAGACGGACGTAGCTAAATCGATTCAGAATTTCATCTTAATTCAGAATACTTTATGTTTATGGGGTCTCTGGCGATAAATTCTTGACATTACAAATGTAAGGACAAAGACCTTCCTGTGAAAGGTAGATATGAATAGTGTCGGAGTAATCAACGATTGACATTAATTTAATTCATTTGTATTCATCCGGAGGTTGAATCTTAAACCCTTTGCACAATAATTACCACAAACCACTGAGCTATAATACACATTTTAAGATACGCTTAAATGTGCACTAAAATCACCAGCAAATTGACAAAACTATGCGGACGAGTAAACAATATTAAGATACCACACTGAAAGGTAAAACAAATATATCGAATAATCAACTGTAAACAAATAGATAATCAATGTTTTACAAATTGCCGAAAAATCCAATTTGAAATTAGACCAACTGGTTTCCGTAAAGAAAATAATCTCCGAAATTATAAAAATCAGGCAAAACTTTTGACAAACACGATCTCACTGTACCTAACCTATATTGCGATTAAAATTAAAAAAATGTGCACGACTGGATCGCACGTAACTTTTTCGTTTATTCCGAATCTCGCATAATCTCAGAGTCATTTCAGCAAATTTAAAATCATACTCAATTAAGATGTCCTCAGGTTTAGTAACTGAATCCTTGTTAATTAAATAAGAAGTATCTAAGTTCTAAGTAATATATACTACATAAGCATACTTATTAACTACAACACTTTATTACTTACTTTCAAATTTCACCCCGAACAACTGACACAACTGAAAGGAGGTAAGTAGGCGATGAATTTCGAATTTCCATTTTTGATTATTTAAAAAAGTGGTTTCAATGGTCGGGATTTGGGTAGTAGGTAATTTTTGAGAAATATTCATAAAACTGCTATATTTGAGTTTTCTGAAAAAAACTAAGTGCGTGATCGTGTTTAGAATGCTCGTGTTGTCTCAAATATGTATTTTGATCAAAATCGTCAAAATCGTTGGAGCGGTTTTTTGTAAAATTATGCTGACAAATGTTGCAAATTCGGATTCGAAGATCACTGTTACTAAACTGAGAACGACGTATTCTTCAGGATATAAACATTGCCTAGCAATTACATTTTCATTCGAATGGAAAATGCGTTTTCGAGAAATAAGCACTTTTTAAAGTAAAATTTTTAGCGATTGGGGTGGAAATCGAAGGACGCATTCATGGTTCAAAAAACACTGTTTTGCAACTGTTTAGCTCAAAACTGAGCAAATAGCATTACAACATTACCTGCCAGTTACATTTTTATCATAATGGAAAATGACGTATTTGAGATATGAGCAGTTTTTTTTAAAGTACTATACTATTAGAGATTTGGGTGGATATCTAAGAACGCAGTCTTATTAGAGAAAAACTGAGCTTGCTATCAAGTTAAGAATGACGATAGTATCTTAAAAAATCGTTTTAACCGTTTTCGAGAAAAGAGCAATTTTAAAAACCGTCGTTGCTGGACTTTTTAGCGAAAAACAAGGTATGCAGTCATGTTAAGCATGTCCACATTAACTCAACTATCAATTTTGGTTCAAAACGTTCGAGCCGTTTTCAAAAAAAAAAACTTAATTGTTTAATATTTCGTAAAATGTTTGTATATGGGAAGTACCGTTAATATTAGGGCTGGAATAAAAAAAACGCCTCCTAGCGGGAAGCCCACAAACTCTAAATACGAAGTTTGAAACAAATCCGTCCAGGCGTTTAGATTCCCCAGAGGTGGAACAGACACACATACGGACGGACAGAATTGCGAAACCCACTTTTTTGAGTTCCCCTATCATCGTAATAACCTAATTGATCAACATCTCGAGTTCGAAATTTTGTATGAAAATAATATCTTTCTCTTACTACGTATACGAGAAAGTTAAAAATGTACGGAAAATCAGTTTTTACAAATTTTCCAATTTCCCTTAAAAATTTACCGATTTTCTCACTGCGTGTACCTACATAATAAAGTGACCACAAGCCATAACCGCCTAAGTCGGTTTTTCATGCTTTTCAGGAGAGCAGTTTAAAGATTCAATTTAATGCTACAAATCAGAAAGTGTTTCTATTTGTATAATTTTTTCACACAATTAAAGGCATTGTGGGCGCAGTAGCGCAGTGGTTAGTGTGCTGGACTACTGTGCGAGGGATCCCAGGTTCGATCCCCGGAAAAACCCAAATTACATCTTAAAGTTTTTTCTACTGCGCCACCTCTCGCGAACGTCTGACAAACATCCGAGAGTATGACTGTCATGAAAAAGCTTCTCAATTCAGCCGTTCGGACTCGGCATAAACTTGTAGGTCCCTTCCATTCGTCCCAAAAATTGAAACTCACACAAAACGAATGGTTGCGAGAAGCTAGGCCTTGGGTGTCACCCGCCTGTTGCGCCACCTATTTATTTATTTTTTTTTAAAGGCATTTTATGCCTTCATAGATTGACTAACAAAATAATATTATAATTTTGCTAATTCAATAGTTATTAACAAAAATAACACTTAGGGCCGGTTTGTTCATCTTTGGTTAACTCTAATCAATGGTTATTCCAGCTGATAATCATAGAATCTGTTTGTTCAGTCAAATTTTAACCAGAGAATCCATGATTTGGTTAGTTAATCACAGAAAACGATAACCAGGCGATTTTGGTCGATTAACGACATTAACCAAGGAAATTCTGGAATTTTGTTTGTTCAAGCCTTGACGTAAAGCATAGTATCCTGCTCGCGCTAAATTTTAGCGTGCCTAGTCTCCACTTGGTTTCTCCACTCCAAAGATAAATGATCGCTAAATTTTGACAAAAACGATTTGTTCATGACAGATATCAGTAAATGTCTGTTTAATTTTTCGCGTCAAATAAATCCGTTTTAATTTGAAAAAAGTCGCAAATTATAAGATACGCATATAATATTGCAATGGATAGACGAAGCATTGAAGAAGACGTCGTGATTAGTGCTGCAGCTGAAATTATTGCTATATTAGCTAGTAGAAGACGACGTTTGCCTTCTGTACGCGTGAATCCGTATCTGCAAAAAAGGAAAACCAAGGTCCGATTTGCAAAAGACGTAAATTTATTTGAAACTTAAAAGTACACATTTTGCAGTAAGATTTGCATATTTTTAGTTCTTGGATTTGGTAGCCAACCCAAGTAAGTTTAGGGAGAACTTCCACATGAATACTCAAGTTTTCCAAAACCTGTTTACCATGGTGGAACCCCTTTTATTACCCAAAAGAAACTCGAGGCCAAATGAAAGCGTAAGTCCTCTTGAAAAATTCGCTATTGTGATAGAGTATGTATAAATAAATTAATATATCATGAGCCACTTAATTGACTCTTGATACCTCGCAAGTGGGTCAATCCAAAGATATATGCCATCTGTGTCTATAGGATAAGTAAGCAATATTTTGGAAGAATTATTGATGAAGTTTGATGTGCCATATCCCAAGTGTTGAGCAATGAAATTCCACCACTGAATGAAAGTGAGTTTGTTCGAATGGCAAACGAATTCAATGCCACGTGGAATTTGCCAAATTGTTTGGGTGCAATCGATGGTAAGCACGTTGCCATAAAGTGTCCAAAAAATGCTGCAAGCCTATTGTACAATTATAAGGTATATTCATAAATAGATAATGCTAAATGTTTTGTCTTTATAACGCCTTTATTCGTTTTTTAGGGATTCCACGGCATTGTACTGATGGCAATATCAGATGCAAACTACAAATTCATTTACATCGATGTTGGTGCATACGGGAGTGAGGGTGAGGGTGAGGGTGCAACTGAGCTGGAAAGAAATGTTCTGGAAGACAATTTGGCATTTCCGGAGGACATGGAAGTTGGGCCAGATAAGCTTCCATATTTCTTTGTCGCAGATGATGCATTTCCTCTCAAAAAAAGAATTTTGAAACCATTTGCTCCCAGAAAGCCCAACAAATTAGAGAACGATGAACGAATCGCTAATTATAGGACTAGCAGAGCACGACGTTTTGTTGAAAACTCCTTTGGAACTTTATGTTCCAAATGGATATGTTTAGGCAGAACAATGTTTTGCAATCCCGACAAAGCCAAGAAAATCGTTACCGCTTGCTGTTATCTACACAATTTTTTTATTAAATAATAGTAGGGCTTCATATTGTCCGCCACAATATGCCGACTATTATGACAACACCGGATGCTTGGTCATGGGTGAATATGGAGGAAAAAAGTGGCGGAAACAGCACTATCGAACTCCATACTTCCATCAAATCCAGGAAGACAAAGCAATGATGGAAAATTTATTCGTAATAAAATAAAGGAATTCGTGAATTCGCCTCTTGGGTCTATTCCATGGCAGCAAAAAGCTGCATTTTTGGAATAAAAAAACCAATGCCTTAAAATCTGTTATTTATTTTTTTAATTTTCGGAGCTCTTGCATTGCCTGCTGATGGAATGTAAGGCCTAACTCCTCAATAACGTCTTCTGGGAGCTGCTTCATGATTCTGTCAAGGTTTGCAAAAAGTGCATAGTTGGTTAGCACAGGCTGCGTAGCAACCGTATCTTCCCTCCGCAATGCAACCAACTCTGACACACTTTGCGTCAATAAAGCCACGTTATCCAGCATCGGGTCTCTACGCTGTTTCTCCTTGTTCTGAAATCAGAAACACATTGTACGAAGATATATAAGTTACATATGTGTAATTCGGTAATACTCACATACGTGTAGCTTGAAGAAGGAGTATCGTTGGTTGATGCAGGCGATATGGTTGGATCACCAATTGTATTGCTTGAAAATGTCCTATATACAACAGTAAAGAAATATATTAGTTCATATTTTCGTATATTGTTCATGTATATTTACGTTCGTTTTGACGAGGCTGGAGTAAGAAAGGACAAGCACTCAGAGTACTCCCAGCTGAGACTGCTTTCGTCATCCAAGATATGCTCGTCATCGAAAATATCGATTTTATCCGCAGCACTTCCCGACTTTGCTTTTTTCCTGTTTGTTGTGTGATACCTCCGACTGTCTTTCAGGGATTTCCATGTTGACTTACATTCATCAACTATAATGTAAGATGTAAAATATTATTGAGTTAATAAGCCGAAACATATCTGCAAGCAGAATTGGCAAATGAAATATACAAAGATAACCATAAAACTGTATAGTATATGATATCTGATAAAGACAAACTCTTATTTGGATTCCGAGGAACATAGTCGAAATAATGTTCCTTTTCAATACATTGACATTTTTATAGTATTTTCGTGCATAAAATTATGTGCATCTGGAAAACCAGATAAGCCACCAATGAGTTAGTGGTATCCCTGAGTTCGTCTAATTGCGCTCTTCAAAATAGTATATTCTATTTTGCATTTAGATTTATATTTTAAAATTTTGTAGTACCAAATCCATTTCGACTTTTGGTTTTTTCTGCGAAATGACTACAACCAACGTCATAACGTATTTGGTACTACAAAATTTTAAAATATAAATCTAAATGCAAAAAAGAATATACTATTTTTAAGATTGAAGAGCGCAATTAGACGAACTCAGGGATACCACTAACTCATTGGTGGCTTATCTGGTTTTCCAGATGCACATAATTTTATGCACGAAAATACTACAAAAATGTCAATGTATTGAAAAGGAACATTATTTCGACTATGTTCCTCGGAATCCAAATAAGCCACAACTTAATTGTTGGTATCTTAGAGTTCATTGAAGAATGCTCTAAAAGATAGGATATCCTGTTGAGAGTTTATGCTTTTATTTTAAAACTAGTTGGTTGTACCCGCTTCGCTGGGTATGCAAAGTAATATTTGATAAACAAATTGATTTTATTTAAAGAACTTCTTTGAAAACTACATTGCGTGTAAATTGTCTCTGGTTAATTAATAATCTTCCTTGCTGTGGATTAGATTTAATATACACCTTCTTTTGTCTTGCAACTCTTGATTGTGATAAAGCCACATACAGTTGGCCGTGTGAAAATACTCCGGTCTTCAAATGCATGCCAACGTGATCAAATGACTGGTCTTGAGCCTTGTTTATTATTATAGCGTATGCTAGAATTTATCGGAAATGGAATCATTGTGGTAATTCATGCTCTTATCAAATTTCGTCCAGGCTCTTCCACAATCAATCGAGTTCCATTGCAGTCCTTTTTTAGGGTTCAAGTTTTTCAGCAACATGATGATGACACCTTGCTTAAGTACAGCACATGAGGTGGCTTGCTGGATGGAGTTTGCTGATTGAGGAATTCAACAGGGAAATTTGGTGCATCATTTGGATCTTCAGTCTTCACTGATAACAGAATCGCTCCTATTCATTTCTAATGTCTGCACATTTGTCAGCGCGGCAATGACTCGTTCTGAAAGTTCCTGCATTGACTTTTGCAGCAGATCGCCAAAAATTGTCTTAATTAAGTCTCCTGTTAATATAATTTCCGTGGGAATTTCAACAACGTTGTCTTCATACATTTCTGCTACCCACGGCAATTTTGCAATAATGAGAAGACTCATATTTTAATAGCCCTCAGGATTTTGTCCACAGAGATTCCTTCACGATCGGTTAGTTTTCTCTTTTATATTTAAATATCGCGAAATAAAATTTCCTATTAAAGTACCTGAGGAGCAGTTAGTAAATCAGTGATCTTAAAATTCGTAGCAAAGTACATATTGCCTAAAAACGGTTTCTATTTTTTTTGTATCTATTGATTTAGAATTTAGATTTATGAGTATAAATAATATTTTACTTCTTTTTACTTCTTTATTATCAATGTACAAAGTTTCATATTGATACGACAAACTCCTTCGTGAGTTATGAAAAAGTTCTCATTAAAATCATTCGGCCTTACTAATAATCAAACCCTAATTCCGACTATTAGTTGGCTGCCAGGTTTAAATAAAATGTATAGCTTTATTAAAATGGTACCAATAAACATTTTGATCTCCACATTTACTAGTGCGACAACTTCATTGGGATCTATTACATTTTCTGTCATTGCAGGACTCAAATTCCATAATTTGGTTTCGCCGAAACAAGACCACTGACCATGTTTATGCCGAATAAATTATTCTAAACGAATTTAAACCCAAATTACAATTAAATTCGCCCATCAGATTTCGTCCAAAGGCTTTAAAACGCTTATTAAAAGCAAAAACCGAAACACGAATTAGGAAATCTACAAATTGTCAGCTGTTTTGTCAAATTCATACGAAAATTAGTAATGCCGTATCATACAAATAGGGTATATTTTCAGTACTATTTACAATACGTTTTCCTATGCATTTCGGAACTTTTGTATTAATTTCGAAAATTGAGAGCTGTTCTAATAAAAGTCATTTCAGATTATTGAATAATAATAAGAAAACAATTTTTTTAATTATTCGTAGGCTATTGATGCAAAACGAAATTTGTCTTGTAGTATACGAATCACAATTACAATGTTACAAATAGAAAAACTACTGAAACATCACATGAATTATGTGAACATATGTAGGTACTTTTTGCCGATTTCATGGAACGTTGTTTATTTTGTACCTACATTAATAAAACGCCATTATGATTTAAGCAAATTGTATTACGCAGTTGTCATGAGATTTTTTTTTTACAGAATTTTGTTATTTAAATTTGGATACCACTGTTTTTTGTTGTGCTAATGCACAAATCAATAACTATATATAAGATATTTGGTAGTGAACTAATAACATAATAATTATTATATGCCATGATTTGAATCAACGAACAATTTAATTCAGAGTTAATTTGCTACTGAATGCCTATTTCGGCATTTAAATTTTTGACACTTGATTAAATGAAAATTGACTTTGAAAAAAGATTATGAATAACGTTTTCTGCAATTAAACCAACATAAACCTTAAATCAGATTTAACTAAGTGTTATGAATAAGGCTGTAAGTGTACAAGCCATTACATTCTATAAACTACCTACTGCTTGTAGTTGAAAAAAAAAACTTTGCTTTGACAGGTAATTTAAAATGTTAACCAAATGTTCTTAATTAAAGACATCGACAGAAAAGATCCTTTTTGTTTTTTTGCTGTGTTTAGGAATGGAATATTCTATTATTTGGTGTGTATTTCAATGATTTTGCTCAATTTCAATTTCAGGCTCAGCAAACATTTGAATTGTTTTATCACAACCCATAAATTAAGGAATCATGTTACACAATTACCAAAGTTAATTAATATATACAAATGATCTGTACAGACAGAGCAGATGCAGGGTATTTAAATACACTCCTATTATAATTTTTGATACTCTAATTTTGATTGCATAGGCAACACTCCTCTTGAAAATGACATAAGGGTAGACCTATTTAGCTAATGGCCGAGATAAACATGACTTTCTCAACATTAACATTTAATTTAACAGTTAACGATATTCTGGCAACTAAATTTGTTTATTGGTATGAGCATTTTGGAAAGTGTGTAGTCTTTGTGTTAGCTGCCAGACTAAAGTTGATTATTGGTAAGGCGGATTGCCAATAACTCGAGCCCAAAGCAAAATACCTAAATATTTTTCTTATATAGAGTACACAAACCGAGTTTGAAGTCGATCGGATGAAAAATAAAAATGTTCCCGTACAAACTTTGACCCCCTAAGAAGGGTTGGTTTTATTTGGCAATTTCCTTTTGAAAACACTTGCCGAGCATTACTATAGTAGAGTTTGAACCTTGAAGAAAATTAAAATATATGAAAAATAGGCGGTGCGTATTTGAATAATGAGAAGACACAAACATTGAAAATTTATTCAAATACCCACCGCCTACTTTTATTTAAAATAAGAAAAATAAGAAAAGTAAGGAGCGTTACAGAATCAGTAAGGGTAAATATATATATGATTGTGTAGCACCAAATACGTTATGACATTGACAAAATTTGAAAATAGAAACATAAATGCACAACATGATAAAGCATTTACTCTACCAAGCACTAAAACAATGAAATAAAGCTCACCTGATTTCTCCATTTCCCGTGCAATATGACGCCATGCCAGTCGGAATTAACGGCTTCGATATTGCTGTGTCCCTTGTCCTGAAGATTTCAAATTGATTTTCTTTCCTCCACCAGCCCAGCAAGTTTTTTTTTTCCTCGCATGAGAATGCGGGTTTGGTTTTTCTTTTTCTTTTATTTGCAGCTTTTTGATTATTTGTCGTATCTTTATCTTCAAATTGAAAATCCATAATTGTTCACACTTTCACAGAAATATTTTTTGAAATGTCAAAATTTAGCTGCAATTTAATGTACCGGGCAGTTCTTTCTCGAGCTAAATAAGTGGAGACCTGTCAACTACCGAGCAGACATTTTGCGTGGCCCATCTATATGAAATTTAGAATTTAGCGTGCGGAGCAGGATACTGCTTTGCTAAACTTCCTCGCTAAATTTGATCTCTGTAGACATTTTTGTATGGGAGATCAAATTTAGCGCGAGCAGGATACTTGGCTTAACAGTCAAATCACAAACCAGAGAGAATAGACCACCAGCTTCGGCCAAAAATGAGAGTTTCATAGAGCCAGTTTTGAAATAAGTAGCTCCGCCTCTTTTTCTATCTGTCAATACGTGTGAATAAGCAAAAAAAGATGAAATAAGACAATTGAATCTGAGATGGCTTTGAAATAATTCAAATAATTGACCACTATTGGGACGTGTTAAGCAAATGGTGTGTGTGGTGTGGTGAATTAACTGCCAACTTATGTTTTATTAAAAAGCATAATAATATATTTGCGTAATAACTGTATTTAATGATATGATTTGTATTTTATGACATTATTACAAAAAAAATATTATTTTAAGCTGTAAAACTAAATTGCAAGCATAATGAAATCAGCTAAACGGGATTCTTTGCAATTTTGTTGATATGCATTTTGAGCTCTTTCTTCTTATATTTTCAAGAACAGCTATTTTGGAATAAATAAAGTTAACGAAAACTATTTTGGTCGTATATAAATAGGCATGTTTATTGTTTTATTTTATCTATGAGGAGAATATGATGAGTGGTTTTTGAATATTGTTTTATAAAGAATTGGTTGTTCAAAAATTAAAAATCAACATTATTGTCACTTAAAACATGGACATTTTAATACAAAACCCGCTAGAAAACGTGTTTTAAAACATCATACATAGGCGCTACGGAATGCATAGCTTAGCGTATACACAGGCCACGACGTCGTCAAATTTAAATAAAAAAAGTGGCATTTTTGATTTAAAAAAAAAAAGTTCGTTTCCATAGTAACGCGTAAACTAAAGCGAAAAGTGAACTATACTGAAAGGTGTAGGTACGTAATATTTTAATTTAAAACACGTAATTATCTTATTTGTTTTGTTATGTTATCATAGTTTTGCTTTTTGTGTAGGTATTCTTTTGTTTTTCACAATGAAATTATAACATAATTTAATAATCCATAAATTTTGAATAACATTCGCGTTTTTTACTATTTTGATTTTACGTAGTTTTGACATTCAAATATAGTGGAAAAATTGAATTGTATTAAAAATATTTCCTGAAATTCGCATATTTGCCCTAGCGAAAGCGTAATAGGTATGTACGTGTACATATATGTTAATAAATTCTTATTTACACCTCTGTGTTATAAGCCGATATGACAATGCGCACTTACGATTTGAAGTGCAAAAAACGTATTTCATTTTTAGAAAGCAAATTTTCTTAAATTCCATGACCAATTTATTTGTTGGTTAAAATCAATTCATCACATTTTTCTTGTAGTCTGACAAAACAAAATGTCCTCCCTCCTTTTTTTAAATTATTTATTCCAAAACTCAGTAGGTACACTTTAATAAAACAAACAATCAAAGAAAATAAATAAATTTTCGTTAAAACATATAAGAAAAAGGTCTACATTTATATCAACAAAACTAAAAAATCATGTTTGATGTTTTTTTTATCATCCATTTTAGTTTTGCAGTTTAAACCCATTTATATTTGTACGCTTTTTAAAAAAATATAAGTTGGTAATAATTTCCCCACACCGAACACACAATTTGCTTAACACGTCCCGATAACGGCCAATTTATTTGAATTATTTGAATATTTTCAAAGTTACCACCGAATAACTGTAAATGTTACTATGTGCCATTGTATGCGTGACCAAATTCACCCTCCGTTTACTTTAACATTGCACGCATACTTAACCACGCAGTAACTTTTTGAAACTGGCTCTATGAAACTCTCATTTTTGGCCGAAGCTGGTGGTCTATTCTCTCTGGTTTGTGCAGTCAAATAATAATAATAGCAAAATAGTGTGTTGCATTCCTATCTGCTATGTGGACGCATTTTCAACAACTGGCAGATGAATACAATGCAAGACAGTGTGGAAAAAATTGCATGCATTGCTGCGGTTGCGACAATTTTAACTATTGATTAAATCTAACAACTGAATTGACAAATAAACTGGAAAACTGGAACGATTTGTCGAAAATCTGTGGTTTGGGGACCAAAGTGAACAAACGCTTTTTGGTTATCACAGTTATTGAATTATGGGTTAAACTAAATCTATGATAACTTAACCACAGATTTAACCAGCTGTGAACAAACCGGCCCTTAAGTTGAGTTTGGTCGTTATTATTTGTTATTATTTTATTATTTATGTATTTTGAAAGTGTTTAACAGTTTTCGGTAATTATTCTTTTGCGATAATTTAACGCTAATTTGCACTATGTATTGCGTTAGTTTAAAAATGTTAACTGATAAAGTTGACGTTTTCAATCTTTACTATTATCCAGATTGACTGTACCATCCTGTCCTGGAATGCGTTACTTGTTGAACAGCTTTTTTCGGCAGCCTGGTACCTATCCGGAATAATTCAAAACATGCAGGTTAAAAGTTTTAATGAAAAATTATAGGATAAACCTGTTGCCAGCATTGTCATATGTAGTTTGGAGTGTTGGGGTTGGGTGGGAGGTTAAATGTTATCTTTATGTAATACCGTAATAGTTTTTTGAAAGTCTCATGCATATCTCCTTGCCAACGCTATAAAAACCTCAATTTGTGCTGTGGAGTGTGGGGAATGAATTTGTTGCTGATACATTTCTTCCAGACAACATTGATGGCCATTTTAAACTTCGCTAGCTTATCCTTAAGTTGGCTCTCCATGTCTAATAATTTGTTAAGTACCTACACTCCAAGGTACTTGTATTCCTTAACGACTTTTATACTTTCGACGTTGTACTTCCATTTTTCGTTTCTGTATTACTTTCACTTAAATATTAACCCCAAGTATGTAAGTAGATAGATATACGCGCAGTACAACTTATAGCTATGTAGGTAGGGGTGTATCTACTCGAAATTCGACTTACTTGAACACAAATCTATAGGCAGCCTTATTCATAATTATAACACTTAATCAAATCTAAAAGTTTCTCAAAGTTAACTTCCTTTTAATCAACTGTCAAAACAATCAACTCTAATTTAAATTATTCAAATCCAGACATATACAATA
This sequence comes from Cheilosia soror, assembly GCA_949372485.1. Lineage (NCBI taxonomy): Eukaryota > Metazoa > Arthropoda > Insecta > Diptera > Syrphidae > Cheilosia > Cheilosia soror. The sequence goes on along the minus strand of OX443562.1, from coordinate 48,339,380 downwards.
CAATGTTTGTCGTATGGGAGGTGGCACGCCCCTTTGTCAAATTTAAACCAATTTTCACAGGGACACTCTTTGGCCAATACCTTTGCCGATCGTTTTAAATTTTAAGGATTTCAGTCGGCAAATTCACGATGCCGACCATTCTTTTTAAAATCGAAACTCGGAGAAGGTACATAAAGATAAACAAATATAAATTGGTATTTGCGAAAGGTGGAACCATTTAAAATGCCGACTTGTATACATTTAAAAGTTTGACGGATACGCGCTAAATTTTGACAGATACATGCAATTCAGTCTGAAAAGAAAATTTGATGTCTTAGCTGGACCTGTGTAACGCCCGGTAAAGGGATTCGCTTAAATTTAGCTTAGCTACATTTTTATAGCTTAGCTAAATTTTGGAGAGAATCTTGTGACAGAGCTAAAATTTAGCTCCAGCAGCGCACTAAGGTTAAGCCATAAGCAATCAGCTTGCAACGAAATGGAGATAGGACATATTATACCCTATTCACACCAAGCCGAAAACTGGGTTTTCGCGAAAACAGTCGAAAACTTCATCGAAAACAGAAGTTTTCCCATACATATTGCAGTTTTCAAAACGAGTTGTTTGAGGTCGTTTTCCATGAAAACGCCACGAAAACGAGTACGATCGTTGGGTTGTTGAAGCAGACACACCTTTTGCAACATTCAGCGAGCTCAGCAAAACTGCTGACAGGATGTGAGAGACTGAGTGAGAGTGAGAGTGAGAGTTTTTTTTGTTATCTTTGTTTGCACCATAAAGAGCAAACTACCTGCCAGCCTGCCACAACTAAATGGTATTTTCAGATGTTTTGATTTTGAATGTCGGTTATGTTAATTATTTAACCATAAGTTAACGATTATCAAGTAGCTTAAATAATTTTGTTTGTATATTATGTCAATACGAGCGAAGTTTAGTAACTAAAATAAAAGTCTAGTCGCCACAAATACATATTTCATAGCTAGTTTCACAGCTAATTGAAACGTCAAACGAAAACGAGTTGGTGTTCGGTGTGAATGCATCTACGAGTTTTCTAAACTTTTTTGAACAAAACTCGGTTTTCGGCTTGGTGTGAATAGGGTATTATCCTCTGGTAAATGTTCCACCCAGATTGGAGTTGATAGTCCGGCTATTGAGCATCAAATAAGCTATCTGTGTTCAGAGTTTACAGTGCATTAGCGATTGCAGATGACTCAACGTTATTTAAAAGCGCCTTTGAACTTACTTCATGTAAATTTTGGCATCAATGGAAAGGTCATCTAAATTCCGTTTAAATGATACAAAACGTTCCTTAACCCATTAGGTATCCATTAAAAATTTAGAACTTTTGTAAAAGTATACATTTTGACTTTTTTCCTCGGTCACAAAAAAAAAATGTTTTGATTCAAAAAGTTTCTTCAAACAATTCTAAAAAAAATTTTAAATTCTCTTCACTAATATTTTTTATGATTTTTTGAATGGGATGATCTTAGAAAAATTTTGTATGAAAAGGAGGAAGTAGAAGTGGCTGAAATAGTCATCTTGAGCAATTTTCAAAAAGTCATAAAAATATTAGCGGAGAGATTTTTGAAAAAAAATGTTTGCAATCATTATTAGAATTGTTTGGAGAAACAATTTTTGCATCAAAACATTTTTTTTTAGACCGAGGAAAAAAGTCAAAAAAGTAGACTTTTACAAAAGTTCTAAATTTGTAATGGGTACTTAACGGTTTAGGAAAGTTTTGTATCATTCAAACGGAATTTAGATGACCTTTCCATTGATGCCAAAATTTACATGACGTAAGTTAAAATTTATGAGTAGAATTAACTTTACTTTTGTCTAAATAATTATGCCGACGACGTACATTTATGTGATACATACGTCATATCTAAAAAAGCCAGAATGTACCTATACAATTTGAATATCTACGCCTACAATAATTGTTGTAAATGTACTTCATATGAACGCGGTCCGACTCATTTTTACCATTATCACGATTCCCGCCAATGTATCTCATTGGCTTGTCTAAATCCGCAAGTTATGAAAGTTGAAAATTTTAATTTGCACCAACAAGAATCTAGCATGCAGGAACAAGGTATCTCACGGCATGAGGTAAATTTCAGGTGGTTATATCGTGCGAGTGTAATGAAAATTGTATATACAGCAGCAATTTTTGCTAGCCTGGAAAAGAGTACACCATACAGGAGTAACAAAAGGAAATATTACCAGGACTTGGAGTCTTTCGGTGATGACATACCAGGTAGCCTGGCCGCCAATGTAACCGACTTTTCTCGTGCGCCCGATCTCTGTTTCAAACGTTAAACAGAAGCCATTATGAACATGTAATTAATTGTTAACTGGATTCTTTCTTCGCTACTAATAATAATTAAATTTCTTCTGCAAGAAATATAAATCTAGAGAATTTATGGTTTTAATTTTTAAGATGTTATCCGCCGCGTGCATCCTCTTTGTTAAGTACGCCATTCATAATAGTGTTATGTTACTTGGTGTTGTTGCTTAGTTACACTCTACTTGATACATGAAGACATTGGGAATTTATGTGTGTTCAGATTTTGTTCCATATTTAGTCAGGCGCACTCTTGATTGATGGGAGAGTTTAATTTCACCATGTAAGAGGTTTTATGAATAATGTAGAATATTGGTAGGCATTAATAGGTAGGTAGGTATTTGTCCTCATGATGGAGGAAATGAGGTATAATAGTGAGTATAGGTATGTTACCTATGTATGTAAATTCAAGGACATCAACAGAATATAACAACGAACTGGATGCTATATGATCCTATCCAATTGACGCTCGTATGCATGCTTTACCGAGTAGAATTATTCTTAAGGACTTTAATTTGTAACATCATAATTGAATTATGTGGATATGATAAAATACTAATGTTATAGCCATAACTAAAACTGGTCATACAAACAATTTTGGCATTCTTGCGAAAGAAAATTAAAAAAATGTTAATGCATTTTATATATTGAAATGAAAGATAATAAATGTATGCAGAAGCAGGTTCTTTACGTATATACTTACATAGTTTAAGCCTATATCCATAGGCTTCAATAGACCGTGCCATTCAATTCGTGTATATATGATATTAGCAGTTGCTTTATGTTGACTACTGGAAGATGTGGTTAAGCGCGCCTTGTAATATTTTACTTGTTTCTTCGGTCATTATCGTACTCTCTTCAAATAACACCTGCCCTTATGTCCTTAAAATCGAAATATTCCCTTCCGTGTTAGAAACGAAAGTCTCTATTCTGATATACGACTTTAAGATTTTATCTTGCCGATCGGGTAGAACTTGTCTTAATTTGTTCTAATGGCCTTAACCCATACATCGTCAAATACTTGCAAAACGTGAAAGAATAGGTACAGCAGCGCAAATTTTATTTCCTTCGAAAACTTTCTCAAATCCGACTCTAAACCCGAACTAGTGAGTGGTCAAATAACTTTTTTTTGGAAGCGACTCGAAATACTGCTTTCAAAATTCTGCTTTATTTTTTATATTTTCTTAACAAATTATAATAACTATATCAAAACACTTTTTGTTTGAGACTGAGGAAAAAAGTTAAAAAAGTAGACTTTCACAAATATTCTAAATTTTCAATTGGTACTTAATGGCTTAAGAAAAGTTTTGTATCATTCAAACGAAATTTAAATGACCTTTCCATTTTCCATTGATGCCAACATTTACATGAAGTAAGTTCAAATTATGAGTAGAATTAACTTTAGTTTTGTCGAAATACTTAGATATTTTAACCATTGTATAATGTTTATACTTATTTAATTTTTCACAATATAATCCACGCACAAATTATCTTTTCCTTTATTGAATTTATCGATTGAAACATTCAAAAAAGACACTAAAGGACCATTCACATGAGAGCGAACGAACGAATTGATGAAATGCGAATAAACCACTTTTTATGCATTTATAAACAGAAAATTCCACATTTTATTATTCCAAGATATCCTCCTCTTGGAATATAATTCGTACCGTGTGATATAATTCGTATCCTTGCCAGTGCCGTAAATAGGGCGGTGCCAGCGGTGCCCAGGCACAGGGCGTAAGCGCAGGAGGGCGCAAAAATGACCAGGACAAACTTTTAGGTAATTCGCAACATTACAAACCCAAATAAATAAAAATACATGCAGGTGTCATGTATTTATGACATTTAAATTTTTTTTTGATTTAAAGTGCAATCCATTTCGCGTCAGTCGAGAAACCGAAATTACATCGAAAAAGGTGTTTTCCTACCTCTCATGAATCTATGTAGGTACCTACGCACTACGCAATCACAATTACGCACACAATACCCAATGCACCAGCTTGAATTGTTCAAACTGTTCATATCAATTAAAATCGGCGATGTAAAAGAATATTAACATAAGAATGAACGAATAATATGCGAGCATTTATATAAAAAGAAATTGCTCATTTTAATATTGCAAGAGTACCTAGAATAAAAAATAATCCATCAAATTATGGGAAGAACAAATTTGAAAAAAGTTTAAACAACGAAATTTCGATCTAAAAATATTTACCTCGAAGGAAAGAACCCTTGCTGCGAATTGTCACAAGTTTATTTAAAATTCACGTCATTAAAACCGTTCCACAACCTATCAAAAAAAAAAAATCGTTCGAACTTAAACTCAAATCAGAGTAGTAAGTAGTAAGTAGTAGAAGTTGATGTGACAGAAAGGCCACAGAATTTTGAGCCGAAATAGAAACTTTGAAGAATCAAATTGAAGCGACTTTGAAAAATGCGAATGTCAATCAAGCCTAAGTCTGTTAAGAGGATAGTACAACTGGACTTAAAGGAAATGTTTCCAAGCGCATTAGTAGCTATACGCATTTTTTAACGATGTCAGTGACTGTAGCTTCTTGAGAAAGTTTATTCAGTAAACTCAATCTGATAAAGGCACACCTGTGCTCAACAATGAGTCAGGAAAGGTTATCTGGCCTGGCAATTTTGTCGATTAAAGCTGACATAGCACGACTCCCGTCGTATGATGATGTTATTAAGGAATTCGCTATGAGGAAAGCCCGTAGACGTAGAGTAAGGCGGCTCTCAGATTGAGGCAACAAGCAGTAAGCAACTAAGCAACAACTATCAATAAGCAATACACAATTTTGTTTTTACCTATTCTCACACCGAAGCAAAAAGAAAAAAAAAAATTTCCATAAATAAATAAATAAATTTCCATAGAAATATTTTTCTAAAACTTCAACGACATATTTTCCAAAACTTTGTAGAACGTAGTAAGCGCAAAAGTGTGAATAATCACAAATATTGCTACTAGGAAGCTTGTTGCTTTTCAATATGCGCTGTGTATCGCTAGCGATAATTATTGCTGCAATCTGCAAAATTTGATGTGAAACTTCTGATTCAATTCAAAGTAAATTAACTGTGAGCGATAGTATTGCTGGTTTCCTATTGCCAGTTGTTGCTTATTGATTGTTGATTGTTGTTGTGAGGGCCGACTAAATCTTTAAGTAAATAGTAGTCTTATTTTGTTTACGTTTACTGGTGTTTTATGTTTGTTATACTTAGCTGTATGTACATATTTTGGCAAATATATTTGTTTTGTTTACCTAAAGTTAATATATTTTTAATTCTAACAAGTAAACTAAACAACAATTGAGATATCCGAAAAATCAGTATATTTTTCGAGGGCGCAAATATAGAAGCTCCCACAGGGCGCATAAAAGCCTAGTTACGGCACTGATCCTTGCAGTTTAAAGTCAGTTTTTAGTTTAAAGTGCGTCTGTGAAATGAGACATATATCTATCTGGTTTATGTCAAAAGTCACTTGCATCTCGTCTTTTCGACTCTTGATACCATTAGCATTCCATTCAAGAATTTTTATTTTATTCATCATATCTGTCTTTTCGGTACAGCTCTTTTATTGCTGTTCTGTTTCTTTATCAACGATATTCTAATACCTATCGTTTTATTGGATTTTTTCATGAAACCAATCCTATTTAGGATTTGTTTCATGAGGTTTTCCATTCCAGTGTCTGGCTCTACTTTTGGGTTTACAGCTTTATTTGCTGGTATTTGAGTTTTTTTTATGCTGCCTGAGCATAGTCATTTTTGGACCCGCTGTTTTCTTTCTCGTGTCCTTATTGTTTATCACTTGCTCTTTAGGCTTTTTTTATGTGGGCTCTTTTGTAAGTCCTTTTCGACTTTTGGCGCTTCTTTATTTGAGCTTCTTTGTGGTTTCTTTCGTTTTTTTGGATTTCCTTTGCAACTAAGCAACCTCTGTAGCTAACAGGATGATTTTCATTACAGTTTGCACATTTAGGATATTCATCTCCTTTCTACAGTCTTTCGGTGGCTTCCTGCACATTTTACACATCTTGGATTTGAGCTGCAGTACATATTTATGTTTTTGCGGTATGCCCATATCTTTGACAATTTTTGCATTGGGGTACAAGTTTCGATTTACGCAGAGTATGAATCTCAACTCGCATACCAAGTATGTTTTTAATGTCGTATATTCTTTTCTTATCTTCGTCATGGTCAAAACTGAGTATACAATTTGGAAGAGTCAGTTTGCTTTTAAATTTAAGCATATGTACCTACTCACAACTTCATATATCTTAAAGCCTCTGTCTTTTAGCTCTTTTTTTATGCTTTCGGGTGAGCATGAGTAATGCAGTTTTTTCACTACAACCTTCATTGGTCTGGTTTGCTTATTTTCATAAGAATACCATTGCACTTTTTTTCTGGTTAAATATTCTAGTGAGGTTTCCATATCTCTCTTCTTCAACCACATTGATTTTGATGTCGTTGTGGGTATAAGTGCTGTACTAGCTTTAATTTTATTTTTCCCCAATACTTTGGCCAAGCTTTCATACTTATTTACTTGCAATGCAATAATTAGTGGGAGCTTGGTTGGATTTTGTTGTTTGTTTTCTTTGTTTGAATCATACACAGTGACTGTGCAGCTTTCTTTTGTAGGTGAGACTTTTGGGGATGCAATCATTTTGGGTTTTTCATTTTTATTTCCCTTGCGACGATGTCCGTCCGTCTCTCTTTTCAGTTCTTCTTCGTCTGTTGGGAACTCGACAGGTTGGACTTTGGACATTCACTTTTTGTTGGTTGTTGGTCTCTTCTTTCAACTGTTGCAAATTGCAAATCTTTCTTAAGATTACTCCTATTTCCTTAAGCAGCGTGCTCGTGCAGCGTCTCATTGAGTTGCTTAAACCTATCAGGAAAGGAGATTTCTCCGCCTAGCTTACTCCGTCTGAAGCTCAAATTACATTCGTGGTACCTATCCCCTATCCGTCTTCAGAAAGAATAATTAAAATGCTACTTTGCTAAAATATATTTTTTTTATTGAATTCATTTGTCAATACTTCGCTACAAATCGTAAACAAATTCCGGAAATATTCTTAACAACTGAGTCGACGCACGGTTTGTGCTCCTAAGTGATGTGGCTTTATCCGGGCTCGACTGCATCGTGTTTAACGCCTTTGATTTTTTGTGTATCATTAAACCACGAGCCTATGTGCATTATACAACGCACTAAGCACACTTCTTTCCCTTTACTTGAATGTGGTGATTGGGAATTGCTGGTTCGGCTACCTAATTCCCTAATTATTGTAGCCGATACTCTATACCTACCTATTTCTCTGTTCAACTTTATATCCTTTCAGCTAAACTAATCTGGGCTTACAAAATTCTTTTTCTAAATACATACATTATGATCTTGCCATTATATCTATCGAGATAATTAAAATATATGTAATTTCCTTTCCCTTCTCTTCGCCTATCACTCATTAAAGGGGTTGTTTAAACATAATGGCATTGGCGCAACATCTAAACAGAGCCATAGGCCTATAGCTTGGAAGAACTATTTGTTTGCATGAGTTCTTATTTTTGGAACGAATGAAAGATACCTAACACTTTATGCCGAATCAGAATGGCTGAGTTGAAAAGCGTTCTTACGATGATTAAATACAAAATTATATCTAGTTACACTAATATCTACTGCAATAGGCTCCGCAACAGTAACTGCATCCCATTGAGTGAACTAATATAAGCTATAAACCTGCAAGTTTTTGGCCTTGGTGCAGTCTTTAAAGTTTATGTTTGATCTATATTGAACTAGACATGCCTTTTCAAGCCTTTAAACAATACAATAATCGAGCAAGCCTAAAAAAAAAATAAAGTGCACGCTGGGTCGCACAACGCATTTTGACGACGGTGAATCGACCTTATTGCCTTTCTGGTTAACGTTTAACGACAATCTAAAGCAACTTTTGTTAAGTAAAATTACTAGTGAATTTGGAATAAATATGCAGACAAGTATGAAATTCATAAGTCGTTCACAAGACCCTTGTTTGGTTGGCTATCAAGATTTCGAACAATGCAGCCAATAGTTAAGTTTAAAAGGTGTATGTACTAAGTGCATTTTAATTTCTATTCAATCTTATTGAAAAGGAATTTCAAAATTTCAATACAATTTCCACTACAACACCTCGAATAAATGCAAAACGGCAAACAACCCTATTCTTCGCATGTACCCTAGTATGTATACATAATTCAATCAATTGTGCGTGGACACGGCAAAATGTCCTTCACGGTGAACGGTACTTTAACCGTGGGAACATAACCACTTCACAAACACACCCTCCCTCATCATATTAGCAAAATATCTTAGTATCGCGATCAACCCCGAAAATGCTGAAGAAATTCCTTCACACTCCCCTTCAACACTGCATTTTGTTGGTCTTTCATTGAAATCACATCGTTGACTCAATATCCTTCTCGGTTGTAATTATAGAGTCGTTAAAACTAGTCCTCCTCCCAACTCTCAAGGTAAATTTAAAACACACAATCACCACCCAATCTGTTTTATATGTATTAAGGGTGCGCCAGGCAAAATCTTAGCCGTTCGCCTGTATTTTGTCGCAGAACTTCCGGCAGAGCGTATCATATTTCCGATTTGGGTTCAACGGTTGATCGAAGGTTAAAATAAAAGAAAGGCATATGCATTCACTGAGGTAAAGACGTTTAATGGAAGTCATTTTATGCTCGACATTTATGGTTGACTTCAATGCAGTCTTTGAGTGAGAATAGCTCGACAGGCGATCACCGACCGACCGTCTTACAGCCGATTGTAATAACAATAATTACTGCTCAAATTGAAAATTTGTCAGAACACAGAGGGCAACATGTGATTCGAATCCATTGTCCCTGTTTGTGCTATTTTGCATTAGTTCCTTTTGCTTTGCTCTAAAAGAGATTTCTATTGAATGTGCCTTTTACTTCACCTTGGTCGTCTTTTCTGTGATTTCTTTAAGCTGGGAATGGTCCACAATGATTTTTTTTTGTAACGTGCCCTTCGGCTAAAAGGCGCGCACTATATGTAGGTATTCAGAAACTGCGACATATTATATTAAAATTTAAGGATTCGCGGATTTGTATTGTTAATGCCTACTTTACAGGAAGTAATGACGATGGTTAAGAATATGTTTTCGAACATTGTGAATGCTCACCAACTGAAGTTTATAATTACAGCTTTATGAGTACATATTTCTTGTAAAGCACCGAAGGGTCCTTGCGCAGTCAAAATTACGAAAGAAATGTCTATAAGGGCTTTGAATTCTATGCACCATTTAGTACCTATGATAAAAATATCTGCATCACTGATCAGGGAAACATTTAATAGCTCTGGGATCAGCGTCTATAGGGTTCATTGAAATGCAACAACTTGTAAATCTTAATAAAATCAACAGCCGAAATGTACGGGACAAATAGCTTTCTTGACAAAATTAATTTTTGTGATACATAAATTCATACAAATGTGCACGCCTGTGAACGCAGTGACGAAGTCAACAGTCTGGATCATATAAATGATATTTTATGTATCAGTGTGATTTTTTTTGCAAATGTAGGTACAAAATAAACAACGTTCCATGAAATCGGCAAAAAGTACCTACTATGTTCACATATTCATGTGATGTTTCAGTAGTTTTTCTATTTGTAACATTGTAATTGTGATTTGTATACTACAAGACAAATTTCGTTTTGCATCAATAGCCTAAGAATAATTAAAAAATTGTGTTCTTATTATTATTCAATAGTCTGAAATGACTTTTATTAGAACAGCTCTCAATTTTCGAAATTAATACAAAAGTTCCGAAATGCATAGGAAAACGTATTGTAAATAGTACTGAAAATATACCCTATTTGCATGATACGGCATTACTAATTTTCGTATGACTTTGACAAAACAGCTGACAATTTGTAGATTTCCTAATTCGTGTTTCGGTTTTTGCTTTTAATAAGCGTTTTAAAGCCTTTGGGCGAAATCTGATGGGCTAATTTATTTGTAATTTGGGTTTAAATTCGTTTAGAATAATTTATTCGGCATAAACATGGTCAGTGGTCTTGTTTCGGCGAAACCAAATTATGGAATTTGAGTCCTGCAATGACAGAAAATGTAATAGATCCCAATAAAGTTGTCGCACTAGTAAATGTGGAGATCAAAATGTTTATTGGTACCATTTCAATAAAGCTATACATTTTATTTAAACCTGGCAGCCAACTAATAGTCGGAATTAGGGTTTGATTATTAGTAAGGCCGATTAGATTTAGATTATTTATACATAGAACTTATTGCGAACACCGACATCTATTGGTACAGCATCAACTACCACTTTTCTTACTTTCATTTCATCCTTCACCAAATTTCATTCAAACCTATGTCCACATTAGCTAACTCTAAGAGTTGACTCACCCGGGAGCCGGCTATCAGTCTCTTTTAAAAGTATCAATTAGAGCAAATGAACAAAGCTTTCTCATACCATGGCTTAATTATATCGGTACAAAACCTTTATCAACATTGAACAGAGATAATCCTTTGGTATAATTCCTCAAACAAACAACAACCCTGCACGTACTCGAATGTACGGATCGTATGTATGTATAGGTATACCAATCTCTACAACATAATTTTACTTTTATTACAGCCATAAGACTGAACAAAATTGAGTGCCTTTTGTTCGCCAATCAACTTAAGATATATTACTGTAATATTAAGAAACTAATTTATGAGTTTCGTATGATATATTAACGATTATATTAACAGATATTCATTTTTATGGACCGAAATACCACTCTCCTGTGATATTTACAACTGCGTCACATGGGGGTGATGTCACGTCGAGATGTTTACTTTTTTTTTTAACATGAAAGTGTTTTTCTTCCATCATTCGGTAAATTGGGTTTAATTGGGATATCGCTTACAAACATTTTCCTCATTTTTTGATCTACGCAAAGGACAATGGTATCGTTTCCATGACGGCGGGGGTCAAAGCAAGATGAGCACAACATTCTTTTTGCCACCTTTTATTAGCAATGTCTCGATACCCTTATAATGTCAGCACGAGCTAATGAAAAGATACGGACATAGTTTTAACTACGTTCGGATAACAGTCGACTGCCTGGTAGGTAGGTCACATAGATACATATAGGATTGTTCATGTTATAGGTGTTTACCCCTGCAACCATCGGTCAGCCACAATTGAAAAAAAAAATTTTTAAACACAAATAAATTACTCGTATAATTCTTATCTTCAGCTGCTCTTTGGAAAATAGGATCTTATTATTGTTGAGTTTTATTTTTCTATCGAGTTGTCGATCGTTCTTTTTAAGGCACTAGTAGAGGTGTCGAAACATACGTAAAAACACGAAACAGTAAAAAATTTAAACATTTTATGGAAAGCTTTTTATAGTAACCAGAAGAAATGTGTCAGTAAAATAATCAAGCCCCAAAGCAAAAAGACTGCAAGACAACTTTTTCCAGAATGAAGTAAATACATGGTAATATGTACTATAATAAGAATAATGTGAATCATTTCACGAACTGTTCGTAATGATACGGAAAAACTAATTTGTTTTTATAGCCAGGTTTATGAATTTATTGGCTGGAGGAAATAAAGCCAAAGAGGCCAGCATGCCTCCTCATACGTTTCGGGTATTATTTCATTTCTTCTTTTGGGGTCTTATTATTTCATAATGAAGTAAGGCCCCAATTTTCATTAGGAAATAAGTCCCCCAAAAGGGAAATAACACCCAAATTTTATTACAAATCGTTGTTGTTGTTTCCTGTATAATTTTTTTGGGCCTTATTTAATATTTTTTGGGGCCTTATTTCGCAGAGCCGAACACAGATATTACAATACAAATCAAGCGAAGAGTTACACTTGCCAACCGCTGTTACTTCGGCCTAAGAAGGCAATTGATTAGTAAGGCCTTGTCGAAAAACACCAAGGAGACCCCCATCATCTCAGTCCGGCTTATGGCGCAGAGTAATGGACGTTATCATAGGCGGATGAAGATCTCCTTGGCCATTTCGAACGCAAAATTCTTCGACTGATTTCCGGTCTCTTTTGCGTTGACGGGATTTGGATAGGAGAAAGAGATTTAACAGCGAACTCTACGAGCTGTACAGCGACATCAACCTAGTCAGAAAAGTACGTATCAGTCGACTAAGATGGCTAGGGCATGTAGAGCGAATAGACACCAAGCAGGACAGTCCTTAACGATCTAGGCACCCCCGGTGAGTTAGGCATTCGGCGACCTTTTATATTTCTTTCAAATTTTAAGGAAATTTATTTTCAATTGTTTAGATTCCATATATTTATTATTATACTTAATATATCGTTCTAATTATTTTGCTTTAACTACACTCAAAGTCCATTAAAATTATTCAAAAAAGTCCTTAACTAAACTAAAAGTCCTCTAATTGTAAAAAAAAATTAAGCCTTAATATTTGCCTTTTTAATTATTATTTTTTTTTATTCACCAAAAAGGAAAGCCTGTTTTGAAAAGTAATATTCATTACTACTAAATTTATAATGAATTTTAAAGCAATGTTGCCACTCTGGCAGACGACATTTATTTTTCATGTCTATTATAATTATTCAAGAATTTGTAAAATGTATTTAAAATATTTTAATTGAAGAATAAACTTATCTAATCTAAAAAAAAATTTATTTATTATTGAATTAATAGAAAGGTGTTCCAGTTAGTCACGAAACATTTAATGAAAAAATAATAATTAAAAAACAACTAGAATCTTATTTTTCTAGCTTTTTTGTCATCAAATTCTCTGAAAAGACTGTCTAGGTTTTCTGCAATTTGATTTTCAATGGACAGTGAGGCCAAACTAGTTAGTCTTATTTGGGACATTGTAGACGATTAACTTTAGTTTAGTAAAACTGAGTTCGCCACTTGCAACGGTCACTGGTATTGTACCGGAATACTGAGCGATATCCACGTGGTGGGATATAACTCTTGAAGATTGTGCTTTTTGATATAATTTAGATAATCACCGTGAGATTCGAATCCAACTGAAAGTCATTCGATTTCAGCCAACTGACATTCTAACTTTCGATTTCGATGTTATTCTAATTTTGTTAATTTCTCCGAGAATTTCTCCCTACATTCTCAGTTTCAATTTTTCGAGCGAAAATTTGTGTTCGAAAGATTTATTTAAAAATATAAGTTCAATTGTTTTTTCATAAATCGAAAGATAGGTTGGTTATTTTTATCACAAAATGTACGTAAATAATATAGAGTTAAATAGGAAGCAACATTTGTTCGTCGTATGAAAAAGAAATAATTAAATTCAAAATGTAAATAATCACAGTTCGCAATCAAAGTGAACACAAAATGTATTTAAATGCTGCCTTATTAAGCCGGAAACTTCAAACAAGCAAAATACCGAATGCAGGCCTATATTTCGTCGGGCACATTAAGTGGGCTAGCTTTGTCTCGTTAGCACTTTTCGGTTCAATTTTATCGTTTCTTCCTCCAAGAATACATAAATGCCATCTTTACTCAAATTGAAACTAACGTTGAGAATCTGACAGCTAAATGTTTATACAGCTGATTTCGAAAATAAAATTCATCCAATGAAATCATTCGATAATGAACCTTTTATTTTCTCACTCGAAACTTAGAATGCGAGAAGTTCGAGGAAATACTAGATTCGATGTCGATAGAATCTCAGAATAAGCGTGAACGTCTCGATAGGTGTTGTCTAAATTTTGCCTATTCTTTATTTAGATTCTTTTTTATATTAAACAAGAAATTCTTACAATAACTACTGTGTACATATTTAAGATAGAAGTGTAAAGGAATGGACTGTTATAATTTCCTTCATTATCAAACTGCTCACTTCAGAAAAATAATTATTGGGACTTCCCCCCAAATAAAACATCTCAAGCGCTCCGAAAGTGTTGCCCTTTATTCTAAGCTCATTCACTCTACAGGGCCTTTTCTGATCACAAAATATGAAAGTATTTTTAGGGCCAGTTTCAAGACTAGCTGATAAAGTCTCGGATAGCATATCCGGATAGTAATAGCTGACAGATAAAGTCTCGGATAGTCTATCAGCCGGCTGTTAAAGCCTCTGTCCGGAAGATTTAAACAAAATATTTATTTGATGTGGCTGGAAAAAATATAGTTTCAGAGCATTCTTTCGTTGACGGGTGTAGACAGCAGTCAGAAGTGTTATATGATGCATTTATTTGAATTCTTAAATGTCAAATTAGATGAATATTACAACCATATTACAGGGCCCCGTAAGAACAGAGTACTTCAAATTATTTGTAGAAACCCTCGACGATGAAGATTGTTATTATAAGAGGACTGAACTTGGTGTCAAAGCTAAATTCTCAAGTTGTCAGTCGTTAATTCGGAGTTTGTTCCAACTCTTACCTATTTGGGTAATGACCGAAAGAATAAGATCCCGGATACAAGCTGCCGAAATGAGATTCCTCACTTGTATTGCTGGTGTGACCCAGAATACGTGAGGGACTCAATGTCGAGCAGCTACTGCTCCGGACGCAGCGGTGGATTAGTCATTTTAAAACGCATGTCCCCAACCATGATCTTACGACGTGCTATAGAATCCGTACAATCGCGCAGGCGTCCTCTAGGTAGACCCAGGATGAGATGGTTAGATCAAGTCCATAATATCTCCCCTACCCGTATGGGGATTGCCCTTTATGATTTACAGTCGATGGCGTAGAATCGAGACTATGGACGGTGCACTTGGACTTGCGCAACCTACACCCGCACTTAAGGGATAAGCGGGGTATCGAAAATGAGTAAATGAATGAATTTATCCATATGCTAAATTAAAAAAAAACTATAGCAACAAAATTCACTTAAAAATGTGATAAACGATAAAAAAACATCATTTCCATTCCTGCCAAACAATGAGTGCCTGATAAATTTTTCTACCGGATAGTTTATCAGAGACTTTGACGATGAAACAGAAAAAAAATATCAGGTACTTTTATCTGGTGGAAAACGTTATGTGTCGGCTAACTATCCGAAGCTTTATCCGGAACATTTGAAACTGGCCCTTAAACTCGACTAAATGCGCTTTATGGTCGATCATTGAGTCTCTCTTTCGCCCTCCCCTGCAACGAGTGCAGCCTCACTTAGCCTAGAGGAGGCCCATTGTGATACCACATGATATAATGATCTCACAGCTACCAGTTGAACAATCAGGAGCTGAGAATGAAGCGTTGAAGGCATCTTGTGTTAGCATTAGCGAGTAGAAAAAGTAGGTATTCTCCGAGATATAGCCTTTTACGAGCTGAGAGGACTGCGCACGTGCATAGGAGGTACACGTCTAGGAGGTGCACGTCTATGCAGCTTCTACAGAAATCGTTGGAAGGAAAGCTCAGCCTGAGAGCATGTCTCCCAATGATGCAGTGCCCCGTGATGATACCCACCAGTGTGCTTATAGTTATTAGACCAAAGTTAGAATCGATAACATTTTTCGATAACATTTAAAGCAATGATAGTTTGATTGCACAAATTTTATCGGGGCTAAGGAATAAGCCCCGATAGTTATCCAGGCTAACGAAATCTATATAGAACTAAATTTGTATGCAATTATTTTTCCAAGCCTATATATAGAATAGTCAAAAAAACGCACCTAATATAGGGATTTGAGAGAAAGTTTATTTCATGACTTCTGCTTACAATCAAATATGTTATCTCTAGCTCATACGCAGCTCAACTCTCCGGGTTTCATGCAGTTTTCCGGGCCTTAAAAACTGTGTTTCTATGATCTATGAGAAAAACGGAACCTAAGAAGCGAGTTGCAGTTGTAATCAAAACGATTTAATAAAATGCTACCGTCAGCGACAACTTTGAGGAAAACCAATTTTGCAAGAGCTCTGATGCTATACTCTGCGCATTGAATTAAAAGACCAACCGACCAAGCCACTGAAAATTTATTGTTTGGCATAATCAAGTCATTTCAAATTTCCCATAGCTCTCAGTACAATATAGCTACCAGCATGCGTAACATTTAAATTTGATTTTCTTCTTCTTTTTGTTTTTAATATTTAACTCTTAGCTTACAATCTTACATAATCAAGCCGACTGGCCTCATTTATTCAACCTACTATACAAATTACAAAAATAATAATCTAAGTCACTTCAACTATTACTGGCTCAAAATAAGTCAAAGGAAATCTCCACTCTCGGCCGGCCATCGAGCAAAATTAAATCAAATGAACAATTGCCATTTATTAAGCAACAAACTTTTCAATTTACTACCCTCTATGAATATAGGGGCATTTCCTAATTTGTAAATTTGTTTATATGTTGTGTGCGCGGGGAC
This sequence comes from Cheilosia soror, assembly GCA_949372485.1. Taxonomy (NCBI): domain Eukaryota; kingdom Metazoa; phylum Arthropoda; class Insecta; order Diptera; family Syrphidae; genus Cheilosia; species Cheilosia soror. Next base: position 48,322,697 of record OX443562.1, on the reverse strand, counting down.
GCAATCCGCATAATGTTGATTCAGATATGTTTCCAGGCACTTGATCGTAATTCACTACATGACCAGGGTTAAGCACACATTATAGAGGATTAGCGTTGAAAGGTTACCAAGAAGGTGATACTTTTGATTTGTTTTCATTAAATTATGATTTCAGAGAGCAACCGAACACAAATCACTAAACTCCATGGAGCCATTCGATAACGTATGGCGTACAATGTGGTACCAATATGTCATGAATCCCAATATTAATTCAGTTGCATTAGTGGGTGGTGGATGTGTATACAATGGATATTTCTTTTCTGGAATGGTTTGCTGGATTTCCTCTTTACTCAACAGTTTCTATGGCGTTTCCATTTTTCAAATAAATCGCATGTTTAGATGTAATTCTTCATTGCCTGCGGGAAGTCCAGGTTTTTGTTTTTTCATTTTGCGTATAGGTTTTTTGTTATAAATTACCATGGGTAATTTGTCTTAAAGAATGTGGAAGGAGGTCCAATTGAGAAATGAACAGAATTCTGATTTCTAATATTTATTCGATGTTATCGCAATGCAGTTCACATGCGTGTAATATATGCGCAGATCCACACTCACCAAGATAGTAACGGTAAGAGTTACTAAAAATAAGAGAATATGTTATATATATGTTACATATAATAAATAAATAAAATAAAACGGCGGACGATTGTCTTTAAGCAGTGGATCTATTCTGAAAAGAATGCTGATGCTCCTCACGATGACGATGTATTGCATTTCTTCCATAATCCAAGCAAAGGTTATTGATCATTCTTAAGAAACCCATCATCACGGGTAAATGCTATGCTGTCCTGGGACAGAAGTGGAGAAGCAAATGGAAACGAGAATCAGATCAGACTGCAACGGCAAAATCATCTCGCCAAGGTTAAAAGATGCACTAGCGAAAAAGGTTACCCCAGCTCAATTGCATTGTCGCCCTCGCAGTCGCAGTGTTCGCTGTGTGTCCATAATGGAATCAAAATCCATATCAAGTTTATTGTGAACTCTTGGACGTGCTACAATATAAAGCTCCAGATTGTTAGGCGCTAAAAGCATTTAATAAAACGTGGGCGGGAACGGGCAAAGGAAGTGGCACTTACCATACATCAAAATTATTCAAAACTCTGTATCTTGACATTTATAAAAGCTTTAGCCTTGAAATGGTTGAAATGGTGAAATTGAAATGGACGTAGTGCCTCTAGAAAGCAGTTTAAAGAGGGGTGTGACAAAATTCTTTGCATAATTGGGTTATATAATGTATTTAAAAATTTAAACACACTCCTGCGGAAATTCATCAATGATACAATCTGGCTCATTGAGAACCAGAACGCATAGGTAGATACTAACACATCAGAATGAGGTCTTCATACTATATAGCAACCTTGTTTAGGCACTATATAGACTATAAAGTATACAACCTCCAACGCGATCTTGCCAATTATAATGCGTTTATTATTTGTAGTGCAACAACACTTTGTTTAGGTTTGTCATTTTTCAAAATATTAATGCCTTTACAATAGCATAAAACAAAGCTGATAACTCTTCTTTTTTCTATCGCTTTCTGATTGTTCACGTTTAGGCAATATATTTGCTCTGAATCCTTTCAAGATTTGTAGATGTGTCTCATCAGTCAAGGGTTCTTTTTTTTGTTGATTTAATCGCTAAATACACCTTTAATCATCCCTGAAAACCCGATTTCTGTCGCATAAGAACTTCTGCACCTGCCCCGCCTTCTTTATGCAACTAAACATCCATGAACATCATTGAACCGTCATTATCTCGAATGCATTCAGGCCAAACTTTCCATAGCAGGAAGTATGGTTACAATGGGGTTTGAGCCTTTGAGGTATAATATACTCAGCTGCAAAACTTCAACGAAGCTTATCTGCACACGAATTAACAAGACGGACAGGCGATTAAGGAAGTCTGATAGAGAGTATAATATTAGTTTTTTTTCAAGCGTTGTAGAGAATATTCAAGCTAAGAGTTTAATTCTAAAACGTCTCTAGCTTTTTTCTTGAGAACTTTAGGTAGCTTAAAAGTAGGTATTCCTTTTTTCATCCATAACAGCGGTCAAAAGTTAAACAACACAGAAAAAAGTGTGTGTAGATCAAAGGGTACGGTAGTGCCCCAGCCAAGTTCTTTATAAAGGCACTTACCCTTTTTACAGGAACAAACTCAGGCTATTTTCTACCCCCCCTCTAACTTCGGAACCAATTAAGCCAAAAACTTGGAAATATTTTTTTTTAACATTCAACCTTTTTAAACTAAGAACTTGACGTACATTTAGATCTCATTACATTTCGTGACTGACTATAGTTACACACTTATTTTTGTTTTCTATATAAAAGAAACTGTTTTTTTACATTTATGTTTTTAGTGTGATACATTTTACATAACATACGTTTTCATATTAGGTAGGTACCTATGATTATTTCAACTTACCAAATTGGGTCACAACAAAACAATAACAACCGCTTGAATTGAGTTTCGGAACTTTCTCCTGAGGGATCTTATCAAAGTAGCGCTGGACCTTTGACGATGTCATTATACCTGTTGGCACCCAGTATTATATTTATTTATTGTAACATTTAGTTGTAGTCTCTACAATGTTTTCTAAAGAACTAAATTGAAAAACAGAAAAACATATAAATCTAATATAAAAACTAAAAACTACTCGATCGTTAACTTTAAAGTAACATTTAGTTAGTTTTACTTCAATACTTTCCCTTGTTACTTTAAAGGATAACGTCACGTAATACAGAAACAGTAATTAAACCTAGTCTATGAAAGACCCATTCGATCACACAAAATTTTTAAACGAATTCGAGGTAGTGGCTTTGTCATAACATCGGCGACTTGTTCCTCTGTTGAAATTTGTTCAATTCCAAGATTTACTTCAATTATCTTCTCTCGAATAAAAAAGTGTTTAATAGAGATGTGTTTTGTTCTTCGATGAAACTCTGGATTCTGAGCCAGTCTTACTGCCGCAGAGTTATCCACTTGAAGAACAGGCACATGATTTAAAACCACTAATTTTTCAAATAATCTTCTTAACCAAATGGCTTCTTTCGCTGCTTCATTTGCCGCAACGATTTCCGCTTCTGTTGTTGAAGTTGCCACCATCGATTGCCTTTGACTTAGCCAGGAAATAGCTCCGCCAGCATACGTGACAACTACTCCGGAAGTCGATCGACCTGTTTTTGTGCATCCTCCAAAATCCGCATCGCTGAAGCACTCTAGAATCCCTTTTCTACAATTTTGATGGTATGTTATTCCTGTATCAAGAGTCCCCGCAATGTATCTGAAAACTCTTTTGACTTTCGCAACATCTTCTTCAGATGGATTTTCCAGATATCTTGAAAGATAACCTACACTATAGGCTAGATCTGGCCTTGTGCCAAGCATTAAATACATTAAAGCACCTACTGCTTGCCTGTATGGAAAGTTATGCTTCTTAATATTGTCTTTCCCTGTTTTAGAAATTTCAGAACACTTTAACATTGGAGTTGAAATCGGCTTGCACTCTAAGAAATTAAAGCGTTCAAGAATCCTTCTTGCATGTGCTTTTTGACTTATCTTGATCTTCTTTTCTTCGTGTGCAATTTCAAGTCCCAAGAAATAGTCAGCTTTCTTTGAGACAATTTTGAATTCAGATTTTAGCTTTTCTAAAAATATTTCCAAATCTCTCGAATCAGTAGCTGCAACCAAACCATCATCAACGTACAAAACTATTATAAGCATCTTTCCGTCTTCTTTCCGAATATACAAACATGAATCAGCTTCACTTGCTCTTAATCCCAATTTTAATAAAAAATGTCCAAAACGTTTATTCCAGCATCTTGGCGCCTGCTTCAATCCATATAAACTTCTCTTCAGTTCGCAAACCTTATCCGTGCCGTCATTATATCCCTCTGGCTGTTTCATGTAAATGAGTTCTTCCAGCTCTCCATATAAGAACGCTGTTGCCACGTCGAACTGTGCAAGGTGTAACTTCTCGCTTGCAGCAATACTTAAAATTGATCGAATTGTTGACATCTTTGCTACCGGACTATAAGTTTGGCTGTAGTCTATTCCTTTTCGCTGCGTGAATCCCTTGGCAACCAATCTTGCCTTGTATTTATCAATGCTGCCATCAGGATTCGTCTTCAATCGATAAACCCACTTACAAGGTATCGCCTTTGCTCCTTTGGGTAATACTGTCAGCTTCCAAGTCTTATTTTCATTTAATGAGGTAATTTCTCTGTCCATGGCTTTTATCCACTCTACACTTTGTTTGCTTCTGGTGGCTTCTTGGTAAGTCTCAGGATTTTCCGTGAAGTTAACGAACTCCTCTGCTGTCAAAACAAAATCGTCAAATCTTTGTGGTCTTCTTAATGTTGATCGGTCTCTAAGATTTTGTCTTGATGAGGATAGCAAATTCGGTTCTTCAACTTCAAAATCCGTATCAGTGTAAGCTCCAGTTTCATATTCGTCATTGCTACTCCCTGTTTCGACTCTTGTGTCTTCATTGTTTTCTTCAATTTGTTCTTCATTTCCTTGTTCTTTTTCTTCTTCTTCTTCTTCTAGATTTTCCTCTATATTTTCTTTTTGGAGTTCTATGTCTCGGAATGGTAACTTTACTTTTTCTTCACATTTTGTCTTACTGGGACTTTCTAAAAACTGAACATCTCTTGACAAAATAACTTTATGCTCTTCTTTCAAATAAATTCTGTAGCGCTCATCACCATCATATCCAACAATATAACCTTTTATTGCTTTCTCGTCCATTTATTATTTGTCCTTAATCTTCCTTCTTGTTTACTGGTATCTGTTTTTACTACAAGTGCGTCTTGAACAAACTTCTCATTGTTAACTTCCCTTGTAGAATTTCTTTCATACAAACAAAGTTGCATTGTTAATTCATCAAACGTTTTTTCTTCATCCTTGGTCAATAGCATCCAACTAGACCGAAACGTTTCAAATTTGCTGGGTAGAATGTTCAAAGTCTTACAGACTAAAATCAAATCCGGCAAACGATTCTCTCCTTTGCCAACAAGACCATTGTTTAATTCATTCCACAAGCTTTTTAACTTAGCAATGTGTGTGGAAACATCTTCTCCTGCCGTCCAATTGAACTTGAATAAATCAGTACAGATCTTGAATAGCTGATCCTTGGACGTTGCTTCAAACTGCTGATTTAACGCCTCCCATGCATCTTGCGCTGTCTCTTTGTCCATTATTTTCTGGTATACTCCATCAGTAACCGAACTAGTAATCATGGACTTGGCGTAGCTATTTGCCTTTCGATACAAATCACACTTCTCTTTGTGTTGTTTCCTTTGAGCTTCCGTGGCATTTTCTTCTAAAGAATCTGGCTTCATCAACTTCTTGTCTATGACATCCAATGCTCCTTCATGGTAGTCGAGTAAATCTCTTATCTTTCGCTTCCAGATGGGCCAATCCAATTCTCCAGTTAATGGTCTTAAATGTTTTGCAAAATCCATTTTTCTAAATTGTTCTGCAGAAAATTCTCTTTATTATTCCTTACGCAATATTTCTAAGCTCGTGTCTGGAACCCATAACCTATTATATTTATTTATTGTAACATTTAGTTGTAGTCTCTACAATGTTTTCTAAAGAACTAAATTGAAAAACAGAAAAACATATAAATCTAATATAAAAACTAAAAACTACTCGATCGTTAACTTTAAAGTAACATTTAGTTAGTTTTACTTCAATACCCAGGTGTAACCCAATTGTCGTGGATCTGATTCCCAGTGTGTTGGCGAAATACTCTTGAAGTCGAGGCGTTCGCGAACATCGGTGACCTGTTCCTATAGTAAATGGCATGCGCTTCGCGGGCACTTGCATGTTTGACACGTTTTTTCATTCGCACTCTAACACTCGCGATCACGTTTGGACGCTATCGTATTTTCAACAGACAAACAGGCGGGCATAGCTTAATTGTTTGAGAATGTGATCCTGATTCAGAATATGTATATGTATACTTTATGGGGTCTCCGGTGACTCGTTCTTGGTTTTACAAATGTAATGACAAAGTGAATATACCTTCCTGTGGAGGGTATAATAAAACCTTTATTGTTAGTGTAGGTGTAGCCAGCCTTGGATCCCTTAGGCCAACTAGGCCCAGGCCTAGGGCATCAGGACAGATGGGGCACTACGAAAACTGCAAAACAAACGCAACAAATGAAATTGAATTTACATGACGATCCTTCCAATTCTTCGTATTCTTCATCACTTAAACCTTCTGTCAACTATGAGGTCTAGCCAGACCTTTCTGACTTTTGATAGGAGTTTTCTTTTAAACATAATGCCAATAGCTTCTCGAAAGTTCAATATATGGTCAAAGGAAATATTTTCTGTGATTTGATCATTTTTTTTAATATACTCGTTGTCTGGCCAGAATTTCCGACTTTTGAACCGAGTTTTCTCTAAGAAACAATGGCTACAGCTTCTTGAAATTCCATGATAGTCAACACGAATGTTCTGTGGTTTGGTAATCCGTAGATCATTTCGTTGGTAACTCTGCAGATAGAAGAGCGAATGAAGAATCCGTGGGTTATAAAAATCAAGGGTTTTAAAAAGGAAATAAGTATAAAAATAAGTTTTATCACTTTTATTTTTATGCAAAATGTGTGCAGGTCTGACCAGACCTTATGGTTGACGGGAAGGTATAAAAAAAATAAATAGGTGGCGCAACAGGCGGGTAGACACCCTAGCCCTTGCTTCTCGCAAGCATTCGTTTGTATGGGTTTCTATTTTTGGGACGAATGGAAGGGACCTACAATTTCATGCCGAGTCCGAACGGCTCAATTGAGATTTTGTCATTTTAATGAATTGTACTTGAATTATACTATATAATACTACCTATATGAAATATAATTATTATCTATCTACTTATGTATCTAAAAAAAAGTTAGTACATCATAATACTTATGTCATTTTTGTAAAAAGCGAAGCCATTAAATAATTAAAAATTATTTTGCATTTAAATACATATTCCCATTTGTATATTAACGCAAGTTTGCCGAGATAAGTGATGATTGATGAAGCAGTATTAAAAGCCAAATTTTGTATAGCATCTATAACTATATTTTTAAACTCAACTCAAAAATGCAAGAAACACAAAACACTACTGCATAGCTGACATTTCAAATTAATAAAAGCTTTTTGAAAATGATATCGAACTAAGACTTATTCTAAGGCCTTCCGCACACGGCCCGTTACGTCATCGTAGCATCATCGTCACACCATGAATTTGCTGTGCAACTACATATTGAACCGCACACGACGCAACTTTCAGTCGTCAACATTTATGTATGTACTTATTTGACTAATTCATCTGCTAAGCTATTCGGGTCGCCGTTTCCTATTAATTTAACGAGTCATAAAATTTCGTCTGACATGTTTTTTTTAATAAAATACGTATAGTCACAGAGTGCGAAAACAAATTGTATGCCTTTCGTACATCACATCGCATACGCTACGATGACGATACGAGCCGTGTGCGGAAGGCCTAACTTAGCAAATAGCGAACGTCAAAGCTCAAAATCCTTACAGGTGTTCAATAATTTCAACATTTCCTGGACGTTTAAATCCTAGTTCCATCTTTTGATTTATAATAGTTCGCCCAATTCGCACTCGTCCAAAGATGGAAATGACGCATAAGAGAAAAGTGAAAAATCATTAGACATAGTGTTACAACACACTCATGATTGTTATCCAGACAAAAGTCCATCGAATAATGTTCCTGTCCGTAAACGGAACAAGTATTTAGGATAAAGGCGGCGCTGCAGTGGACACATGATTATGGATAACAAATGATGGCGCTTAACTTAATCAAAGCGCCATCTGATTTAAATCATTCTCATTTCATGTCTACTCATCTTTTCACCCGCCTCATCCCATCCTTCATCCTGCGCTCACAAATGAACAAGGCCTTTTGTAATAATGACTTCTTAATACTCTTGGGTGAGTTTTTGTAGCGGTCGTTGTTGCTGCTGCCGCTATATCTAAACAACGATCTAGACGGAATATCTTAAACCGTATCATTAATATTATTTCCAAGCGGGACGTTGACTACGACAAAAAGCGACAAACAGACGAATGTATTATTAAAAAAAGAAAAATTAACGAACGACCGAACGTTGCCGAACAACTATCAGGGATCGGATCTTTGGAGAACGGACCAAACATTAAAATTCTTGTCGAACGCGAGGAAATTACCAATACCTATGTTATGCTTACACATTTAATCTGTGCATACCTGTTAGAGAAGGGAAAAATTAATACAACCTAATTTATAACCACATAACAATATGCCGGCCAACAATACAAGTGGTCTCGTGCCTTCATTTGTGTTTGCCATGGACTCATAGCCATACCTGTGCGATGATGTCTGGGCGGCTATAATGTCGTGCTGCGGCCTAGGATCTTCAATAAATTTTGTCACTAAGCGCGTTTTGGTATCCAACCACAATGCACCAACTGTCTACTCCCTCTCTCTGCGTTCCCTTTCGAGAACTCTTGGAGACAATTACGTACGAGAATGGCGTCGGCGACTCGTCGTCGGATTCGAATGATGCGCGGCGGCAACCATACACAAGTGTCACTCGCCTTGCCCGCTGCATCTTATCTTGTATTTTTTTGTTATAGTAAGGATATCTGATCATTGGATCGTGGGAATTGTGTTGAAAAAAAAACTGTCGTGTGTCTGATGTCGCCGTGTAATTAAGTTTAATTAATTCGGTTAATTTAATAGCACCAAATGACACTTTTATTGGAGATCGTTTATTTGAGCACGATCATCATCACTACAAACAACTTACTTAGCCTAATGGCCCAATTCAGCACACAAGAGGTTGTGAAAAACGCCCCGAGAGGTTATTCGTCCTTCTAACATGTGATTATGCTTCTCGTCGGCTGGTGTTGTGTTTCTTCATTTGCAGTTAAAATTGAATCAATCGCGCGAGCCTAAGACCAAACAAACATCAATCATGAAATTACCTTCGGGCAACGACGTTTGGGTAGGCAGAAGGGCGGCCAAAAGGCGTAACCGAATTTCATGGTTTCAGTGCTAATTAATTAATCAACTCGACGTAGCTCGGAGGAATGCACTACATGCGATTCCCGTCGAGCATTTGAATTGTTTGCGCTTCTTCGAAAATTTAGGGAGCTCTTGTTGGTTGGCATTGTGTTTGTATTCCCTTATATTAATTTGACTATAGGGAACCCTGGTTTCGAGGTCAAATCTTGGGACATATACAACACCTGTTCTGAAGGGTATCAAATTAAATAATTAATTTGTGGAGAGAGAGAGAGAGGAACACAAAAATTTCTCGGAATCGTTTCATCACATGTTGCTGATAATAATTTCATTATTTTTGTTCGATATCAAAGAATAGACCAATCTGACATCGTAGATTGCATCCAACTTTGCGAGATGAATTCGAATGGTTTAAAGCCTAATTGATGACGAGGAGTGTTTGGAATTTAAGTTGATTTATGTATTAACAACACAGTTTATAATTTATTTTGGTCTTGAGTGATTAATGATGATCTAAAAGAAATAAACGACGGGCAACATGAGATCATTATGGCAATCTGTTATTTTGATATTTTTTCATTATTTTGTTCGCAAAATCATATCGCTTTCCAATGTTAATTGAATTAGTTAAAATACCTACTTAATTTAAGTGTATGTATCTATATATAATCCACTTTGACTGTCGAAAAATTTAGAAATGGCTATTTGTTATAAGGGTGAAGGGGAATATCATATGCGCATTCGCTTTGTAGTTAATTTAAGAACTCTGAATTCAGTTAAAATCACCTTATTAAATTATTCGATTATTTAGTTCAAAAGCCTCAGTAAGGTGTGCAATAGAGAACCATCAGGGCCATTCACTCTCGAATTTAAAAAATTAACCAATATTATGCATATGTTATGTATATGAATTACGTCCACCATGCTCCATGTTGTTTTTCGATTTCTTAACTCCTTTATATCCTCCACAGGAAGGTAGGTATATTCCCTTTGCCATTACATTTGTAACGCCAAGAAGGAGTCACCGATGACCCCATCATACATACATAGCTATATATACGTTCGTCTGTCTTTCCCTCTGTTTGTCTGTCTGTTGAAATTATGATAACGTCAAAACGAATCGACTTAGGCGGAAGATATTTTGTGAGAGGGCTTCCTTTTACTGTCAGGTTGGTATTGAAAATAGACTACATATATCGGTCGAGTACTAGTTCTGGTACCTTCGATACAATACCAATATTAGGCCGGCCCTTGCGTTGTGCACGTACTAAGTCAAATGCTCAACATTTTGCATGACTTGTATATCTATGCAGTGGAGGGTATCAATTATCAAAGCATCTGCCGATGATAACACTTGTAGGTACTTGTTTTTGTTGAATTAGAATAGAATAGAATTTATTTCGTTACAAAAAATGTACAAAGGCTAGACACCGCACAATTTACAGTACAGAGATATGATATAGGATTACATTTATATCTTTCAGCTGAAATATTTTACATCTATTTAATACATATTATTTAATTAAATTTTATTTATTTTAGCCTCTGCAAAATGACTTCCGTAAATCGAGGCACAATTTGATCACATATCAACAATATCTTACATTAGCCCTCGGCAATGCTATTCACTGCAATCTTTACTTGCAGCGCTACATAGCTCGTCGTGAACCTGGGCCTCAACCAAAGACCCTCTCTAGTTAACCCGCTTAAACAACTGCTAACAGTTCTACACTATAATTTAAGCTACGCTTCGGGATTATAGAAATACTGTATAAGAATCACATAACGTGAAGTCTGAAGTGTTGTTAGTCTTATAATACGGCTAGGTTATAGTAGCTGTTGGACAAGTTCGCACGACTCCAGAACCGAAAGACCCAGGCCAGGACCAGGACCCAGGAGCAATAACCGCATAATGGCTGTTTTTTAGATGACTTTAGTCCCCCAGGTTTACTATCCGCGATGGCTTGGACTTTGAAACGGAGGTTCGGTCTTCCTTGTCTTCTCTAACCTGGCTGCGATTTGAAGATCCTCTTAGCTGGAGCATTATAGTTCATTCGCTCGATGTGGCCGAGCCAATGTATACCTAGTCGACGTGTTTTGGCTTCTTGGACTACAACCCAATTACATCCACGCCTTGGTACAGCTCATGGAGTTCGCGGTTGTATCTTCTCCTCAATTCGCCTCCTCGCAAACAGGACCAAAAATCCGCCAAAGTAGTCTTCTTTCTAAGTAGCCCAGTATCAACTCTCCCCTCTTGCTTATCGTCCAGCATTCGTCGCCATAAAGCAGAACTGGCAGGATAAGAGTTTTTTAGAGCACACATTTTGTCGTTCGAGTTAGGAGTTTTGAACCCAATTGTTTTGCCAAATTGCAACGGTTTCCTAGGGTAGTTCTCCGCCGGATCTCCACTAGAGTGTCAATATTTAAAATCCCAATAGACCTGGGGCCTATACCTACCACAAAACAACAACTTAAATTTAAACAGGCAAATTTTAACAAATAACAACTTTTTCTGTACCCCCAAAACATAAGTGAACAATCGTCTTAACAAAAAATAATTGTTTAAAAGTTAAATTGTTGTTTTGTGGTATAGCCCCCTGATCGGAAAAGGACGAAGCAGCGCATAGGGATAACAATAAATGGTTTATTTGGCCTGAAGGTATAACATACGATAGTATAAGCGCCACCGTTAATTCCATTTGGAAAATTTTCCGCGGCCGCGTGGGCAATATAGGAACTTAATTTTTGTATATACTATATGTTTACCTATATATTAGTACATATAACATAATATATAATCCTCTTCTCTCCTCTGAAAAATGCTTACTTTGTCCTCAACTATTTAAGTATGAAGAATACCGACTATATTACTGAAGTTAAAGATGCTTGCGTCCGGTAACATGTTTGAGGCCTACGATTAGTGGCTTTAGCTTTATGCTCTTGCCGTTAAAAACGTAATGGTTGCACTTAATATTCTTACAAATATAAAAATTATGAGAAGAACAAAATAAGCAGCAACGAAATATCCAATAACACAAATAAATGAAACCTTTCATTCATGATCATTATTCTCTCAGGTTTTCCACCTCGCTAGTCGCGTGAATTTTTCAATGTCATACCCGTTGCTCATAAATATTCAAGAAAATTTTTTTAATTGTGATCATCGTTACGTTTGGATATATGGGCATTTTATGATGATTTTTTTCGAAAAGAAGAAATACTTAATAAACGAAACAGAGAAGTGGAATAATGTGATAAATGTCTCCTGTAATTAATTATCAAAATCCGCTGGAACATTATAAAGACCCAACTTGTGAATGGAAGAATTGGACTCTACAAAAAATCAACATAATATCATAGACAGTGATCGCGAGCGCCGGATGAAAAATAGTCCAATTTATATTAAAATATCGAATTGCTGTGTCAACGGCTTATCTTTAATTGCCCGCTCGACTCGATAGAGCATTTTACTATTTAATCGTATACAAGGCGTTTCAAACATGGAATGGCAAAATAATACAGTATTCGTAGCATAATAAATATTAGTTGGTAATGATGCGGAAAGGGCGAAGATAATAAAGTTCAATTAAGGCTATTATGCTTGTATAAAGATATCAGACAAAAACGTTGCAAAATGTATTATTATGCATGTGCTGTGCACTTAAAAAAAACAGTTTAGTTACACTATTTAGAAACACACTTTTAAAAATTTGGTCAAATTACCTGCATTAACCATGGATAACTAAACATTCCTCTCACAGACTATGCACCACATGGACATTCGCTTGTTCGATGCGAATGGGTTTCAACAGCTTGTTCTGATCCACAGTACCTTCCTTATTAGTCACGTTAATGACTCGTAGGTGGTGTTTATGGTATTGTGGTCGTTAATTCTGGGGATTTTCTGTGACCGTATAGTCAATTATTCAAATGTGTAGTATGTACGTCACTTTTTTTTCAAAAGTTGAAATAACTCATATATATTTACATTTTTATTTTACTATATTTCATTATTTATTGTAATTATTAAACCAGAGTATGTCTTAAGTAGCGGTCGATAAATTCCAAAATTGTCTCTTTTAGTTCAGCCAATTACACACGATAACACAATAAAAATTGTTAGTAAATGTTTAAATAAATGTATACCAAAATTTGTACTTACATTTAATAGAGAAAATTATACTTCTTCGATCTATGTATTAATTTAATAATTAATAATGACTTCATAAAAAAAAATTAATATTTTATTTCGTAGTCTGTAAGGCGAATGATTAGCTACTGTGTGACTGATCATTCGTTTAGTTATCTAGGGTTAAACAATTTTGTTTTTTAACATGAGTTTGGCCAAAGATCGTCTAAGTTTATATTATACATGTAGGAAAAGGTCCAGCCGACAAGTAAAGTTTCGACCCTCCGTTAGCTGATCATAGAAAAAATATATAGACATCAGCAGACCATTCTTATGTGCATATATTCTTTTTGTCAGTTAGTCTAGTTCGAAAAGCCGCCAAGTTAAGTTCGCTAAGTCTTTAAAGTCGCTTTAAATTTTCTTTTTTTTGTAAAATGTTCCTACTTAAACTACCCACTATTACTTAAACTACTTAAACCATCCATTATTACTTAAACTACCTATTATTATTTGTGAACTACCTATACTTGAATTAAATAAAACTACGAATTATTATTAAATTGAAGGACGTGGATCTTCTTATTGAACTACATACATATTTCGGTTTTATCATTGTAAATCAATTTTATTAAAAAAATCTCTACAAAAGTATTTAAGCGATGGAATAAATTTTCCTTGGAAAACTAATATAAAAGTGCTCTGTTATTGCGAGTTCCTTGCCTTTTATTAAAATTGTTAAAGAAATATTGATTTCTTGTGAGCAAGATTGGACTGCAGATTCACCACAGGCTTTACTGCGAATGCACTTGTGGTATTTTTATATATATGTGAATTTGATTGGAATTATATTTAAGTTTAAGATTGTAATTTATAACCGGTCAACTCGGTTATAGCCACAAAAGTGTAGATCGTTTTTATAAAAGCACAAACATGATTACTTTTCAAACAAAAGAACACAAAAAATGTATAACAAAAAATTTAAATAAGAAGATAATGAGATGGTTTTTGCCAATTTTTAGAATAATATTGTTGTAGGGTGATCATTTTAAAAATGTCGTTAATAGGAAAACAAGAAAAGCCAATTATACTGCATTATTAGAGGTACCTACCTATAGATACTAATGCAAATTGTAAATATGGACTACATTTGAAAACGACATCACATTAAAAGGAACTACATCTGTAATAAAATTGAATCATGTGAAAATCAAAAGGTCATGTGGAAAACAATAAAAAGACTAGTTTTAATGGAGAAAAAGGTAGAAATTGGTGAAGTTCAATTCGGTGATAAATTGGAATCTGTGAGCTCTGTTATTGCTAATAAGTTCAATTGGTATTTTATAGAAAGCATAAACGCGATAAGTAACTCTATAAATGTGAGCAATAATCAGTTAAACATTGATATCCCCGAAACGCAAAACGTATTTAAATTTCGGTCAATAAATCTAAGTGAGCTAAGAACAATTTGTAAAAGTATGAATTCTAAAAATGCGCTAAACCTAAATATTAACATTTTCCTCGATTGTTTTGATATAATAGGTCCAATAATATTACAAATAGTTAATGAGTCTTTTCTTCGTGCCGAGTTTCCTAAAAACTTAAAACAATCTACGGTTATCCCAATACCCAAAGAGGCGGGTTCAAATGACTGTGAAAAGTTCAGACCTATTAATATGATGTCAATATTAGAAAAAATTGTTGAAAAGTGTGCTTATAATCAATTTTATAAATATGTCTGTGATAGTAAATTATTAATAGATAACCAATCGGGTTTTCGTCATAACCACTCATGTGAAACTTCATTAAACTGGCTGATAATGACACTCAAGGAAGAAAGACATAGTGGCAATGAAATTATCGCACTATTCTTGGACTTTCAAAGAGCATTTGAAACAGTTGATCGCAGTAGACTTCTGAGTAAATTGTCGAGGTATGGTGTAAATGGGATGGAGCTTAATTGGCTTAAGTCGTACTTATTTGATAGAACCCAAAAGACTTGTGTTAATAACTCAACATCTAGTGCAATTAATACATATTTCGGAGTACCGCAAGGAACTATACTTGGCCCCTTATTATTTTTAATTTATATTAACGACATCTCCAAAGTTTTAAAAAAGTCTAAAATAACGTTGTTTGCCGATGATGCTTTAATGTTTGTAAGTGGTAAAAATGTATGTGAACTTATTGGGTACATAAAAGAAGATTTACTCAACCTATGTACATGGTTACAAAAAAAATGTTAACAAAACTAAATGCATGGTGCTAAATAGTGATGAATTAATTGACTTATCAATTGAAGGAAAAGCCATTGAACAAGTGAATGAAATCAAATATCTGGGTGTAGTATTGGACAATAAATTGAACTTTAAAAGCCATATGATTTATGTAACAAAAAAAGTGTCAAAGAAAATTGCATTCCTGAAAAGGATACGCAAAAATATAACCACAATGTGTTCGATTAACATTTACAATACGATTATCAAACCGCATTTTGAATTCTGTTCCACAATTTTATTTTTAGGCAATAATGAACATATAAATCGACTACAAGTGCTGCAAAACAAAGCCATGAGAATCATTCTCAAATGTAACTTTTACACGCCAATAACATGGATGCTATCGTGCCTGAAATGGTTAAACATCAAACAAAGGATACTTTTTAATACTCCCTTGTTTGTGTTTAAAATGAAACACAATATGGTGCCTAAGTACTTAACATCTAATTTAAATCTCATATGTGATAACCAGCCGTATAATTTAAGAACTAACTGTGATCTTAGACTTCAATTGTATAGACACTCTAGAACACAAAATATGATTAATTATCGTGGCCTTAAATTATTTAATGAATTACCACCTGAAATAAAAAATTAAAGAATCTTAAGAAGATTTAAAAACCTACTCATATCCCATATTAGAGATACAGTTGCATATAAGAAATGAAAATAAATAGATTTTTAGTTTTGCATTTTGTATACTAGTTTATAAGTAATTTAATTATTTATTTACATATACTTATTTATGATTGTAATAGTAATATTTACTAAATAAAATATACATACATACATACATACATACATACATACATACATAAAAATCAAACAAACAATAACTTATAACTTTGTGTACGGATCTAACGTGTGGGCACTTTCAAAAACGAGTAAACACATTTTTGGTTAATTCGAAAAAAATAAATAGCCGCGGATTAAAACCACCGGAGTTAATGCGGCATCAATTCGGAATGGATGATTTTTACTTATTTAATCCCCTTGGCTCTTTACTGGTCGAAATCCCAAAATTCCTACAAATTTGTGAAAAAGAACAGCAACAGATTCTAAATAAAATACTCTTCATTGTATACATATCTTATTATAATAATACATCGTCTTGCTCAAACAAAGTAACATTCATTTGACATTTTCTCAATTTCAACTAATGCCAACATGTAGTAATAAATTAGCCCCACCTACCGGAAAAAGAAGGATAACATCTGCCGAGCAATCGAGACTGCGAAATGGTTGTAGACTATGCCATTCATTGCCACGTCCAATAGAATGGTTTTTGAACAAAATGTTGTATTTATTTATTTCTCCTCACTTAGTTATCACTCCTTTTAATTTGTCTTCTCACATAATTCTTATTCAATACAGGAAAATAAATATTTAAGGAAGCCAACGGTATTAACCAGCTTTCTGCTTCATCTAGAAGCTGAGCTAGAGACCAAAATCTTATACGATCAAATTATATTTATTTGAACAAATCAAAAAATATTAGCAACGACTGTTCTTGAAATCACATCGAACTTTCACAAATACATATAACAATCCCTTGGACAGACACAGAGTACATAGCAGCGATGACACTTTTTTAAAAATGGTCAAAACTTTATGTTTAGCGTGTGTTCGCTTTTTAAACAGTAAAAAAAACCTTTTTAACGAAAATAAAATCTTTATTCTGGAAGCCTCATGTTTCCTACAAATAAACTTTAAGAAACTTTAATAAAACACATCAATAAAATTGAATTCAACGGGTGCAAATCGTTTCTTCCTTAGAAATGCAATTTAATTGCAGAAGTCACGAAAACATACTTGGCATCTTCATCGACTCTTGTACAAACTTCATGAGCCCACCCTTTGGACACTTGGTATATACATGCACTTAATCTAGCCGTGGGTCGCCTCAGTTGGGTTCGATTTTGAAAAAAATACTTGGCTGAAGATGCATATATTTATATTACTTAAACCGGCTTTTACTCACTTTTGTGTAATCTATATATAAGTATATATACGCCTTCCAGCAGATAAAAAGCCTTTTAAAATTCATTTGAAGATTTATATTTTAAATAAACTGAACTTAATTTTGACACGAACGTTCTGAATGAAAACCACTAAAATGAGCATAACCCAATTTCGCACACACTGCAAATCTGACAGTAAACCCAAGCAGTGGGGTTGCAGGGGCAGCATGCCCACCCATACGTATTAAACTGTTGAATGTATACCTATACTAAGTTCCGACAAGAAAGTGGCTATAGTTGCCACCTTACATGGGAACTAAGTCCACTTTACGAAAGTGGTTTTATTTCCCAGGGACTTATTTCCCTGCACCCTTTCTGACGTCTTCACCGAGCTATCATATTTGGTAGATATAAACTGCCCTGCCATCTCATAAGCCACGTGTTACCATTTAAAGTACATATTACCAATTACATTTTTTGCATACAAAATAGTACGGTTTTCCCCCATTACCCCTAGCTATTGTATTATACCTATACTAGCTTTTGGCCACGGCTTCGCTCGCGCAGTCCTCAGGATTGGGCACACAGAAATTCCTTCACAGTCTTTTTTATAAATATAACGCACAGAAAACCTACCTAAGAAAGTACTTAAAGATCAGTTAGCATCTCTTAAAAAAAAATTAGGTCTAACGCCCTATTGGTGACAACAAAACACATCAAAAATATAGATATGATCAATTTGTTTGTGAAGCACGGGATCTCAACAAAGATCACACTATAGAAGACTGAGCCACTATCTACGGAACACATAATATTTCTTAGTTAGCCAATCCTTAATTATATTCCACAATGCCCAGATCTTCCTACACTGTGCAACATATGCAACCGGAAAGATCGTGAGGAAGTGTACCACTCTCTAGCAGTATAACCCCATTCTTACAGAATTCCGGTTGAATAACTCGGACCTCAAGCTAAATTTCCAAAATCGGACAAATTAATTATCTTTATTTCTTATAGAGAGTACACTAACCGAGTTTGAAGTCAATCGGATGAAAAATTAAAAATGTTCCCATACAAACTTTGACCCCGCCTTTTGCCCCTTTAGGAGTTGAATTTCAAAAAATCCTTACTTAGTGCATCATAAAGGAAACCTCTGTGCAAAATTTCAGCTTTCTAGAGCAAATAGTTTAGGCTGGGCGTTGATGATCTGTCAGTCGGAATCTTCATTTTTATTAAATAGATAGATTATAGTATTGAGGATAGACCTCCTTTCTGCAAAATATCGTTAATTCATACTGAAGTATGTTGTTGATAGTGATAGGTGCTAGTGTAGACATCGCAGTATCTCATGCAAGGTAACAAGGTGAGAAAAAAATAACTAGAGTGAATTTAAGAGAAAAAGTTTTTTTTTGTGGTTTACTCAAGTAAGTGTAGATAGTTGTAAACGCCGGCTATCCGGTATCCGCATCCGCTTAAGCATAATAAGAGAGTTAAATCTATATGTAATTGTTTTTGTTTACTGTGCTTATGCTGAGCGAGTTTACGTTTTTCATGGTGTTATTTTCAATATCAGTGGTACCTTCAAAAGGGGAAATGACACCCAAAAATGTGGGGATATATGGCGCCGGTGCCATTTCACCCTCAGTACAAAAAAAAAATTAGTATGGAATAGACCGGATGTCAAATCAATAACCGATCTTCGTTAGTGATTGCAGAGAAGGGATCACGCAATGTAACTGCAGTCACATCTGCAGAGAGGTAAGACCATAACGGTCATTGGATGCTGCAACGCAGTAGAATGATGTGCCATTTTTAGTCACATGACTCTTGCACGTCGTATATGAACACATCCAACAAGTATGACAACAGTAATCAAAAGAATAAGTACGGTGCCATTATACCCCTTCATATGGCGCCATATTACCCTCCATTTTTATACCCTCCACAGGAAGGTATATTCACTTTGTCATTACCAAGAAGGATTCACCGGAAACCATATAAAGTATATATATTCTGAATCAGGATCACATTCTGAATCGATTCGATGGTTGTCAGGTTGGTACTAAAAATGGTCCATGTCGGTCAAGTAGTTCTGGTACTTACCATACAAAACCTATATTAGGCACATGCGTGTACCTGTAAGTACAGTACATAATATAGTGGAGGGTATCAAAGCATCGGCCAGGCCGATGATAACACTTTTACTTGTTTTGTTTATCTTTTTTTTTAGTTTTTTTTTTGTTGCAAAAAACAATATTTTTTAACTCTGAATTCCTTTTGATGTTCATATTTTACGCTTTAAATTAACTGAAAAATAAAGTTCCTTATGTTTAAAATAAAAATCTTTTTATTTTCTGAGTTAAAAACAAAAACAAAAAGTGGTGCCATATTTGCCGACTTTACCCTACCTATGTACGGTAGGTACGTATATAATTTAGTTTATTTTTTTAACTTTGCGAAGCCAACACAAATACCTGGGCCGTTCAAACTTTCAAGAAATTACTTACTAGTACCTCAAGTACTTTGACTTTATTTCGTTCAGTTCCTGTCAATGTTTCACGTTTTTATTTATTTATCAATGTACAAAGTTTCAAAATGATACGAGGAACTATTAGTGAGTTATGAAAAAGGCCCCCTTAAAAGGATCATCGCCAATAACTCAGGCCCCAAACAAAATTTTCAAAATCGGACGAATAACATTTTTTTATTTTTTATATATGTAGGATGAAAAAAAAAAGTGTTCCCATACTGTGACCGTCCCATTTTACCCCTTGAAGGGTCGAAATATCCTTCTTTATTGCTTGTATACATTTTCAGGTTTTGGCCCCTTATCTTGTCTTGACAAGTGCTTCCATCTTTTCTTTTTCGATCTTTGAGTGTTGGTCATATTTTAATGTTTCTAAGTAAGACCTCCCTCTTGACTTATTAGCTGGAAGAACAACAGCATAACCGCTTATTGAATTGGTATTTATTTTTTTATATCTACATATGTATTTGCAAATTATTCATGGCAAAACTGACTGTGACTGTGAGCAACGTCCGATCCATCCCACTTTATCTTATAGTTTGGTATTGTGACCAGATCCGCCACCATAGTTTAATCGAAATCTAGATGAAGACTAATAAATAAATAAATAAATAGGTGGCGCAAAAGGCGGGTGACACCCAAGGCCTAGCTTCTCGCAACCATTCGTTTTGCGTGAGTTTCTATTTTTGGGACGAATGGAAGGGACCTACAATTTTATGCCGAGTTCGAACGGCTGAATTGAGAAGCATTTTCATGACAGTCATACTCTCGGATGTTCGTCAGACGTTCGCGAGAGGTACCGCAGTAGAAAAAACTTTAAGATGTAATTTGTGTTTTTCCGGGGATCGAACCTGGGATCCCTCGCACAGTAGTCCAGCACTAGCACACTAACCACTGCACTACTGCGCCCACATGTAGGTACATAGATGTAGACTATGTATTTTTAATATTGTCAAAACAAATCTATTAGCAATCCTTTTAGGTATTGAATACATGTACAGCGCTCCAAAATTTGTGTCTTTGCGGTAACACAACGAGTATGCCTACCCCAGTATTCGGGGTGTGGACACTTTACCGCACTACAACTGTCGGGCGCCTAAAACTCAAAAACTATTTAACTGGTAGATATTATGATTTTTTTTATTAATTAAACTGCAACCCCCTTTTAGACTGGTAAACAATTTAAATACTGTACACATTCTTTAACAGCAAAATATGATCTTAAGGTCAAATAGGTACTTAGGAAACTGTCAATAAGTCCTCTTTTATAGGTCATGGATGCTATAACTCAACGGTGGTTCTCAAAAATGATGTTCTCAGGAATGGTGTTCACAAAAGCTAATTTCGTGGGAGAACTTCCGGACTTCCCGAAAAACATCTTGACCCAGCCTCTTTATTTTTATGGTTTTGCATTAACCATTAACATATGATTCTTATTTTATCCGAAGTCACCGAACGAAGCCGAATGAGCTCCTTAATTTATTTAAAATCAAAATGATGTCCCTACTGTCAGATACCCACATTCATGAACTTATCAAGTTCCATTACCAAAATATCTTATAGTGAGTCGCTGCAATCTAATGTATAATATGTATTTAAACCCAAAAAAAACACGATTGCCCTTTATGAATAAATTAAAATTACTCGTATAAATATGCACATATCTATTATATGTTGATCATGTAGGTGTAGGTATATTGGCTGCAGTATGTCTTAACGTTGTGGGTTGTTGTTTCACTAATTTAGGAAACAAAACTCATAACCTGGTAGTTCGAGTTAAAATTTAAAAAAAAGGAATAAAAACGGTCAGGAGAAAGAAACCGAAAAGGAAAATCTCTTAAAACATGCGAGAGCAATGAAACGAAGAAAGCTTGATTTATAAATAAATTATTGAAAAATGTTTGAGAATAAAGTAACAACACAACTACAAAAATAAATAAATAAATCGACATCACTCTCAGCGCACAGCGGTTGGTCAATGTAAACATGCACGGCAGGAATGTTCTTATGTTGGGATTTGGGAATCATTCCTTCACTGATCTGAAAACGAGAAGTAGTGCGAGTGCCTGTGCAGTGCAGTGTATGGGGATGGCCAACAGAAAAAAAAAATACTTCGACGAATTCCATGCTAGAGTGCTGAAATTTCGAAATAGTTTTCGACCGCAACGAATCAATTGTCACCGTATCCGGAAATCTCTAAACTGAGCAAACAAATAAATGTGCTGGGTTATTAGAAGTGTCCCTAGGTCGGGCACGAGCTCTATACAAATTTGTTTTTGGTTTTATCTTTACACATGGGCCTTAAGTGTGGTTGATACCTATATATGGCAGTGGAACACAAGGACAAGAGTGACTTTATTGTTCTAGGAGGTCAAGAAATGCATGCTTCTATATAGGGAGATCAATCACTTTTATGGACTTTTATTTTTAAATAGTTTTGAGTTGAAATCAATAAATCATAGTAAAGACTCCTTTGCTATTGGTATCACTTGACAGGGTCTTTGAAAAATTAACTATCGAGTAACGAAGCATTAATACACTGATAGGAGTAAGAGATCCTTATGTAAATCAATATCATTTCATTGGTCATTGGTTCATAAACAGTCAGCACAAGAACCGGAGAACTTCACTTTTCTTCGAATTCTGTTCTTTAATGTAAATTAATAAATATATTGAGTGTCGTTTAATTTAATAAAAAATTTAAAAAGTCATCCTCGTTGATTTTAAAGCCCAGTATCCTGCTTGCGCTAAATTTTATCTCCCATACAAAAATGTCTACAAAGATAAAATTTAGCAAAGCAGTTTCATATAGATGGGGCACACTAAATATTGGTGCATTAAATCGGCGCTAAATTATGACATTACCCGAAACAAAACAAATTGTGAATTGAATATTTCGTAGAATACTTGAAAAGCGATGTAAGTGAGTAGGTAAAAAATAACAACGATATTAGTACACCTTCTTTGAGCTACTTCGACTTACTTGGTGTTGCTGTTGATGTCAGTGGGGATTTTTCAGAACTATTCAGGGTGGCCGATGGACCCAAAGACTGTTTCTACGAGTTCCTCGACCAAACATATGAGCAATACCTTACAAGTTTAACGTTTAAATCGCCCTTGGTGATTTTAGCCCTGAAATAGGCAAGTATACGACATAACATACCCTACATGACACCATGAAAACGGACTTGAGCTAATTGAATAATGGTCATATTAAAAGATAACCTGGAGCCAGTACCACGAAACAACAAGTATTGTTAAACAGCAGCAATTTATCGGAGCAATATGTTAAAAATGCTCCCATTATACAATACCTACTTGTTGTTTCGTGGTACAGGTCCCTGATGGACAAAAGAAGGCGCCAGTCATCCCAAACCACAGAAATGATACAAATCGGCGGCATATTGTCAGGTTTAAAAACCGTAATCGCCAAAGGTAAAATATAAAACGCAAAATTTTAAAATTGTCCACTCCAAATTCAAAAACCGTTAAAAATCAAATGAATTTGTATAGATCTTGTAATTTATACGTAAAAAAAAATTTATTTAAAAAACAAAACGAAAATCATTCTATATTACATATTCGAAGTTATTTTGTTTGACGTTTGACGTATGTTATTAATTAATTAATTTTGTTTGGCGATAGAATGTTTATGTTGTCTTAAATATATAAAAAAAAATTATGCAAACAAATATTACAATTTTGGGTTGGAAAATAACTGATCTGCAGCTGTTTAGCTGAAAACTAAGTACAAGGCATGACATTACCTGCCTAGAAGTATTTTTATACAAATTGAAAACGGTGTTGTCGAGATATGAGCACTTCTTAAAGTGCCATTCATAGCGATTGTGGTGGATATCGAAGGATAACATCATTTAAGAGAAAAACTGAGTTTAAAATCAAGTTGAGATTGTAGCTTAAAAATTAATTTCTGCGGTCATTATACCGTTATCGAGAAAGAGCCAATTTTCAAAAGTACCTTTGTTGGACTTTTCAGAGTAAAATTGGGTATGCAATCATGTTAAGCATGCCTACATTAAACTCAACTGTTAATTTTGGTTCAAATCTTTAGAGCCGTTTTCTAAAAAATCTAAATTTTTTTAAATTTCGTAGAATTTTCGTATGGGAAGTGCAGTTAATATTAGGGCTATAGCATAAACAGAAAAAAAACCCTCCTAGCGGTGAGCCCACAAACTCTAAATACGAAGTTTGAAACAAATCTGTCCAAGCGTTTAGGCTTCAGGGAGACCCTTTAAGTTTCCCTATCATCGTAATATCAGAATTGATTAAGACCTCGAGTTCGAAATTTTGTACGAAAACAATACTATACGTATATACGAGAAATTAAAAAATCAGGGCGACTCAACTGAACCTTTTTCATAGCGAAGCGGCATCAATATTGATGACTAAGTATTTAGCGGAGGATTTATTTGATATAGCTCTGTTAGTATATGGAAGACCATCGACCAATTCTTCACACTTCTATAAATATGTATCTACATATTAGAAAAAATGTGTAATGCTGGATAGATACACACGAACATCATCTGAGATAGGTGTATGTATATAGTTTAGTTCAAAGTAACTCGCCTCGCAACTTGAACATCATAGATTTTTCATCAGTGCTATGTATATTTTGTCATCGAAGTAGTTCTTTGTTTGTATTAGATTATGACTTATGATTTATGATAAAACTAAATGAGTTTCTCAACCGCCTCATAAGCCTTTCCTTCCTCCCACAATACGATTGACTCCGAATACGCTTTAAATACCTACTTTATATTTACATACTATACTGTGTAATGAATCCATCTCTCAGATGATTTAGCGGCTCTAGTACATCTTCCAGAGTTATGACTCTATCCAAAATATAATTTTGAAAATTAGATTAGGACTAATGAAAGGAAAATGTGCTTTCGGTGCGATTCAAAAACATTTTTAAATGCGCCACAAGTGTTTCCTGACGAATCCTTTTGCTTTTTACATATGGACTCATCTAAATTTTTTTGCAGCTTCCAGAACACTGATGCATCCTTACACCCTGCTAATTTTCCTGCCTCTGATTTAAGATATTTTCGCTTATTTCAATGCATAATGGCTTTTAAGTATGCTCAAGTTTGATTTTAAATTTTTTCATTCTTACGGGCTAAATCTTTATATGGCACCAATTGTTCTTGAAATAAGCTGAAACAATCTTAAAAGATGACATTGAAACACAAAT
The DNA here is from genome assembly GCA_949372485.1 of Cheilosia soror. Lineage (NCBI taxonomy): Eukaryota > Metazoa > Arthropoda > Insecta > Diptera > Syrphidae > Cheilosia > Cheilosia soror. The sequence goes on along the minus strand of OX443562.1, from coordinate 48,297,522 downwards.
CAGCCAAAATCTTGAGTTAGTTTTTTTTTGTTCTCGAAACAAGCCGAAACAACCTTAAAATATTATTGAAACACAAATAAGGGACAAAACAATCTTATTTCAAGCTTGTTCATGATTGAAACAAGCGCAACAATTCTTAAAGTGCATGCATGCATTTTGATTTTTATTCGTTCCTAAAATGCACACTCACACTCCACAAATTACATCTTAAAGTTTTTTCTAATGCGCCTCCTCTCGCGAACGTCTGATAAACATCCGAGAGTATGACTGTCATGAAAAAGCTTCTCAATTCAGCCGTTCGGACTCGGCATAAAATTGTAGGTCCCTTCCATTATAAATAGAAACTCCCACAAAACGAATGGTTGCGAGAAGCTAGGTCTTGGGTGTCACCCGCCTGTTGCGCCACCCATTTATTTTTTTTTTAATTCACACTCACTTACTGAGTGAATTCTCATAAGGCAACATTAAAAATTTAATATTATTACCTATCTACTGATGTGAGTGAAAGATCTGAGGTTTAGATCTTGAATATCTAAAATAAATTTGTTTCAAACATAATGTAAGAACCACATTGTTAAAATAATCGCTAAACAGGTTGAAGTAAGATTTTTAAGCTTACTAAAAATTTAAAAAGAAGATTTTTTGGTCTTAAAAAACGAGCTTAAATTAAGATTTTTGTACTTGGAATACGATTTTCCGAGATTACCATACTTTCGTCCGCGAACAGGCTTCAAATGACACTGATGACTGATATTCTTGATTTTAACTCTTTTTTTCTGAGTGTACAGTACACGCCTCTCTCAGAAACTCTTAATTAAAAATACGAAAAAGTTTAAGCCAGATAAACGAGAGCTGTCTTGCCTTTTTACACTCCTCACTTCATAAAACCACATTTCCTTATTAGACATTTTAGTTTTAACACTTTGATGACTAATGGAGAATGCTTCTTTAATTGTATTTTCACAAACCTATGTGAAGTAGTATGTTCTTAAAATTTCCTCTTCAAAATCTGCTGCTAAGTGACAAAATGTTGTGATAATCGGCAGGTGTTTTGAACATGTGACATGTACCCCTTTCATAGGATACCATATGCAACCCCATTCTCCACCAATCAGATAGCAATCTATAACGATAAGATCCTTGCTTTCCCGCAAATGTGACTTCCCCATGCTCATCACTGGTTCTACATCCGAAAATACGTGCGAAATACTACCGTTACCGTTTAGGTGTGTAAAAAAGTTTTTGTCGAGTTCTGTTAAGGCTGAACTATAATAGTCGAAAGCAAACGGAAGCTAATGTCGTAATTCTACGTCAAGTTTTCTTCAGTGCTGTCAATTGCTTAAGTAGCCCATAGTAGGCGTGTGTATACGGAAGCGGCTGTCAAATAGTATTGCCGGTTATTTTTGTGTTGTTTCCTTATTTTCAATTGTGTTCCTATATTTACCCACGCGTTTTCTTTTTTTTTATTTTATTAAAATAAAATAGATCCCTCTTGTCATATAATAATTTATTTTCCTGTACTAAATTTATAAGCTCGGACAGAAAATCATACTCCTCTACGGAAGCCGTTTTTTGATTTGAATAAATTATTTTTCTTGCAAATACAAAACACAGCTGACTGTCTGTCGAGTTTTCGTACAAAAGTGCGAATAAGATCGCTCTTTCGCAAGTGAGCGCAAGTGACAGAAAACTTAACGAAACTGAACCAAAGGCCATTATGGTCGAATAATACAAATCCCATGTATTCGCACTATTGCGGACGTGGTCGTACGGAGCAATTCGACTATTATAGTTCAGCCTTTAGTCGGCTCTCACATTGAGGCAACATTCAATAAGCAACTAGCAATAGGAAATACGCAATATTATCGCTCACAGTTATTTTACATAGAATTAAATTAGAGGTCTCACATCAAAGCAACTCAATATCGCTCGAACGAAAAATGTTGCTGGTTGCTACAATAATTATCGCTAGCGATACATAGCGCATGTTGAAAAGCAAAATAATATTGCTTCCTAGTAGAAATATTTGTCATTATTGACGCATTTGCGCATACTACGTTTCGGGGCTCATTCGATAACAGTTTTGAAATTGGGTGGATATGCTCTGAGTTCCTTAGCGCAAATATTTCCACCATGATTTATTAAATTAGTAAATGCAGGGTGTACCCAATATTTCCTATTCTTTTGTCTTTTTTTTTTCTTAAATGGAACCACATTAGAAAAATCGAATCATCGGTGTCGTCGGATGGCATGTTAGTTAGAAATTTCAGGCAATACTGTTGCTTCGATGTGAGAATAGGCGACAATAAAGTTGCGTATTGCTTATTGACAGTTGCTAGTTGCTTAGTTGCTTATGCTTGTTTCCTTAATCTGAGAGCCGCCTTATAGAAATTGTATCGATGAACGCGTAGTAAAAACAATCAAATCAATACCTGTCGCGAATTTTCATTTATGTGGAATACGTCATAGTTATGTAGTATGTCCATTGACTTATTATACTTCCAAATTTTCCATGGTGCTTCAGTTTTGATGACAATACAATAAAATAATAGTAAAAAATAAAAAAATGTTGTAAGTTAATACTCGTAGAAACTAATCTGCACTAAAACAAAAAAAAAAAAAAAATAATAGTTTAAAAACTAATGAAACGCTTTTATAAGTACTGCTATACTGCACTAAAGCAAGCATCTCGGGGCGCTGATGAAGCGTTATTCAGAGAATCTTATTGAAATATGTTTGAATATTCTATAAAAAAATCACATACATATTTTTAATAAGATATCTTAGGTTAGGGTTAGGTTAGGTTTGAGGGAAGTGCACAGCTTTAAAAGTGCTGTGCTACCACAGGGGCCTTTTGGTCCATTGTGATCCCTTGGTTTTTGGTCGTGGATACAAATTTTCATTTTATTGGTCAACACAAAAAACATGCATAAACACTTTATCTGGTTTCTTGGAGTTGTTCCTTGACGGGGTTGGTCTACTAAGTATCGGAGGTGCTTGATGGTCTCCGTTTCTTCTATGTCTTGACAGCTCCTGCAGTAGCCTGGTGAGTAAGATATCTTATTCCATATCAATACGACCGCTTCTTGAAGCAATATGAAAACTTATTGAAGAGTATATTATGAAAATTTCAGCAATAGGAAAAATCTTTTTGAAATTGTGTGTAAACACGTTTGGAAAAATATGGAAAACTTATCATCACTCAACTTATCATATTTTAAAAATATTCTATTTATTTATTTTTATTTTTTGTTATTGTCATATTTTACATATAGGTACATATTTACAATAAAAACAAAATTAACAATTTCTTCTGAAAAAAGGAATAATAAAATAATACCTCTTCAAAATTTTAAAGAGAAGTCTTATAGATTTAAGAAGATTTCCTTTTAACGTTTTTAGACACAATTTTTTAAAAAGCTTGACTTTTTAAGGCCAAATGGTATTAAGGTTTTCATATTATTTTTATCATTTAATATGAATTTTGTGGCCGCAGTAGCGCAGTGGTTAGTGAGCTGGACTACTGTGCGAGGGGTCCCAGGTTCGATCCCCGGAAAAACACAAATTACATCTTAAGGTTTTTTCTACTGCGCCACCTCTCGCGAACGTCCGACAAACATCCGAGAGTATAACTGTCACGAAAAAGCTTCTCAATTCAACCGTTCGGTTCGGACACGGTATAAAATTGTAGGTAACTTCCATTCGTTCCAAAAATAAAAACTCACACAAAACGAATGGTTGTGAGAAGCTAGGCCTAGGGTGTCTACACGCCTGTTGTCAATGTTGCCAATAACTTTATCATATGAGACTACAATGGTTTGCACTACAAACAACTGTACGTTAGAGATGGTGCCAGTAAACCAATAATTAGTTTCGAGTTTAACTAATTTCGAAACTAACTTTAGACACTTCCGATAAAGCTGACCTAATATAGGTGTTGATAAACGATTTTCTTGAATTATTATCAGCAATAGGAATTAAAAATTGTTATGGTCGTATTATACCTTATAGCTTATACGTAGGTATAAACAACGCATGCGACATAAAACTAAAATCAAAACAACATATGTCAGCTTGAATTTTGATTTATGACATGGAAAAATTAGTAACAAAAAGTCAAATGTTTTATTGCCTTACCTCGTAAAATACTTTGTGGCCTAGCATCTTAAGCCCCTTTGGCAAAACCTCATGACAATTTCGTAGGATAAACATAGTTTTAAAAGTCAATCGCTTTACAACTATCAAATTTTCGTAGATTTTCATTCTTGTCTAGCACGAGCAGTTTTCATCTCCCTTTTTTACACAAATATACACAAGGACAACGAAAAGAAAATAGGAGTTCTTCCAAGGACACTGCCAGTACCTACCGACTTTCTATCCTTTTGTTTTTGAGATGGAAGATTTACGATACCGAGATGTATCTATCAATCTTCCTTCGTGTCCATCAGTCACAATCACAACCTCATGACTGTATGATCAACTCTAACAAGAGAAGTCCTTTCTGTTTCATTTCCAGGTATTGAAAGACAATTTACAGCTCATCCAGCAAATGGCATATCCTTCCAGCTACATTCATGGCCTATCCGTGAGGTATGTTGCTGGAACGAATCGGAAAGTTGTAAACCACCCAATTCATCAATTGTCTCATTTTTGACTCTTGTTTCGGCGGTAATGTGCCAACAGTATCGGATATGTATACCTGAATTATGTTGATGCTTTGTTTGTTTACTCTTGGAGGTACTATGCAAACCAACACAAATATCTGCCTGTGAGTGAAGATACTTTATTTTTAATTGAGGTTCGCCAGAATTGAGATGACTTTATTCATTGGATTTAAATGGAAAGGAAGGATATCCTACGTACCTGACAGAATAATGCTCATGCTTACGCAAAAAATCCCATCGCTGGCTGAGGATTTTATGCTCATTGGAATTGGGAACTCAAGGGCGAGAACAACGATAGAAGTTGTCAGTACAAGATGTTATAAATCTTGTTACTTTTCGGGATTCTGTAAAAATAATTTGACGTTGCGAGAACTACAAAAAAGTAGAGAACTTCTATATAATTGGAAGAAAACTCTTTCGTGTAAATTTACAAAGAATTCGACAAAACATCGTACTTCTTGTCACTCTGAAAGCAAATTAAATGGGTGTTAGAAACAATGTATTGCAGTGTAAATGACTATGTTTATATGATTTACAATTTTTTTTAAAGATATGCGCCATTCAAAGGACCATTTAAAATAAGCGCAACTAAATTTAACTTCACTCTTACTTGCTGAAGGAGTTAATCTTCTGCTTTTCAGTTCAGAAGAATAGATAAGGGGTTTCTTCTCTGGATTAAAAAGAATTAAGCAATACATAGTTTTTTCTACTATCCCACATCCTGCCAACGTCTGAGAAACATTCGATTTTTTTTAAAAAAGTTTCTAAGTCAAGTCATGCCAATTCGGACAAAAATTGCGAAACAGGTTAGGTATCTATACGTATACCGAAATATCTAATACGATTTCTTAAATTTTAGGTTGGGAGAACCGTTTCCTACGGGTCTAAACGATGTTCTACAGATTATACACATATGCTATGCATACTATATGTTTACCGTATTTACCTGCCTTTGCCTGTGCCCAGTAGCCAGGAATATTGTATATGGACTGATAAAATTTGTTTTTACTTTTCGTATTATATTATACCTAGAAACAAAATAAAAAGTTTTGTGAGAAAGAGATTAGCACAGCAACAGCAATGTTAATAATGCGGAGTTATTATTTATACCTAATATTAATTTAATGGGTTGGTGATAAAATATCCTTTTCTATGTAAAATCCCTTACTCCAAAAGACCCAACGAGAAAATCGCCATGGACAAAAACCACCATTTTTAGATTTGGTATTATTAATTCTGTCGCCGCGACACCTAAAAATTGTGTTAAAAAGTGAAAAAACGTATTGGGACATGCTTCCCCCTGCAACCCCCCCTGCCTGGGGTTACTGTAGGATTTGGAGTAAGTATACAATGTTGGTTTATTTTGCTTGTAGGAGATTTTGGCATAGGAAATTTCGCCTCGGGAGATTTTGGAAAAAGAGAAAAAAAAAATAAAAAATGAGAGATTATGTCCAATAAGGGATTTTGGAAAAGGGGATAACGTAGGGATCCCTAATTTAATTCATATAATATAATAATACTAAAAACAAATCTGATGTGCATTTTCGTGAGATTTCAGATTTCTGCTGCGCAATCAAACATAAAATCCATATTTGTATGTATGTAATTTTGTTTCACTTGTGTGTCACACATTAGGTACCTAATATTAACACAACTCGCAACGTTTTTATTAGAAAACTCGTTTACACATAGTAATAACAAAAAAATAATTCAAAAAAACGTCCCACCGACATATACACGTTGGTAGTGAAATGAAAATCCTGCCCCAAAAACCGCAAACAGTTATTTCCTATATGCGATTCCCAGAAATTCTGCTGCAATTTTCTTTCGGTAATATCTAAAATTTCATCTTTTCTTCTTCTCTACGAGACTTGTCCCGATGATATCGGCAAAATTCACCTTTACCTGTAATCCTATTTTAATAATTATGAAAGTTAAATGTATGTATGTATGTAATAGAGACATTAGCACAGGCCTCGGCCCTCATTGAAGCTAAGCTCTGGGCCTCCGGGTATCGTAGAATAGCGCCAATGCAAATGGACAAACTAAACCCGTAAATAAACTGATTAAATAATTACAGAGACGTAAATATTCAAGGTTCTTACAACCGTATTTATCAGGAACATAGGATGTGGAGGTCCCATTTGTTGTAAATCTCTTCGGTATAGCTTCTTCATCAGCTCGTTATGACTGTAGCGAATTAAGGGACAACATTTCAGAATGACTCCATCATTTTTCAACTTTTTGATTCATGTCCTTCTTTCTTGAAGATTGTTTCAACTACCGGAGCTCGGAGCGATGTCTCGAATTGTCAATAATAACAAACCAACAAATTTTATTTTCAAAAATTAGAAAATTAATTTTATTTTTTTTATGTCTTATTTATTTGACATAAAAAACCCGGATCAATAATTATGAAAGTTAAATGTTATTACTTATTAGTTATATATAAATTGCATAATACTACATCCCTAACCGCATAACTTATTTACTGAACTTTTGTTGAAAAACAACCCAGACGTCATATTCCTTTTGGAAACGATAGAGGCAAGTACCGTCTTTTTAGAAGGGACAATCAGGAACCTGGCGAGACCAGTACTGCTGTTTTAGTCAGATCTTCTTTTTGAGGAAGTCGAAGTCACGCAACATGCGTAGCTGCAGAGGATAACAGGTGACTGGCTAAAAGGCAATTCGCATCAGCGTACTCTTTTGATATATCTATCTTAATGTAACTTCACATTTCCCATTCCCCTACACTTGTTGACAGTTTTTTTTTAAATGCTTCTCCCGGGAAAGGCAAACCTATAACGCTTCATCAGCGCCCCGAGATGCTTGCAGATGTATGTTAGTTCTGCACTTAAATTGCTGCAAATTGTAGTCTTCTGGAAGCGAGTTCCAAAGTTTGCTTGTCCTGTAACAGAAGGAGTTTTGGAAAGATGATGTCCTCGCGGTTGTCAAGTGTACTGTATGGTCATGAGCATTAGCAGCCTGTTTTGTGGGTCGCCCAAAAGTTGCATATAGAGGGATAATGTCCTTGAGTTCCTCGGGACATCTACCATGGAAGTACCTATAGAACAAACATATAGGTCAGCGACTTGTCTTCTGTGCACCAACGGTTACAGATTCGATGTGAGTGTAGGGTCTCAGATAAGTCGAACTGCTCGTCTCTGTATGCTGTCAAGTAGGCTAAGTGAATGTTTCGGGGCCGAGCTCCATATATGGGAGCAATATTCCAGGCCTGGTCTAACCTGTGCTTTGTAGAGAAGGAGAAGTTGCTTGAGGCTAAAGTACCTCTTTGCTCTAAATAGGTAGCTCAACTTAGCGGACGCCGATCTTGCGATATAGGATATGTGGTCCTGCCATGTGATTCCTGAATTGACTGTGACTCCTTGAAGGTGCATTGAGTCCTTGGGATGGATTGGATAGTCATCCATTTGGATCTGAGGAACTGTTGATGCATTTTTCCTGGAAAATGTTGTGATTTGTGTCTTGTTCGCATTAAATACAACCAAGTTGTCTTTTCCCCACTTCAAGATTTTGTCCAGATCACCATTTAGAGAATTAATTTGTTCACATCTCTGACTGTGTGATGTAGCCGCATTCACAGGGCTACTGTTCGAGATAGAGGATATAAGAGTGCTGTCATCAGCAAAGCTAGTAGATATTATTATTTGTCGATCCAAGCAAATCGTTGATGTGGAGAAGAAATAGAGTTGGGGAAAGAATAGATCCTTGGGGCACTCCTGCATTTATAGCAAACGAATTAGATGATACACCATCTACCACAACTTGGATCGATCTTCCCAGAAGAAAATTTTGCAACCATCCGCAGAGTTGTTGTGATAATCCATAAGCCGCTAACTTGCCTAATAGGGCTCTATGCCAGACTCGGTCAAATGCCTTTGATATGTCCAAGGCTACGGCTCTGGATTCGCCGTGTTGTTCAATTGCTTTCGTCCATAAGTGCGTTACGTAGCTTAACAGGTCTCTAGTGGAACTACGGCTCCGAAATCCGTATTGCCTGTCACTTATTAATCGGTGGCCTTCTAGATATTTGATTATTTCGACATTTATTGCCTTTTCCATTACTTTTGAGAGCATTGAAAGTAACGCTATTGGACGATAGTTTTGTGGCAGACATTTCCTCCCTTTCTTTGGTATAGGTTGAATGCGAGCGGTTTTCCAGCAAGAAGGAAACGTCTTCTAGGAGTACGAAATGCTAAACAGCTTACATAGTACATGTGCAAGTTCTGGAGCATAGCTCTTGAGTACTATAGCCGGAATTCCGTCGGGTCCCGTTGCCTTATTGCAGTCTAGTTTCTTAAGGATGCGTTGAATCATTCGAGGACGACATTTCACTTCTGCCATCGAAGCTTGCACCCTCGGGATATTTGGTGGCTCTAGTTGTGCAGAATCTAGAATCTAGGGTGGAGTTCAGTGAAAACATGCTAGCGAAAAGGTCTGCCTTTTCTTTAGGAGTTGTTGCTAGCATGCCATCTTCTTTTACTAGAGGTGGATAGGAAGAGCAACTAAAGTTAGAACTGATTGTCTTTGCCATGGACCAGAATGCGCGTGCGCCGTTAGGACATCCAATTACTTTGTTAGTGACTCTTTCGCTGTAAGTTGTCTTCGCCGATTCAATAATTAGGTTGCATCTATTTCTAAGAATTATGAATTCTGATCTTTTTTGCTCCGATGGGTTTGACCGCCATTCACGAAAAGCCTTGTTTTTCGCTGCGGTAATTCGCTTGCATTCTTTGTTAAACCAAGGTTTATTTGAAGCTAATTTTTTGATGCAATGTGAAATATAAAGATTCATACCGAGTAAAATCATTTCAATCGAGCATGCATTTGGGCTGCTCAAAGGCAGATTTCGAAGACTGTTCCACATTGATTTTCTAAAACACACTTCAATTGGAAAATATATTATTGCATCGTGTATTTTACTTAATATATGTTTACAAAACGATGAAATGGATGATAAATTTATAGTCATAGTAGACGACGAATTCGTTGATGATTATCGCGCTACAGATTTCATTGATATGCAATCCGCTCATTCAAAAAGAGAAAGCTTATTGCATGCGCTTTCTCTTTCGTAGATTTGTGGAAAAGGTTGAGCCTGAGTAATCCACTTCATTGTCAGATTCGACAACAATTGGTGAATCGGAAATGGACTGAACAACGGCTAGCTACATCCTCAGTTGATAGGACGGCTGGAGGATTTATTTCCGGAGCTCTGAATAGGATATCGTCCATTACTTTGTAGTACTCCCATTTCCCATAATAATCCTTGACTAAAATATATAAATAGACGGGTAGACACTTACCTTTTCGCAACTATTCGTTTGTTTGAGTTTCTATTTTTGGGACGAATGGAAGGGACGTACAATTTTATGCCAAGTCCGAACGGCTGAATTGAGAAGTTTTTTCAGGACAGTTATACTCTCGGATGTTTGTCAGACGTTCGCGAGAGGTGGCGCAGTAGAAAAAATCTTAAGATGTAATTTGTGTTTTTTCCGGGAATCGAACCTGAGATCCCTCGCACAGTAGTCCAGTACCTACACTTTTTTTTAACTTTTAACTTCATTTTTATTCATTCTTTCTTTAACTTACATACTAGATTAATTAAATCTAAATTAAGATTAACATTTATCTTATTTTATATTAACTATATCCTTGTAACTATGTATTGCCTTTCAGCCTTAAATCTATCAATTTGCATATGTGTTTTGTGCTGTTTTTATCATTTCCAAAGAAACTGGCTAAAAACTTGGAATTTTTATTATTGTTTTTTCTTAAAACTACCTAAAACTACTTAAAACTACTTAATCAACTTAACCTAAATTACTTATAATCAGGGAGATGAGTAATCTCTCGATGGGACTGACCATAAATGAGGACAATGCGAAGTACATTATATTCTTTTATCAACAACATCCCAAATCTCACCACCGACTTTGTTAGAACGTGACAATTGATAGGTATAAGGTATAACTTCGAAAATGGAGACACCAAAGAACACCTCATCTTCGATGGAGCGACCAGGTAGAAGGAGACCTCCGACTGCTTCAGGTGCCAGCTCGAGTCAGCTGGAGGGGCATAATAAGTAAGACCCAGGAGCACCACGCTTTGTAGCGCCATCAAAAGCAAAAATAAAGTAAAGTAACTAAAGGTATTTAACTTTTTAAAAAGCCAAACTGACATAATAAATAAAACTGATGGAAATTTCAAATACACATGACACATGAGTTCTACGTTTATACAGTGGCGTACAAAACAGACGAGAAAAGTTAAACCGAAGTTTAACTAAATGTTCGTTCAAATTTCACTGTAATACACTCACGGTTTAAGTACTTGGTTTGAACTTGCTTGCGAGTTTAACTAAACCTGAGCTTAAACTTGCTCTGTAAAACCGGCCCTAGGTCTTCTAATAAATTTTTTTTAGAATATTAAAGTCAACCTTTTCCAAAAATATGAATTGTCATTGAATTGAATCATGGCCGATTGTTGCAGTTTTATTTGTTTGTGGTTTTCGCAAGTTAGTAGGTACACACTTTAGAACAAACCCAATTAGTTTTGAAAATGTATAGTACAAATTGGAAGCAAATTGTCTAGGATTCTTTGTGATGCAAAGCACTAGATTATCTACCTAAGTACCTAACCTACAGAGGTACAGGGTGTCCTAGTTGAGTATTATAATCATTTAAGGGAAGGAGGAGTCTATTTTCAACCTATTTCCCGTTATAGCCCATCAAAGTATGTAGGTGACCTCTAATTTGGAGGAGTTACCACATAAAACGCTATAACTTCTAAACTATTATAGACACAAAAATTGTTTTGTACATTTTGAAAAGACAATTTAGTAGCGCATACAAGTCCTAAGCACTTTGGGTACATCTGTGCAGCTACAAAAAAGCTAAAGTAAAGTAAAAGCAAGACAAAAATAGTAAAAAAAAGACTCGATTTTTTTTTCAAAAATAAGGTTTTTCTTTCATAGCACCCCAGAATAAAAGATCCATGGGCGTTAAGATCAGGAAATCTAAGTGGCGAAGGATTGGGACCATATCGACCAGTCCACAGTTCGTTAAAACTTAAAAGTAGATATGGGTGAGGTATATGGAGTTACCCCGCTGCTACAGTGACAAGGTGCCCCATCTTGTTGAAAGAACATCGCTCTTCTGTGAACAAGCAGAACATCTTCAAGAAGCTTCGACACGTTGTTGACCAATGGTGCAAACTATGGAGGTTTATAACCCCATCTCTTGTGAATTACGCTTCGTCAGTCCATAGAATGTTCATGAGGAAGTGCGCGCCTTCTGCCTGTTTACGCAATAGCCACTGCACAAATTCCACCCTTATTTGCACCAGCTCCTACGGAGCGCTTCCATTGCAGAACCCGTTTGCAATCACTATTTCCGCGTAATCACGTTTTGGATACATTTGGTGGAGATCAACTTATCAATGTTAAGCTTTTTTTTTCATATTCGACAACTAACTGTTAACCATTGCTCATACGTAGGTACGTTAGTTCATTATTCTCACTTAATTTTGTTTGACCATGTGTGACAAAAAAACGGCTTTTACTACAACTTCTGTTGATCGTAGGTAAAAAAGTTACTTAACATAATTTTTTAAAAAATTTTCAAAAATAGGTAGGTACCTAAAGCTTTCATAAAAAAAAAAATTTATACAGTCAAAATTTTGAGAAAAAGAACCTATTATAGTTTAGAAGTTATAGATTTAAGAGGTAACACCTCCAAATTAGAGGACACCTACTTTGATGGGCTACAACAGGACATACGAAACCCCCCCCCCTGCCATACAATTTTTTGTTCGGCAGAACTTCAGGATTATACCTACTACCTATTTAACTGGGGCACCGTGTATAATTATATTATGTATCTTTTTTTTGTGTAATAAATACATAGGTACATAGGTGTCTACATAAATGTTTAGGTACTTAGGTACCAATTGGTTGAGATAACCGTTGAGTAGGTACCTTAGTAGATATATATACCTATCTATGCATATTGGTGCTTTATTAACCGCAATCCTACGGTGTCTGTAAATATGTAATCTAGGTACCTTATAGTTAGAGAAGTTACTAAATAATTAAATTCAATATATGTACATAATTACCTATAGGTACCTGCAATGCAATCTCTTTGTATCAAAGTTTCGCAAATCGCCCTGATCAATCAGAAACATCAAAATTGCTTCCGCTGGGATAACGGTGTTGCTTTATTTAAATAAACAAATAAAACAAAATATTGTTTCCAATTTTTTCCCACCGATTTGCGACAGCTATGTCACGCCTCAAGTGTAATTCACAGCTGAGGCAACAACTTCAATTTGGCGTGTGTTCGCAAATCAACAAATCACGCAAAATTCTAGTCCGGTGTCCGTCATCTCATTAATTAACAACGCCTAAATTAATGGTTTCTTATTAATCAGTAGATACACCAAAGAGCAAACTTGTTTGCTTCGTCCATATTGTCATCAACAATTGGTTGCTTTGGCGCCAACCAACCAACGACTTGTGTATGCCCTTAGTGGTCACAGCAGTTGGCGTGGTATGAAAACCGGCATGCGCTCAAGAGATACGCACGCCCCACGAGCACCCCATGCGTCCAACCATAGAAATTCAGAAATATAAATAAAAACAACAAAAGAGCCGCCCAATGTCGTCTGCAAAGCAAGACTGTATAGATATAGTAAGATTGTACCACGCCCTCTAGCCTAAAAATAAAACTCGTTTCTGCAAAGAGCAGTAACGCTATATTCCTCGTCAGCTTTTCTTATAAGAACTTCTATTGCGCTTTTGTGTCTCTCTTGCTCTGTAGTCCGTTGGTGGCCATATTTACTGCACATAAACCAATTTTCAGCCAACCAAACTATCCGAAAGTAACTACCACCCCTGAATTCCATCTCACTCGTGCTAGGATACAATTTTTATACCTGTCGCCAGCACCCATGTCAGTTGTCAATACCCCTGTTTCGGATTCATAGGAGTGAACACATCAAACTGGTATGCCTGCGCCTGGTGGTAAGTTGAGGCGGACTCTTCGAATCAGATACGCATTACAATTCGTGCACGCTGTATGGGGCACACGATTCCCTGCTGCTGCACACACATACTGTACGGAGGTAAACCGTTGATAGGATTTTAGGAGTTTCCAGTCCTGCTGCGAGCCTCGCATGGAGAGTTTGTATACTGTTCGTCGTTCGTATTGTCGGTACGGAAGAGAATCGCGATTTGAATATAGAAAAAAAAAACCAAACAACTTTAGATACAACTTCCTCCCTGTGGATTAAATTAGTGAAATTGTGCTTTTAGAAGATATCTTTTCAAAAACTAGTTCGTTGAGTCGAATTTTAAAGATATACGCAGAATATAACTGATTATATTCAAAAAGTGCTTCAAGTGTTGAAATGATAAAATTTCAATTGTATAGTGCAGTGTATTTTTGTTTTTAGTTAATTAGTAGAAAAAGATAAAGATAAGTTCGTAATCTAATATTATAAAAGTAACTAGCGTAAAGCGCCTTCAAAATGATGATGAACGCATTTATCGACCCAACACCTTCGCATCATCATCTAGCGTCGTATGGTCTTCGCATGTCACCATCCTCTCATCAGCAGTCACATCCAGATGGAAGTTCGCATCAGCAACAGCAAGGACAGGGACAACAGTCGACTCAATCCCAACAACAGCTAGATATGCCAAGTGCGATGGGGTCGACCAGCGATATGACATCGTCGTCGGCATACCAGAACTCGGGATACGGCCACATGAGTCATTTGAACAGCCAATTGGGCTCGTATTCACCGCGTGACTTTCTCTTGCGTCGGGAGAATGACTACATGACTTCGACTGGAGCTTCGGGCGGTGTTCAAGGTGGCACAACAGCTGCCGACTCAATGCTCTTCTCCTCGATTCACCCACATTCGCATGCGATTCATGAGAACGCCGCTGCACCCTTTGGTAACCACCCCTTTCACGCGCATCACCACCATCATCAGCATCAAATGCGAATGGGTATAGCTACAGCCGCCGACTATACGCATCCATATCACCCGCATACGCATCATCAGGCGAATTTCCCGTCGGTACATCACCACCATCCGCACCATCCGATGTCAATGAATCCGGCCGGGGCTGGTGCTTTCCTCAGGTATATGCGTCATCAACCCACCTCCGCTTCGGCCATTAAACAGGAAATGCAATGCCTCTGGGTCGACCCGGAACAGGCGGCCAGTGCAAGTGGGCGCAAGACTTGCAACAAAATTTTCAATTCAATGCACGAGATCGTCACCCACTTGACCGTGGAGCATGTTGGCGGGCCAGAGTGCACAACGCACGCGTGCTTCTGGATCGGATGCAGTCGGAACGGACGTCCATTCAAGGCAAAGTACAAATTGGTCAACCACATACGTGTTCACACCGGTGAAAAACCCTTCGCCTGCCCTTTCACTGGATGCGGAAAGGTGTTTGCTCGCAGCGAGAACCTTAAAATCCACAAACGTACACATACCGGTAAGTTTATAACTTTTATTATGTACATACCTACGGTCAACGCCTTCAGAAATTAGTATGAAAACCGGGATAAAGGACCACGAGTACGCCTTCTTCTCAACCCTTTATCAACATTTGCAAATATTTTCCCTAAAATCAGGTAGTGTCATAAAACGGCATGGATTACCTGCCAATCCAGTGGTGGTCAACCATTGTTTATCCTTGTCCACCCCCAATGCTTTGTCGTAAATTTCCCTTGAAAATCTCAGCTCACCGTTTTGTTTTTGTTTCTCAACTCCCAAGTGACAGGCCAGCAATGACGCACAATTCAACAACACCCCCTTGAGATGTGCTTGAGAGTTCTTCTTGCACACATTGTGATTGAAATTATGCTCCGATTTCGATAGACACGTGTTTTCACACCCCAATGCAAGGCCAAGATTTATGTCCTCTTGTCGGCGTTTAATGAGCCGAGTAGATTCGAGCGCAATTTCCTGGTGTGTTTTCTCCTTGAAATTAGTTCAAACGATCTATGAGGACTCTTGACTTTTCCTCTCAAGTCGCTTGTGTCATTGTGTGTCTTTTGATTTGAATTTGTTGTCGGACTCGGAGTGATGTCTCACAATTAATTAAAGTCGCTTTAAGATTGCCTCTTTAAGATAACAGTTTACGATCTTTATGACAACAACAACGACATCAAATTGACGCATGTATTTTAATACAGTTCACATTATAATCGATAACGATATTCTCGGATATACATAGGTCCCTGCCTACTCTTGGTATCTGACGTGAGAAATTCTTTGTCTACCTACCTGGTGCCTGGTCCTCTGCCATTCGATTAACCGTGACTATATATATTTTAATTATCTCCACACACACTGAGCACACAGAGAAAATAAAATAAAGAGAAGAAAACACGATTATGAATTCACGACCAAGAAAATTACAATAAAAATCAAATTTTTCATATCTCACAGTGTCTGGGGTCTCCTCGCTACAGTCGAAGGAGTCATAAACTTAAAAATATAATTGACCACCAATAAAAAAATATAAGAAAAGATCGGATTTTTTTACTGCCTTCGATTGCATGCGATCAACGATATCGCGATCGGATTGATTGGATGCGAACTGATATTATTCAGTGTCCGATGAGGTTTGGTTAGTGTTATTGTTGTTTCTCGGTTAATTAGCGGTGTTCCTTTGGATTACACCTGAATTTTTAAATTTGTAGCCCTCGTTCATTCTCCTTGAATTTTTTTTCCTCTATCAACTACCTACCTGTACGCAGTACCCGATATACTCATTTGTTTTTTTTTTTTTTTTTGATTCGAAAGTAATTAAAATGTTTTTGTACGAACAATGATGGATGGATAGTCGTATAGACATCTCAGGTATCTATTGAGAGATACCTATACAATTACTTGCATATTTTGCTTCTCCATTCTGATATGAGTTTCGAAACTATTTTATTAGGTGGTAAATTGAAACATGATGTTTAGTGTAGCGTAGATATATTATTAAGAGAAAGAGAAAAATTATATAAGCAGGGGAAATGATGGGTATGTTTTCGTTGGTGATGATAATTTATACCTATAGTTTTCTAATTGAACTTTAAAAGATTTTGCAAACTTAGGCCATGTGTTATGGCTTCAAAAAAAAAAAAAAAAACGTTGCTGTCTGGATGTCTCTAAATCGAAACCCTTACCTACAGCCATTATTCATGAATGACACTTGCATCACCGAAACCGAAAGCATTTCCATTCTCGGTATGTGCGTCCATGACAACCTTCGTTGGAATGACCATATACACGAAGTCGCCAAAAATGCTGCGAAATGTCTATGTTTTCTCAAACTGTGCAAGAAATATTTTACCCCTTCTGATCTGGCTACATAATATATAAGGCGTTCATTCGCCCTAAACTTGAGTACAATACCCAT
Organism: Cheilosia soror; assembly: GCA_949372485.1. Classification (NCBI taxonomy): domain Eukaryota; kingdom Metazoa; phylum Arthropoda; class Insecta; order Diptera; family Syrphidae; genus Cheilosia; species Cheilosia soror. The sequence goes on along the minus strand of OX443562.1, from coordinate 48,280,398 downwards.
ATCTGGTATGGTGCTCCGACTGGACAGAATCCAAAATCGTGCGTTGAAACTAATCGGAGATACGAAAATCGCGAATTCTATTCATTCGCTTGAACATCGCAGAAACGTTACGTGTCTCACTTTTCGCACTGTTTTATCGCTTTTTTAACAAACAGTGCTCAAACGAAATTGCCAGCTGCATTCCGCCCCTTCAGCAATTCAACCGCAATACTCGCCTTGCTAGAAATGCCTATACTATAGTCATAACCTCTTTAGCGCGTTGTAATTATAAAAAAAAAATAACTTAATAACTTTAGGTGTCAGTACACGATATGTAGCACGCCTCATATATATGCAGCACTGACGTCATTTTGACGTCAGCGAATGGTGCCAATGGGTACATGGCGTGTACAAGCTCTCTTTGTGCACTCTCTGTTGACGTCAGACCCACATATATATGAGGCGTGCTACTTATCGTGTACTGGCACCTTTAGTATAACACTGAGCTTAAAAGTTGAAGATTGTAGTATACGGTATACGACCCCATTTCAATAACTCGACATAATGGTAGGTATCTACTACCACTATGTATAATATAGGTTAGGTTCACTGACAAAATGATCGTCCATAATATCTATGAATGCCATTCATAAAGCTGAAATCATTACTTTTTATGAAATATTCATTAATGCAGTGAATAAATTTTTAAATATTTCGCTTGGTTTTATGACCAAAACATTGCCTTTATGAAACTGCATTTATTAATGTTGGCGCTTTGAGATTGTTGTTGGGAAATTATAAATATGAATTTTAATGAAACTATTTATACCTAAGTGTATGAACGATTCTTAAAAGCATCATTTGTGTCATAGAGTCTTGATTGTGTCATTTTATAAATGATTACTTGAAATGCATGAAACTGTTCATCTGTTTTATGAAAGCGATCAGTCGAAGCAAATCTTTTTTCTTCTAGTGAATTTGTTCATACGGTTCATGAATTTGTTCACTAGACGTATGTAATTTTCTAATAATTTCTTATTTAATAAATGGTTCTAAGATTTTTTAGGAATTGTTAATAAATATCTAACAATAACAATATCTACATTTATTTAGGTATGTAATATGTGATGACTGATGAGTGATGTCAATCGTACACCCCAACAATTTATTCAGTTCATAAATATATTGTTTATGATTTGAAAATAGATTGTTTAAATGAACAAACCAGGCCCTGGGCAAAAAATAAATCTTCTCGGCGGTTGTCGTTGAACAAAAGATTCGTCTTGAGGTATGATTCACAGTCACTTGTTGATTGAAAAATCATTATTCTCGGTGAATATCACATAATGCTTTGTTTACAGTAGGTATATGCATTGTCCATACAACATAATGAATAATATTCATAAAATTCTACATAGAAACAATGAATTCGTTTGTAAAGTTAAGGAAACGTTTCATGTACTTTAAGTCTTTGTTCATTTAAACTCTGACTTATCAAAGAATATAATCATATGTTTACCAACATTTTACATAAATTCAATGAATTTGTGCATATACTCTATGAATAAATACATAAACCCCATGAACGTTTTCTGAAAAGTTTAACAGAGTTATGAAAATATTCAAAGGTACAATTAATGGGTATAATGAATTCATGAAAGTCTACATAAGTAATCGGATAATATATTATGAATACTATTCAAAGATTTCATGAACAAATCATGCATTTTATGAAAGTTTCATACCATTATGATTATTTTCATACACGTATGAACGGAGATACATTGGTTGAATGAACTCTTACCTTAGCTCAAAATCAATGATTCTTTCATATTGTACATATATGCATTTTTTCATTATTATCATGCACCTTTTTGGTTCAGTGTTCTATAATATACTATACCTATTGCTGGACCTGGAATGCCGTGTTTACTACAATTAATACCTGCAGTAAGTTATTTGGTCTCTATTTTGTTTTTCTTCCCATTTACACGGAAATTTTCAACAGAATTATTTTGTTTATAATATATATTTATCAGATACCTATAGTGTAGTCGTTGTCTCGATAAATTTATGTCTGTCCCAATTTGCTTTTCCATGATACCACTTTGATATTTTGCCACTATTTGTATTGAAATGTCATAAATGACATTTGACATGATGACAAAAACTATTAAAAAATAATAAACAAGACAAAACAAATCAGAAAAAAAAATATTTTATTTGCATAAAATCTGCGTTTTAAATATGTCAAGATTGCAGTATCGCCAGATATTAATTTTCCGTCCAGCGGTGATTGGATTTATCTGACGCACTGCCGGTGTTTAGTTGGTCTATAGGACTATTCACATGAGTGGGAATGAACGAATTTATAAAATGCACATTTACTATTCTATGCTTAGGATAATACATTTTTCCATCAAATTGTATAGGTATTAACAAAACAAGTTTTTAAAGAGTTTAAATAACGAAATTTCCAATTCCAACCTTTTTGCCACGAACGAAAGCACCCTGTGGCCTATTTCACCAACTTACAAATTTCTATTCACAAGCATTTTTCAACAAAATTTGTGAGTTTTTGATTTATTTTGTTTCACCAAACTCTGGGTATTAGAAATATTTCGTTGTTTAAACAAATATAAATTTGTGAAAGAATTTTACATTTTATTTCACCATTACAGTAAATTACTTGTACATATTTGTATTTGTATTTGTGGACTTACGTTTCACAAAGCGAAATTAAATTACAAAATTTGGACAAAATGTGAGATAATTTTACAAGAGAAAGATCGCCTGTAGCTCCACTTACAAGTCGTTTTCAATCACATTTCGTTCAAAAATGTATTTGCGACGAAGACATAGCATTTTATTGATAGTGAAAACGAAGAACTCATTTTTAGTTCACGAAAAAATGTCTACCGACAACGTATAAATTATAGGAAATACTTTTATTGTTATTGGAGAACATTTAACTCCAAGACAACTGGCTTGCTTGTAATTGGCAATGGAGGGCAACATCCCGTAAATACTTCCAGTTTTTGTTTCCGCAAAGATGTTGTCCATTCCTTAATATTTTGATCGTGGGTGCGATTGCATCGGAAAACCTACCTCACCGATACAATTTCTTTTTTATCTCTTATTATAGATGCTACAAACAAACAAAATTATTTGCTATATAGTCATAATTAAAAAATGTAGTACCTACTAAGTTTGATGAACGCCACCGACAAAACTTGTTGAAAAAAGCTCTAAATCACAAGTCAACGGATTTTCTGGTGAAATGGTAATTTGTAGGACTTGTGATAAAGAAATTGTTTTTCCACAATTTCGATAGCTTTGATCACAAATTTTTAAAGACACTTCCCTGTATTTGCTGAAACAAAAATTGGCATTACAAATTTGTAGTTGCAATCAGAGTTCGAAAATAACTCTCAACCTTTATTTTCAATTGGTTTCTCACTGAGAGATATTACATTTGGCTTCGACATTAAGGTCTTTCTCTGAGATTTATAAATACACACTTACTTTTTCGCTCTTTGCTTGATCGTTATTTTACAATTTTAGATATATAACTCCTTAGTTAACTTTTTCCATAAAAATTTAATTTAAATGATCAACCAAAAACCTCATTCTTCGAAAGCAAGTTAAAAATCTAAATTGTATTGATTTGGTCAGAAAAATTATGGGCCGAACATTGCAGGTGGGAACTCTAATGCTACCTGGGAATTTATTTTAAAAAAGAGGTAACTCCGTGTATCTTACTTCATTCTACTGCTTTGTACCGAAAAAAGGGTTAAAGTTTGTCGTTCAGGGAGAGCAAAGACGAATGGTGACGAAGTCTAAGTCTGTTGCCCTGACGAAATGTTCAAAGTGTCGAAATGAAGTTGACTGATATAGTAAGCTTCTCTAGGTGGCGCTGCTTACTATTGTCAATAATAAATGAAAAATGTACCTACAAATGAGATTTATTTTTTCTGTCTGTGATATCTCTCAGTGGTTGACCAAAACCATAGAAAAAATTAATAAGTGTTTCTATCTGAGCGTAACCGAAAAAAATACTGTGCTAAGAAACTTGTTATTATTGTGATCATATTTAAAATTCTCAACAACTGAGAGTAATATTAGGACCTTCAAAAAGGTTGAGAGATATTTTCGAGCTCTAGTTGCAATATACAATAACAAATTTGTGGTTTTAACTTGTAATTGGTGCAAATCTTTGGAATTGTACATTTTGTTATTTAAACTCTTTTAACTCTTGATTTCTTAATACAATTTGATGGATTAACTAATTATGCTACAACTGGAATAGTAAAATTTGCAATTTTCTCTTTATAGTTGTATATGCTATGCACATGCACGCACAACCAAGTTTAGAGATTGTATGCTACTTTAACATACTTTTAATTAGGTAGTCTGTTGACTGTTGTAGACATTTCTGCAAAGTTTTGTTTTGCATATTGTTTTTATACTTTGAGGTTTTTTTCCACTGTGCCTCCCCTCGTCTGACAAAAATTCCGATTATGTACATCCATTAATCCGAAAAAAAAACTCGCACAAAGGAATGGTTGCGAAATGCTGGGCCTGAAGTCCTATATGGACCTGCTGGGCCAACTATATTTTGTATACTATTATAAGGCTTTTGCCTCTATTTTTCTCTCATACGAACAAAATTACACTAACTTCACTTTTGTAGTACCTACTCACAATAAAAGTGATGGACTATACTCAGACCAGCAGTCCTATACTACAAATACAACAGATCCAGATGTGATGATGTATTTTATTAGGTGCATATACAGCTGAATTTAAGTCACTACTTTTGCTTTATTGTGTAGTGGCAGCATTACAGTGCTACATCCTCAGCAGCATTTACATAGTGGAAACCGAAATAATAAATATGTGTATTATACTGTCCCTCGCACAGGTTCGATCTCCAGAAAACACAAGTTACATCTTAAGGTTTTTTCACTGCGCCACCTCTTGCAAACGTCTGACAAACATCCAAGAGTATAACTGTCCTGAAAAGGCTTCTCAATTCAGCCGTTCGGCTTCGGACTCGGTATAAATCGAGAAGCTAGACCTATTGTGTCACGCCTGTTGCGCCAACTATATAGGTTTTTCTTTTTTTAAGTCTTGCTACGTATAACACATTTTTTACTTATGTGATTTGGGTATATAAGACGTTCGCGGTAAAAAAAAAACAGTTTGGTGAAGCCGAATTAATCCGGTATTTTTACCCTAAAGTGATATCCTAATCTATATGACTGAATTGTATTCCATGTAAACAAAAATTTGTACACGTTAGGTCCTTATTGAAACAAAAATTTCCGTCCACCTGCCATTCTACAAAAAATACTTGTTTTTTTTATAATATTATAGTTATTTTTGCTTTTAACATCATAAAGAATTTAAAAATATAAATTAAACGAATATTGCGATTCATTTTTCAAAAGTCTATAACAAGAATATATGTTTTGACTCAACTTATATTAAATTAAATTTATACGGATTGCGTCGATCATAATTCATTATTAACATGCCAAAATATATTGCTAAAGTTCGAGATCAATTTTAATGGCTTTGCTGTGAAACATAATTTACAAGGAAATAGCAAGAGAAACGTATTAAATTTGGTTCGGTCAATGGACCGCTATAGTGACATGTGATTGTTTCAAATTTATGTATGTAAGTATACATTATACGAATTCGTTTACGACTTTCTCATCTCATCATCACTTGGAATCGTTCCCTCCTCTAAATTATATAATCGTTGCGCGTGCTTCTTTCTAGATAAAAAAACAAGATCTAGTATACATACACTGAGCCAATTCAGTTAAAAACTAGGCATCCTTAATAGATCTATACAGGTTTTTAAAGGAGCGAATATGTTGGCGACAGGCAAGATTTAGTCTAGTCGTAAGCCTATTCTCGGTAATAAAATAACTCAAATTAATGCTGCTCACCTTTGAAGGGCTATCGTTAGGTTTAGTTACCACAGTAGGTATTGGTTACATTTGCTTTCCAGTTAGCCGAAGAAGTTTGTTCTTTTGGGCTTATGATGAAGATCTTTGTGCAAAGTATTGAATAGATAGTTATTTTACTTAATTGCAGCGAACTATGGGGAATTAAGGATCAACGTTATCAGAACTAAAATACTCATCTGATTCTTATTTGATGGGCTTTTTATCTGCTTCATCAATTGTTCATTCGGTTTCATAACTCTAGCAATAAATATCTATAACCAAATTAATTTTCAAGTTTATTTTGACACTTCTACTACCTATTTTGGCTATTTACGTCACTGGGTATAAGTGCAGATCTAGGTATTACTTATTCGACTTCATAATAACAATTTATTATACTACCGGTTCTCATCTAATGTTCAACATAAAATCTATCGCTCATTATATTCTAAAACACTTCAATTCACACCGAAAAAATTTAAGTCCATAAATTACGTTTCGCTAAGTACCTATCTGCTCGTTGAATACAAACTACACTAATATTGTACTCTGATAGTCTGTTGGACGCGTTAGCTGTGTATATATTTCAAAAATAGCCAAGTACTGAAATTCTCGAAATACATATAAGTGTATGTAGGTATCTATATTTATAGTAGATATATCTATACCTCGTCTATTATTTGTTGCTGTGTATAGGTATACACCAGCATACTGCTGCATACCTTTTTCCGATTAAGAACAAAAAAAAATTTTTTTATTTGTTCTTATTTTACTTTATTTGACATTAATGTAATTCCTCATGATGCAGAAAAAATTATACCTTTGATGTACAAGCTTTCGTATTGAAAAACAGAATTTACATCCACAAAACAAATGAAATTCACAAAAAAAGACAAATCCAAAACAAAGAGAAAAAAAAATACTGCGGTGGTGGCGCTTAATTAAAGCCTTCAAGAGGGGCATCTTTTTTTTTTTGTTAATTTTTATTAAGAGCACACTATTTCTACACCTATACCGGTCAAAGCTACAAACCTTTTAGCAGGTGTTCCCCTGGAATCCTTTGGCATGCTATCCAAAGTCAACATCTCTGTGAGAGTACAGCATGAAAGAGAAAGAGCAGAATTGAGACCTGCCCCCTGTTTCGTGTTTTTTGTTCTGTTTTCTATAAAACCTACTAACACTTAAGCGAGAGTGAAAATTGCAAACCTCAGGGAGTCCATCCGCAGGACAACACGCTAAGTTAGTATAGAGGTACACTTGTTGTAATTGTTTTTTTGTTTTTCACTTTTTGCACTACCGGTTGCTTAACCCCTTTTGTGCAGTCTATTTTGGTTTTTATTTCCTTTGTTTTTTAGAATATTTTATGACTTTTTGGCTCATTATAGAGATCATACTTGGTTCTGCTTCCGGTAAAACTAATTGCCCTGTAACAAGGATGATGTCGTGGAGGAGCAACTTTCACAATTTATTAGATTCGTTATATAACTATCAAAAGGTCATTATGGTACCTTAGTCACTTAAAAGCCGTCAATTTGCGGTTGTTTGTTGCCTCAATGGTTTGTTTTTATTTGGTAAACTAAAAGAGGTAAACAAAAATACATGAGCAACATAAATAGAAAGGATATTTTATGGAAAATTGGTGTGGATATTTTAATTTTTACAACAGAATCGACTATGTATTGCATATACTAACCTACTGATGATTAACCGCATCTGTTAGTATGAATATTGAAATTTACTGCACCCAATTGGAAATACATATAAATGTACATTATGTACACCTGTTTCTCTTTTACGATCGCGATCGATTCAATTTATGTAGATATATAGTTATTGCATTAAAAATCCGTAATCTAGTAAAGACTATTTGGATAATGTCCGTTGTTGTTTTTGGCGCAAATGGATGAGGGAACTCGGACTTACAACTTCGTTCCGAATAGCTTACCTAATTGAAAAGCGTTTTCATATTGTAGGACTGAAAAAAATAGCCTTGGTGTTTTAGGGGATCAAACCATGAATCTCTCAGTACATTTGAAAAACGAGTTGGATCCGTTAATTAACAATGTATAAATATAGCGTGCCCTAAAAGCCTTTTGGTTCACTTGTGGTTTTTGGTATCAAATAGCCAGTCCTTATTGGTAATATAACAATTATAATTATTAAGGGAGACCCTTTTACGGATGTCGTACGTAAGGTTCGTTGAAAATGTCTTCGAATCTTGCGTCACGATTGATAGTCTCTACGACCGCGGTCGACCGTCTCAACGTGAATCGTGAATGACATCGTCCGTACGACCATATCAAGGTGCATGGTCTGCTTTAGATTTAGATACATATGTAGATATATATAAAAACGGCTTGCCAAAAATGCACTTGATTTCATAATGAATTTATAAGGCAATCGGATAAATTGGTTTAACTAGCATATTCGCCAGGTGGAGTGAATACTAATATTATGTGGGAAAAACAAAAATACAGCGCACCAAATAAATCATCATTCTAAGTCGGCTCTCACATTGAGGCAACATTCAATAAGCAACTGGCAATTAGTGCTGTCAGTTTAGCGCTTTCGGCGCTAGATCTGGCGCTTTTTTAATGTATTCAGCGCGCATTAAAAAATGTTTAAATAATTTTGTTTAAATAATTTTTATATGGAAGTCCACTATAAAATATTAGTACGTACTAAACATTAACATGGCATCGCCCTGCAATTCATGTGAATTCCCGTTTTTTGGGTATCTCTTTCTGTGTTTTTGTAAAAAGTATATTATGTTCCTACTCTGTTGATGAAATAAAATCTAGCGCAATCTGGCGCTTTTTGTGAATTGTTTTATCTCCGAGTGGTTAAAGCGACCTGGCAGCACCCAATACTATCGCTCACAATTATTTTACTCTGAATTAAATTAGAGGTCTCACATCAAAGCAACTAAATATCGCTCGAACAAAAAATTTTGATGATTGCTTATTGCTTCTTTCCTCAATGTGAGAGCAGCCTAAAAGTCGACCTATGCTATGTCTACAAATCTTCGTTTGACCTAGATAATATATAACCTCTATAGATATAATGGTGGAACTTAAATCGTTATGAGACGTATCAGAAAATGGTCCTAAAAGGCGTTTCGGCAAACTAAATTCTGTGGTGTATATAGATTGGAGAAAATAAATATATTTGAAAACGTGAACCAATTCAGTGTAACAATGCCCGGTGCTATAAGTCAGTTGGTTGTTTGTTTTTGACAGCTGAGCGAAGGGTTCAAACCCTGAAAATTAGGTACACCTAAAGCTTGTTTTTCGCAACAGACCTGCGTTTTTTATGGATACAAGTGTTAAAAAAACTCTCTCAGAACAGTTTTATACCTACTCTTCGGATGTTGGTCAGATTTTTACGAGTTATTTTTACATTCTATTTTTACAGTGCTTTTTAGTGCCTAAGCTGAGTTTGGCATCATCTAATATTTCTGCCTAGAACGTCAATTTGGGTGAAGCTAGTTTTGATGTTATTTCATAAAGTCGCTGTTCATGATGTAGTGTATTTGAGAGTCCTTGCATGTAATACAACGGACGCGCGGCGGTGTTCACTCGAGTCTCAGCGGGTATCCGCAGTATAATGCTACAAATAAGGGCAAACGATTAGCATCAGAGTTTCTCCAATAATTTAGGAACTTCGCATGCCTATTGCATTTCAAGGGGTTTCTACGTGATATGTAGTAAAATGATCCGGTATTTGGGTCTAAAAGCTCGAAATAACAATGTCCGCCCCTTTAATATAGTTTCGTCTGGGATGACTTTTCAAAACGCTTTACTTAATCAGCGTCTTAAGCGTACAGCTTATTTCCGATATACCTATACTCTTGCGTCTGCCTCAGTTCCGCTCCTATCCTTATATATTTGTTCCATTTATTCCCGCAATTTGGGCACCGTTGCCACAAGAGAACACCACTATTGATAATAAAGTTGTTCGATGCTGCAACTTATATACCTTAATATATGTCTTTGGAAAAATTGAAACAGATAAAACAACATGACCGCCATGAACTGTCAAAATCCACCTGTTTCTTTTTGGAGAACCTTTTAGAGTATGGATAAGTGGGATTTTGTGAACGTACATACTTATATATAATCTATTACTGGATTGCTAATTTCGAGGACGAGTTTCTTTGGCTATGAAATCGTAAAATCGAATTTGCCGACCAAATATTAATTACCTGTGTTTCTACTGAAATTCCATTTGAAAATCATTTAATTCTTTGTTTAAAATATTGAAAAAGCTGTACGCACGTTTTTATTATTTTCGCGATAAATCACTAAGCCCTAACTGATAACCTATGGAATGGCACTTGAATGTATTATGTATTACTTTCCTAACAATAGAATGACTTTATACGTACTCTGCATGTCAGAGCTTATTACTTGCGCGTACCCAATGAATTTCAATCATAATTATCACCATTTACTTTTATTTTTCCACAATAATGAATATGGTGTCCATATTTCTTGCCGCACCTTCCCTGACAAAACCCTTTTCCAATTGTATGATCAAGTAGTATTTGTATTTTAACCCCTCTGCATAAAATCATTCGTCACACTTTTCCATAATATCCTATCGTATCTATAGGTACTCTGTACTCGTTGAAGAACCCTATACAATATGCATAGATCTCTTCAACACATCTACACAAAATACGTAACCGTATCATATCCTGAACAGGGATCAACGAATGGTTAACGTCTGTTATGTTTTTCTATATACATCTATGTGTGCATAGGTACTTTTGAGTTTTAAGAGGGGATCACAATACATTTGTATTTAGCTGTTGAACAAAACCCTGTCAATATCATCGGATTATGCAAGGGGTATCCTAAATTAGCCACCTTTGTTTGTATGTATTTTTCTCTCCAGCCTTTGAATTGTTACAGAAGTGACAGATGTTTAAGGTAAATGTCAAAACAAGTTCACCACGGTTTGTAAAATAATGGCGTACCTACCGATTAGCGTGTGCAGTCTCGCGTAGGTGAATAATGAAGGCTAACAATGTTATAAACAAGTATGTAGGTATATGTTATATACATATAACGTATACATAAATAGATACTTAATATAATTGGGTATATTGAGTACAATATTTTTAAAATTCTTAAGTTATTTTAAACAGTGTATGCTTTAACGAATATCTCCTATCTTCGTCTGTAAAACATTGCCAAGCCAATTGGCAATTGCATTCCAAGTCTATCTTTTAGACGCAGCTATACCTACTACCTATAACAAAAAGGAAACAAAACTGAATGATATCCGATATAAATCCACCGAACCGTTACTCACTTTATCGCATTAAAAAAAAATGTATTCGACGCAAAGTATAAAATATTTAACTCAAAAAAAAAACGTCTTTCTATCATTCCTTTCCTGCCAGAGAGTAGGTCTTTCAATTCATCCCATTCTTTTTGGTAAATGGTAACAAAGATTTACGGGACAAAGTACCCAATGGAGTTTTCATCTTTTTCCATGCACAAGTCCTGTGCCAACTTTCGAATTGACTCGCAAATCAAATGGCCACAAATGACAAAAAAGAATTCGGTTATAACATCCGGAGAGATGTCATGATGGCCCAAAACTTATGTCTACGGATTCGCACTTCCAAATAGGGAGCATAAAAGAACACTCTTATAGATTCAGTATATTATTTGCTTATTTTTGCACTTTGACTTTGCTGTCTTGTTTGCAGATATTCTTTGGTCATAGATATATTTTTACAGCCATCGGGATAAAGTTACACATTATGTGCATCACTTTAATATGTATTGAATTGTATAGACATTTCGAAAAACATGTAATTTGGAGTAAAACTCTTGATAAAAAGACAATGGACCACTCTAGACTGTAGCGCCATATCTAAGTAGGAAAGTAAGTTCTGCGAAAACACAATGGTAACATTTTTACCGTATACCTAAAGTTGTATCATTGTACATAATATAAAAAGTTTTGCATATACCTAAGCTACAGTCGTTGCAACAGCTTCATATGTATGTACACATGTAATAGAGACATTAGCACAGGCCTCGGCCCTCATTGAAGCTAAGCTCTGGGCTTCCGGGTATCGTAGAATAGCGCCAATGCAAATGGACAAACTAAACCCGTAAATAAGCTTATTGAATAATTACAGAGACGTAAATATTCAAGGTCCTTACATATAACCCTATTTATCAGGAACATAGGATGTGGAGGTCCCATTTATTATAAATCTTGAAATTACTTCTAAATCTCTTCCATATAGCTTTGTTGTTGATTTCCCACGTAATTCCATTACTATCCTTGATTCTTACTTCATATTTCGGTGTTATTTTTAATTTTTAGTGTTTAGTAATATAGTTAATTTGTCAAAATGTCTTTTGATTTTGAATCAACTCGATACGCGTGAATTATTTATGCACATTCATTTTTATGCACATTGATTTTTATTATAAACGATGAGAACTTTTACAGATTTTACACAGAAAAATTTAAAAATAATTCCGGTGCGGAGCAACTATCGTTCGATCACTATTAACAGAAATCGCCACAGTCGTTGCAATTGCAACAGCTTCGTATTAAAATTCTGGAAAGGTCAAAAACTTGGAACAAAGTGATCATAGAAAAGACCACGGCCACGGCAAGAACGTTTTCAATAAGTCGCATTTTGTAATCACGCCTGTCCTAAAATTTGGATAATGCGATATATTAAACTGTAACGCTGAGAAATTTAGAAATCTTTATATAGCTATATACTTAGCTTGCATAGAATTGGTAGAGAAAGGAACAATTCGAGAGACCTAGGAGAATGATATGCATTCAGAAGCGTAGCGAGGGTTCAAGCCTTGGGGGATGACTTTCATTAAAATGCCGACTTATTTCAGGTACTTGCCGACTGTATAGAAATCATGAAAACCGGCCCAGCGGTTATCCAGTTATATCTAACGTCATCGAATTTCACCTCATAGAAGATGTTTTTTGTATGTGAGGTCACACGCCATTTTGTACAATTTTGACAAATTTTCACAGGAAATATCCCCGGCCAATACCTAAGATCACCTGTAAATTTAAGCTCAATCGATTCTGTGGTCTTCGGGATATAAGATTTAGATTGTTTTTGTTTGTGGGAGACGCCAATACCTGGGCCAATACCTAGAGAAACATTCACATGAGAGCGACCAACTATCTACGAACGAACGAATATTCGCAAGTTTTGACAGTCCGTTCACATGAACACTTTTCTAGGTCGCAGCAATTTGCGAATTTCAGCCATCAACTGTATTAAGAAAACAAGTTTATAAACAGTTTAAATAACCAAACTTTTTGCCGCGAACGAAACCACCTTTGCCGCGAATTGTCAAAGTTCAATCCACATCAATAAGCCGAGTTCAACAAACTAGCGAATAACATATTCCTTTGAATTTAACCTCAAATTAGAAATGCCGCCCGATCTTTTTAAAATCGAATCTAAACTCACTAAATTTTAAGGATTTCTGTTAGCAAATTCACCGATGCCTACCGTCGAATCTGAAAAAATTTAATCTACTCGCTAAATTTTAATGATTTCAGTCGGCGGTGAATATCACCGATGCCGACCTTTCTTTTTAAAATCGAATCTAAACTCGCTAAATTTTAAAGATTTATGTCAGCAAATTTACCGATCCCGACCGTCCTTTTTAAAATCGAATCGAAACTAGCTAAATTTTAAGGAGTTCATGTGGAACCTTTGAAAATGCCGACTTGTAGGTATACATTTACAAGTTTAAAACCTCTAACTAATGAAAATCCAAACCTAAGACCTAATTTTTGAAAATTACTCGTTGATTTGCAGACTCTTGAAAAGCGTGGGCGGTGTGACACCCCCCCCCCCCCCCCCCCCCCCACATGAAGTCCCCAAAAGTTCCTTACAGGCTCAGTCGGCTCATCTACTGGGCTTATAATGTCGTGTCAAAGGGTGTACCTACTTACCATCGATGACAAATATCACACTAAAGAAGTCATCGAATAATAATAATCAGTTCTGGCTTCATTTTTGAAAGAAAGGGTAATGCGTGAAGAGCACTCCAACAACAGTTCACATTTGTTAGGGAATTATAATAATCAATCACTTCTCCTTAACAATTCCATACTATTTATCAGGGCGTCGGTCGAGAACAAAAAGTTTCCCTCTGCAAGCAACCTGCGCTATCTGTCTACTATATAGCCACCAAAGGCAATAACTGTATAAGCAGCCTATCAAAGATATTTTTGCCGAAAGCAAAACAGTAATAGCAATTCAATCATACGTAACAATATCATCGACAAAGCTGACACCTATTGTAAACAGTTCAAACTTCCTATTTTCAAAATGGATTTCCATTTAAAAATCAGATGTACCTACTGTAATGAGAGCAGTTATTGTATAGTTAATAATTATTTGGAGCATTAATACAATCAATTGCGTAAAGCGTAATTCATGCAACATTCGCAATGTATTTTTGTTAAATAAATAAATCGCTTATATGTACATGTACATAGTTGCAAAAACCAAGAATTCTTCCTGTCAGAAGAGCAAATGCTCGCTTTTTGTCTATCCTAGAATATAATGCTAATAATCACTTACGAGCTTAAATAAAATTCTATCATTAATCAATCATCTGAGACCTTGTCCTAAGTGTGTTTATTTTTGCAGATTGCACTCGTGCTGTAAATGTAGGTAATGCTCTCCCCTGATTTGCCGTATTGGTAAAAGGAAATAGAAACAACTCACTGAGACTGAGGCTTAATTGCAGGTATTGCACAAAAACTAACAAAGAGCAGAATATCAGTTTACTCACCTTTCTCAGCCTATACCCTGTACGATACCTTATAAATGTGAACTCTGTTCTTTATTCTTCTGTCATCATTTACCAAAATGCCATTCATATAGGATGCAGGAAGGATCAGATCAATTGTATCTTTTTTCACTTTAGCTCATCACCACTGTTGCAATATAAACATATTGCCTGATATATTACTTTTTCCTTGGACAATTTTTGGGCGGGCAGTTTTCGATATTATTTAGGGTTTCAATATTGAGAAGGACGAGGGGCTCGCTTCGCCTCGCCTTTTCTCGCATAAACGCACAATTTTTTTGTTGTGGAAATTCCAGTTCAATGCCACACAACAGTTATGAATAAATCAAAAAAAATAAAAATAAAACCAAAACGCAGTCCTGAAGGGCGAAATCAAACCAAAGGACTCTTCTCCCTTGCCTCTCATCGCTATTGTGTTGTTTAGATGCGCTGAATAATGGCTGTGGCTGGCGCTGAGGATTTCGGTGATGATGCTTCAATCCTACCTCATAAATATTAAATTTCTCTGCTATCTGCAGCAGTTCTTCCCCCTTCATCCAAGCATACGTAGTAGTAGTCGACGTCGTCCTCGTCTCGTTAGGCAATAACAACAACAATAATATAAATACAATACGATGCGTGCGAATGTTTGCGGTACTGAGTGTTTGATGAAGAGTTTATTCCCTTCTCAGTGGTGATATCAGATCATTGAAAGGACACACAAATTAAACACTTCATTTATTGAATTCTGGCATAGAAATAGAAAGGATTTTTGTGTTTTGTGTGTAGCAGTTATGTAAAACACCAAACTCGAGATCGCAATCTACACGAGTGGGCGATTGCAAACAAAAGTGAAGAACTACTCGCATGAAGTAGGGAAGCAGGTGACTATACGTACATATATACACTGTATACTATACCAAGATGCAGACATAACAAGGATAGCGAAGGAGCGTAGATATATAATGGATGGTGTGTCTGGTGTTTGAATAATGAGTGCAGAACCTGCTAAGAGACACAGCCAACCGAAGTGCGCGGCGGGGTCTATGAAATAGCTTATCGTTAACAAATGATTGCAGCACATCTACAAGGATGATGCAGGTACCTGAAGTAATCACTTTAGTTGTAGACATGGTGCTGTAAGTTTGCCAAATATTAACTACAAACGCGCTTGGATATATGCACAAATTGGATATGCGGGTAGAATTGGATGAATGAGGTGCAACTAGATATACCATAGGTATACATACTTTAGCTTGTCATAGAAGTTTTATGTTTTACAAAGGAAGCATGAAGGTGATTCTGATTGGATGCGAAACGGGTGGTTTAGTCTTTAGTAGAACAAAAAAAAAAAACCAGCAAAAAAGTGTGGTAGGTACGAATTTATCACAGAGCAATTCATTAGTGAAACACATTACTCAGAAAATGTAGGTTCTTAAAAGCAATATTAATATCTATGAATGAAACATTGAATCACACTGATGAAGACTAAACCTATTAATATTCATTACATGAATTTATGTTCTATCCAACTATTTATTTCGTTGGTTACACATTGCAGATAACACATCTTATCGAGATCACTCAGTTTGTCAAGTCGATATCCTTCGGTTCCGCATTCAAGCAGAAAGATTATAGATTCCAAAAACAGTGACTTTCCGCAAATAAAAGTCAATTCTTATAAGTGAAATCCCATCGTTACATTTTTTCTTATCAAGACATCATAATCGCTTGGTTTCAAATAGAACAAAATTGCACATCATCAATGTTTAGATAAGAACACAATCGCATACATACTCATCTGTCTCCTTGATCCGATAACTTGAAAGTATCTGATCTCAACACCAGAATTCACTGACAAACAAACAAACAACATAACAATGGCTCACTTTGACAACGCCGCTCCCTAATCTTACGACTGTGTGAATGTGTCGATCAATCTTATGGAACATAAAACAATGCGTATTGCAAACAAGATATCACCAACAAATGGGAGATACCTATACTCTCATAGCAAGCAGAATGATGCATTTTTGAGAAGAAAAAATAATCCTAAGAAAGATTCCTTTTTATGGTGATTTTAACAAGACCGTCAGTCATCCATACTCTGTTTATACTCTACGAACAATACTAATTTTTTTTTTGGCCTACCGTTGAAGCCAGCTTAGGTTATATTCATTTCCCATCTCGCTACCTAAACTACTTGCACAGAGTACGAATACACTCAAGGATACGCATTGTCCTTCAGATTAAAACACTCCACTGAGTTGCGGATTGACATTGGGGATTACCTACAATACAGACACTCATTCCCATTTTTGCAAAAAAAAAAAAAAACTCGAATCAAACAAAAAAGAAGGTGATGAGAGGTGTTTCCTATTCGTGGTTTACTAGATTATTTTTGTGTAGGGTATTTGTCGTGTAAGATTAGATTCAAGCAATCATTGGAGCGTGAAATGAACCAAATTAAAGTGTCAGGGCTTACAAGTGATCGTTATGTTTATCAAGATTCGCGGTGCTTAGTCATAAGACGAGTAATGTCCGTCTCATGAATTAGTTTCTCTTAGGGGAATAGGATAGATCGTTTTGTATTTATTTAATTATAGTTAAAGGTAGCGACAATAGGAATTTGTATCAATGCATCTGAGCTGCGCTAGTCTGGAACTCTACTATTTAGTCGGCTATACCGGTGGAGTTCTATAAAAAGTCTGCTTCATCATTTTTAAAATCTTTTAATAATTTGCATCAAAGTTTTCACAGACAAAAGGGTGCCCAGTACCTACATATTATTTAGTTATTTTTCATTTCTTAAAATGTTTACTTCCAATCCCATATTAATCAAACCTGCCTAAAAGAAATCAGCGCAATGTGGCCAACATATTAAGGAAAATATTGATCTTGCCTCCAAGTTGAAAGTTTTGCATATCCCCAACTCTCTAGCCTCCACAGCTTTATATGTAAAAAATGTAAAATAAAAAGCGCTGCATTTGACATTTATGTCGTTGTCACTTGTCAAACTTATCTGGAGCGAGTTCCACTGACATTATGAAACAGGTTTTGATATTATTCAGTGCATTCAGCATAACTGGTGCTGCCGTTTTGATTGCGATGTTGAACATTTTTGTTTTCAAAATTTGGGAAAACCTGGGAAATTTGATTACTAAAATAAAAGCCTTTAGTCTCTAGACTAATATGCAGCTAGTTTCAAAGGTATGAAATATTTTTGTAGAAATGTCAAGCTTAAAAACTAATAGGAGGCTCGAATAATGGCAATTCAAGAAATTCACTTGGTAGGAGAAAAATATAAGATGCGTCTCACTATATTATAGTTTTAACAAAATAGATACAGCTCAAACGAAATTAAAAACTTATCATGCAATATATATATTCTTTCCTTAGCCGCTAGAAGGCGTTTTTTCTAAATAAAATAAAATAAAAAAATAAAGTAAACATCGTTTTGTTGGTATGTTGTCTCATGTCTTTTCTATCCCAATATCCTAATCCCCAACTTTACTATTTTACTATAGGTACCTAAGTGCAGCCATGATTGCTTTAAAGCGCGTTAATTACAAAAAGAGAAAAAAGGAACAACTAAGTTTCGATATGTATCTACATTTAAAAAAAAGTATTCATTCAGGTTTAAAAAGAAAAACGGACTATTACGGAATGTTGCAACAGCAACTAGCGCCTTGTTAATTGCAATAACATGCGACTATTATTTATTTAATTTATTGTTTACTCTTTTATGTAAAAATTGATTACTATGTAGGTAATAATACTATGTATGTAATTAAATGTAGTTAAATGAATTAAATTCAAATCGGTTCAGCCATTTTTAAGTAAAATTCGTTTACAGGGCTAATGTAAGTTTAACTGCACAAAACTTTTTTCATATATAATTTACACTTTCCATTTTCCTGTACCAATAAATATTTCAAAATTATGTCGGGCTCACAAACGGTGCCAGATACATTTTCGAACATTTTCCATATTTTAAGCAAAATTACTATTGCTAGTACCTAATGTATTAGGAGAAACTAAAAAAAAAACTTTTGATTTTTCCAAAGGTGAATTCAAAAACAAATAAATTGGGAAGACAACCATTCAAAGTGATGTGAGGTGACCCAAGAAGACGTGGACATATCCGCGTTGAACTTGGTGCTTATTTTTAAATCGGATTGTTATTATTTATTTTTTTATCCTGTTAATTTTTTTTATTTCCAAGCATTAAGAGGAAAATATTTTGTTGAGTATTCATACGTTTTCTATTTTTAACTTTCTCGTACCTATACGTAGAACGTAGTAAGAGAAAGATATTGCTTTCGTACAAAATTTCGAACTCGGGATTTTGATCAATTCTGATATTACGACGATAGGAGAACTCAAAAAAGTGGGTCTCGCAATTCTGTCCGTCCGTATGTCTGTCTGTCCCACCCCTGGGGAATCTCAACGCTTGGGCGGATTTGCTTCAAACTTCGTATTTAGAGTTTTTGGGCTTCCCGCTAGGGACGTTTTTTTTATGCTAGCCCTAATATTATTGGTACCTCCCATATACAAATTTTACGAAATACATATGACGAAATATGTCTAAATTTAGATTTTTTCGAAAACGGCTCTAACGATTTGAACCAAAATTGATAGTTCAGTTAATGTAAGCATTCTTAACATGACTGCATACCCAGTTTTTCGCTAAAAAGTCCAGCAACGGCAGTTTTGAAAATTGAAAACGATTAAAAAAAAAAAATATATTTTTAAGGTACTATTGTCATACTTAACTTCACAGTAAACTCAGTTTTTCTCTAAAAATACAGCGTCCTTTGATATCGACCCAAATCCCTAATAATAGTACTTTAAAAAACTGCTCATATCTCTAAAACGCCATTTTCGATTATGTTACTTTCAGGTAATGCTTAAATCCATAGTAATACCATTTGCTCAGTTTTGAGCTAAACAGTTGAAAAACAGTGTTTTTTGAACCATGAATGCGTCCTTCGATTTCCACCCCAATCGCTAAAAACGGTACTTTAAAAACTACACATATCTCGAAAACGCCATTTTCGATTTGGCTAAAAATGTAACTGCTAGGTAATGTTTATATCCTGAAGAATACGTCGTACTCAGTTTTCAGTTAAAAAGTTTAATAACAGTGCTTTTCGAATCCAAAGTTGTAACATTTGTCAGCATAATTTTACAAAAAACCGCTCTAACGATTTTGATCAAAATACATATTTAAGACAACATAAGCATTCTAAACACGATCACGTACTTAGTTTTTCTCAGAAAACTCGAATATAGCCGTTTTATGAATATTTATGAAAAATGACTACCCAACTCCCGATCTGTATTCACACACGGTATATTTTTGCAAAGCCCAAAACGGTGGCAATATAATTCGAAATTCATCGCCTACTTGCCTTGAAGGAAATGTCAGTTCGGTGTGAAATTTGAAAGTGCATAGTAAAGTCTTGTAGTTAATACGTATGTTTATGTAGTATGTATTACGTTTTTAACTAAAAAGGGTTCAGTTACTAAACCTGAGTACATCTTGAGTAGGTATGATTTTAAACGAAAAATTTGCTGAAATGAATCTGAGATTCTTCGAGATTTGCAATAAACGAGAAAGTTTCGTGCGACCCAGTCGTGCACATTTTTTTAATTAGTGCGAGCTGTCAATACCCAATCTTATGTCTTTATGGTACACACACTAGTTTATACCTACTCAAAATAAATCAATTGATATGTAATAAGTAGTAATGACGTCGTGGACAAGCATAAAAATGGGATTCTGAAATATAGATATAGAGAAGAAGAGATAGAGACAATATATTAATCAAATATGTACATATTACGAAAATGTTACAAGTCTATAACGCAATAAGTGCAACCATACCAGTTTGTAGGTATCACTGCTGCTACATATTACCAGCTTATTAAATCTACCTGTTAGACAGTGTGTCGTGTATGGAACACATAATTATAGTGTTCTCGAAATGCAAATCTAATTACTTGAAGAACCAAACTGTAGCGCCACGCTACCTTAGCGTTGCTGGAACTGTCACAATTTATTCTTCGTTATTCCAAACATGTGAAAACATTTAATTTGTCACATTCAAATGTGATAAAATATGACCCCTAGATTCCAATTTAGATTGGAATGATATACCAGATCGATTATCGTATTAGACAATGGCCATGAAAAAAGACAAAATATTATCATCTCTTTCTATACTTCTCCATCATCTTGTTAAAGAAGTAGAAAAACAAAAAAAAAATTCGAATTCGTAATTTGATCGCGATGAGAAACGAAATTCCCACATCACTCTCCAGATACCTACATCTACAAGTCTACAACTCAACTCGTGTACAATTTCTTGTTATTTGTGTCATCTATTTTTGGAGTTTTGCAATATACGAGTAGCTAGTTCTCCTTAGCAGAGCTTGTTTTCTGTATATTTGTATTAGACTAAGTAGGACGGAAACATTACTATAGCATGCACTTAAAATCAAAAATAACAAATCAACCGAACCTCACAGGGATAATATTGTCTGTGTGTGTTTTGATAATTAATTGAAAATCTTTTAAAGTTTCAACATAGTCGCCGGAATAAAATAAACAGGAAATTTCACACATATTTACCTACACCTAATAGCTATGACAAAATTTAGCTTGAGTACGCGTCAAAGACAAAAATGAAGCAAAAACTTTCCAATGTTATCCATCACCGCCACCGACCGACCGCGACCGTTAGGTCGATGGATGAGGCGTAAATGCGTGAAAATGTCATGCGTTCGATTAAAACTAATACAAAGTGATCGTTTGTTGTCCCTTTTGTGTTTGCTGCCGATCATATTTTGCGATTATATTCCACCTCTAAGAATGTCTGCAGATACCCATAGCCTAGTAGGTATACCAGAGCTACACAGCACAAAACAAAACAACCAAGAATGATGGATACCTTTGGTAACGAAAAAACCGCAGTGGTTGGCAAATCTCATTTCCCATAAGGTTAATAGAAGTTATAAGTTCCAAAACTGATTAAGCGGATTAGACGATGGCCATCCACTGTATAGACGGTGTCGGTGAAACAGTAACACACACAAGCAACACAATATTTCTGTGTTCGGTTTAACTCGACCGACAAGCGATTTGAAGTGACAGTTTAATTTTATGGTTTGTCTGTGATGATCAACGTAAATTTTTTTTATAAGAAAATATGAGGCATTTGGCTGCGGATCTGGTTCTGGTTATAAATGTAGAGGCCAACATCGGGCCAGACACTTTTATCCTTTTCTCTCATGCCAATGTTTTGTTTTGCTTTTTGCTGCCTTTCATGACACATTCATCACACATTGATTTCAAATGATTCTAATTACACAAATAGGCATATTTATTTAGAATGTTAATGGAATTCGTTCTCCTGGTAGCTAATTTAAATTTGTTAATGATATGACATGATGGACAGGTGTACTTTTGTATTATATTCGTAGAGTTCTGACAATCTTGATAGTGGTAGGCAGGGCAGAGATAGCTGAGAAAAATGAACTTTTGTATTAAAAAACTGCAGGTAGCTTTTCTCTTTCCAAAATGTTAAAGCACATGCACTGCACATCCCTCGCTTTGTGCTATACGTAGATACGTAGGTACCTACATTATGTACATACGTTTGTATCGGCGCTAAATTTTGACATCCCTATCTATAATAATATATAATAAATCGTCCAAAGTGTCATTTTTTAACAAGCATAGTCCGAATAAGACAAATTTTAGTGTTTTATTCTTCTTCCAAATACAAAGTTAATGCAAAAGCCAAAATGATTGCAAAAATTTTGCAATGTTATATGTATAATTTTTAAGTTGGAATTCGGATAACAGGGTACAAAAGTCGAGGGAAATTCGGATTGTAGAGTGTACCTACCTAAGACAATGAAAAAAAAATTAGAATATTGAATTTTCGGATTAGCCTGATATTCGGATTAAAGCTGATTCGAATTGGCGCGACATTTTTTTTTTATATAGAATGACCTATTGTTAATGAAACACGAAAGTTAGCTTTCTCTAATACACGTACATAGGTCCGCCATCTAACGTTTTTTTTTTTTCAGCTAGTGCTTATTTCGCGAATGGTAACACTTAGCTCATGTCTGATTTGACAGATAATTCGTTTTATCCTTCCGCTGAACGAATATGGTTGTGTATATGCTTGAATAACGCTGGGAAATATTGCGACATTACTTTGAAAATCGTGGTAATGTTGCAGAATGTGTGCGAAAATTGCTCCGTATGTTCATTATCTTGTGAAAAAGTGAAAGAAACTGGCATCCTCACCGATAAACCAAAGCGTGAAAAGCCAAAAACAGTGCGAACACCCGAGAAAATTGCTGCTGTGGCAGAAAGTGTGCGTGAGTCATAGTTGGGCCATTTTTCTTCGAAAATGAGCAAGGAGTGGCCATTACAGTCAATGGCGATCGTTATCGGGCCATGTTCAACGAATTTTTGTTCACAAAAATTGAAGAGGAGGATATTGGCAACATTTGGTTTCAACAGGACGGCGCTACGTGCCACACAGCCGAAGCTACACTCGATGTTTTGCGCCCTGTTTTTGAAGATCGCATTATCAGCCGCAGAGCTGATGTCGTTTGGCCACCGCGGAGCTGCGATTTGACACCGTTGGACTATTATTTGTGGGCGCTGTAAAAGATAAGTGTTACGCTGACATGCCAGAGACAATTGACGCTTTAAAGGACAATATTTGTGAAGCCATTGGTGAAATATAGCTGCACACAATCAATAATGTGCTTAAAAATTGGACCGATCGTGTAGGCTACTGCATGGCCAGTCGAGGCAGCCATTTGAATGAAATTATTTTCCATTATTAACCGGAAGGATTGTACTTTCAAATAAAAAAAGAAATTTGAGAAAATATTCAGTAGTTTTTTTTTATAGCATTTTCAAAAAAAAAAAGTTATTTAGCGGACCCTTTATTTATATTTTTATAATTATTTTTCCATGCATATCTAAAAATGACCAATTATTTTGGCTCAACTGAATAGATTTAAAACATAAAATTTAAAAAAAAATATATCAAGTATTAATTTACAGCTTCGGTCCTATAATTTAGTATCTAGGACTATACCTCCTTTGTTCAATATAACTTCATGGATACGATTTGGAAAATACTATATAATGTACTTATAATATGGTGCCAATTAGGTTTGTAGGATCATCAAATTGTCTCCAGCTTTCATATACTTTTTTGGACAATAGTCCCCAAACGTTCTCAATAATCAGTCTATGATGAATTATTGTTTGAGAGAATTACATTAACAACAACTCGTCGACACAGTCACTTTGGCATTTGGTATGTATAATTCATCATCGGAATTCTTTTAAGTGCGATTGTTTTGAACAGTTTTTGAGTTCCGAAAGTCAATTCTCCGTATATAATCCACTTGGGAAGACATTTTTGTTTTCCTCTGTCAGGAAGTGAACCTGCGCTATTATTGGGAAGAATTCGTTGGCTAATAGGTACCCAGGCCATGGTTTTGTTAATTGCTTAGTGGGGAAGCGAGGAGTAACAACGATGTTACTCATCGCGATATATAAAATTATATTCTGTGACCATCAACATAATGTATTTAAGTTGTAGGTTAAAAATGATTATTGGTAAGGCGAAGGCCCAATTACTTTTCAAATGTGTATTATTTACAATACCATATAGGTAGATACATACCTATATACGTATTTGCGATGTTAAGAGACTTAAATTTAAGCCGCATTCGCTCAAGTGAATTTCAACTTTAATAGTTTTCTTCTATTTTTGTTAGTTTATTTTAAGCACAAGCAGTCCCAAAATATACATTTATTTTAAAACATCAACTGAAACTTTTCTTCGTTAACTATTTTGATATAGCTTTTCCCATCATTGTTATAATGTTTTTGTATGCATACTTGTATAGGAATTATGTGTATGTAACCCTGACAAGTGAAACTTAATTTAGCAATCTGCGTTGAAAACAAAAACATGTTTACAACGACACCACCCTCTCGGTCAAATATTATAGTATTCTATGCCACCCAATTCAATACATATATGCCTACCTATAATCGTATGCGTACTACAAACAGAAAACATACCCAATAACAACTATTTTCCACCCTCAACTTCACACGTTAAATCTGAACCGAAAGGCTCTGGGTCTGCATATTTAGTACATATGGTGGAGCTGTTTTGGTATATCTGTGGCATCTACACATAACACAAGCCCACCCCCGCCAAAGATTGTACCTTTCAAATACTTTACTGTATTCTTCTATATGTATGTATGTATACATGTATAATGTCGGCCAGGACCAGCACATGTTCCGTTAATGCAGAGAATTCGAAAAATCTGTTTGTGACGTGCCTAGTGCCTACATTGTTTTTTGTTCTCCATATTTCCAACATTACCAAAAACAACGCTGTACGTGGCTGCCGCCCATTAATCCACCCACTCAACCCTCGATGCCTGACTTAAATCAGGGAGTCAACGATTCCATTGTACAACTACAACACAGCTCACTGGTGTAGTAGAACGCGGAATATGCGTGTGCGATTTCCAACCCAATAATAGAGGGTGTATTGCCAGTTTTAACAGTCTCCTTCTGCTTCTGATGATCTGAATATTTTACGCATCGCTTTTTGGTTGTTTTTGTTGTCGTTGTTGCTGTTATAGTATGGTGTTGGGCTTTAACTTCTGCGTAATGTTTGTGTTTATTGGAATATTCAGATAAGTTTTTAAACATGGTGGTGCTGTTGGGTATACAATGCCTACATATTTATGTACTTTACGCAGTGTAGTTGAATTCCTAAATTGAATTTTTTAAGGGATGAACAATTCAGACGAAGAAAAAAATACATTCCATCGCTCCCGAGAAGCCTAACGCCTTTTAAGCTTAGGTATTTTGTATGTTTTTGTGCGAACGAATTTAAATAAAGAAGAATATTTGATCTAGAATGGGCCTTGGAGCAAAACCCCAATTTAAGCTCTGCTTCATTTTGTGTTTGACTTTAAATTAGATAAGATGCAGAAATATCTCTACAATGCGCGGTATTTCGATGACGAAATCCGATTTGATGAGCCATAATAACACACATAACTTTAACTGTAATTTGTGCGGAATGTATTAGCCGTGGCGCCTGCTTCTAACGCTCCGTTTGACATCCATGGCATTCATATATACACATAATAAGCTGGCAACTCGGCCAGTGATGGGAATATGTAAATTACCATTGTTTAGCAGTAGGATTTGTGCACACAATAAATAACTTTGATTGTCATTTCGAATTTGGTCGGACAGGTGTGTAAAACGGAATGGAAAACACTCTCAAACAAGCACTTCAACTGGCAGAGATCTAACCCAGAAATGAATGGGACTCTCTGGACAAATGAAAGAAATAAAATCCCACCACACTATATTAACACATCAATATTTCTTTAGCACTCAAAGACGCATGGGACATCCTAAAGGTGCGAAGTTATGTGTTGGCATTGTCAAATTAAAAAAAAAGACCTTTAATCCGCTAAGAAGCAATTGTTGTGTCGTTGTAACAAAAATATCCCGCACGGTATAATTCCAATTTATATACAAAATATTGCGATGAGAGATATAAGCTGGGAATGATCGAAATTCTCTCAAAAAAGGTGGCCCCGCGTGGTCTTCAACGGAATTATGTGGCTATAATGGCATTTCTGCCAAGTGATAATGTTGATACGGTATTAAAAGTTTACAACAGAAATGAGTCCTCTAAATTGATAAATAGGTAGATACGAACGATTTCAGAATTAATCATTAAGGATGTGATTTTACGATAAATCACTATGTATTATGTTTTAAGAACCAAACAATTATTGTAAATATGTAGGTATTCACTAGGTATATTGTTGCCACTGATGACTGGATTATTCTTATTGAGCTTTCGACTTGTCTCATCTGTGAGGCTCGCACATGTGTTAGCACCTATGTACTTTAAAAAGAAGCGCTCAGTTATAGGGATGAGAGCAATTACTACTCTGCCTGCAAGGATTATGTAATGTACTCGTATTTGCTTTATAAAGTTGTGTGTTCTTCGGCCGTATCCCCCAATTTGTTGTTATTAATATCAATGAGCCATTGCTTTATAGTGTAATGAAAAATTAAGAATGATACC